>JASGLE010000049.1:1200000-1800000 GCA_030179965.1 Cyperus esculentus | reverse complement strand
TAATTTTTTTACAAACATATTATGAATCTTATAGATTGATTATGTTTCAAATTTCAATTAATTTGAGTGTCGTTTGATGCTCCATCGGAACTCATCAAAATTTCCTTATATTTACAACAGTTTAAAAAATTATAAGTTTGATATAGTATCAAAAGACACTCAAATTAGGTAAAATTTGAAACACAATCAATCTATGGGCTTCAGAATATATCTTGTACAAAATCCCTATTTTAGAGATTTTATTTATATTTATTTGAGCTGTTGTCGTGGTTGTCGCAAACAATGGTTGTCACCGATCCCCATCCTAATATTATTCATTTCATCTTCAACCTTATTCAGTCATTTAGTTCTGAACTATACTAAGTCTTTATTTATTTGATGCCTTGGTCCTACAATTAGTTGCATTAATATTTGACATCTTTATTTATTTGAACTATACTAAACCAAAATATGATATAAAGAAATTAATGGCACATGGCAATTTCACAACTCAATAATCTCTCAAATTTTCAAAAATTGAAGCGAATTTTCTCAAATTGAATGGAGGGGGTTCCAAATCAGAATTTGTGCGATGCTTAGCTCACAAAATATGCTATCGCTTAACAAATTTTCAAAATCAAGGGGGGGTCAAAACCCCGTCTGGCCCCTTATAAGGTCCGCCACTGAAGTAGCCTGCAGTCAACTTCATTCGAAATCTGAATCCCAGGTACAGTTTGATAGTTTCTGATACATCAGAATATCAGATTGTCACTAATATGGCAAGTTTGTGAAATTCCAGTTTACAGTTTGCCACTTTGTTTTTCATATTCTGTGCTTTTGAGTATGGGTTAGTCTTGAAACATTGATAGTAAAATAATTTACCATATAGGATGGACAACAATAGCTTAGAAATATAGCACTAATATGATTTTATTTATTCAATCTGACTACTCCAATCTCATCACAACTTAGCCTGTTTTTTTCTCATCTTAAAGTATTATTACATCAATGCAGCTCTTATTTGATAATATAAAGATACAGGCTTTAGATTGGAATCAACTTAATCGTCTTCGTCCACATCGCTCTCATCATCGCCTTTCTCATTGTCCACAGAGTCCGAGTCGAGGTCGGCGTTGGCCCTGCGCCATGTCTCCACATGTTCACCGATTTTCTCCAGTTCATCCTTCTGAACTGGCTTGAGCAGATAGTCACACGCGCCATGGGTCAGTCCTTTCACCATCGTTTCATGGCTTGTGTCCTCCGACAGCACTGCAAAATTTCACGCAGCACAGAAATCTTTGTTATCATCTTTATTATATAATTTTGTTCAAGGACTATAGGTATTTCGTTTGACCCAAGTACAGCTGGTATCACATATAGCTTACCGATAAACTGGTAAGGTAAGGAACAATTGATTGCAACTTGAAATTCTCTTGATGGCAAGAAAATGCTCGAACAGGTCGTAGCAAAGGGATGGTGTAATAATTATGGCATCACTGGTACGCTAGAGAATTTTCAGTTTAGAACACTTACTAACTACAGGAATATCCATTTCCAGTCCAATCAGTTCAAGGAGCTCAAAACCGTCCATATCGGGCATATGAACATCAGTGAGGACGATATCAAACTCCCCCTCGTTCTCCCTTAGCAATCGCAAACCCTCTGTCCCGCTGCTGCATTTTGTGGCTACACAAAAAAGGAAAAATAAAATACTAATTACTATACTGAGATACCACACTATAAAGGAAAACATAAATTGCATTTAATAAATGCATCAGAAGTAACCTTCATAACCACATTGCCCAAGCATTCTGCACACAACTCGCAGAGAGACTTGGTCATCATCTATGACAAGCACCTTTATGCCGCTTGGAACGCCATGTTCAACGGACAGATTGGAGCTACTACTGTCGGAAGACATGAATGCCAGATCAGTTCCCTTCCTTAAATTGGGTATCGGAGAGCGAAGGATAATTTTTGACAGAGAAGAGAGTGAGGAGGATGTGATGGGCCAAGAGAGGTATCGGTTTCTTTATATACACGAGATTCGATATACTGTGGACAGAGAATTTCTGAAGTTTTTGATTCTTAATCATTACAGGTTTAGATAAACTTTTGTAAAAGATTTACTGGTACAAGCATATAGGGTTGGACAGTGAGGACAGGCACACGGCGTTCCTGCCGTTTTAGTTTGTGAAATCATCCCGATTGCGCTAAATGTGTTTCAGTATATCAAAAAAGCTACCTAACATTTCATATTCTTGACAAACCATGTGCGCACCCCACGGAAAACCATGGTCACGAGATATATGGAAAGCTATCAACAACGATACAGTCTTGTATACTCTATTATCTTTGAGGTTTCCACATAATTACCAAACATGAAATTAAAACATTAGGTATAGAGTAAATCTGTCAAACCTATACAAAGTATATGCTAGAACCTTCCGATATGGTGAACACCATGTACCAGAAAAAAATATATATAACACGTGGCAAGCTGGATTATCACAAGTTGACAGTTACTATAATGTGTACTGAAGTTTTCGTGCACCAATGGACAATGAATGAGAGTGCGTTACCGTGCTTAGCTGTATCTCTTTGACAATAGATAGTTGAAGATGATTTCAAAACTGCGCGGTCCAAAAATCAGTAAATACACCGTGCTCAGCATCCTTAATGACCAACAAAAGGAACCTCTACCCATGAACATTAGCCCGATAATTGGAAGTGAGATGGGCAGCCGTATTCTTATCTCGGTGAGGGGCAGAACAAAACTGTAATTGTCAGAGGTACACATCCTCTAGCATTCCCCAAACAGAGATGTTCACCGAAGCATACACATACACGCATGGCTTAGTCCAGACCACCGAGTCTCTAAGCACAGAAAACCTCATACGAGGCATGGTCCAGACTGCAACCAGGCAACCATGACCACAGTTAGCAGTACCAAAGTAATCCTTTACATAAATATTCCGTTAGGCATTTTAACAAACAGTTGATGTCCATGAACCATGAGGGGCTGATGCTGTTCTACAAAGCAATCTTTCACATATACATTCTCTTAGGCATTTTAACAAACAGTTCGTGTCCATGAACCATGAGCTGCTGATGCTGTTCTACAAAGCAATCTTTTACATACATATTCTGTTAGGCATTTCAACAAACAGTTGATGTCCATGAACCATGAGGGCCTGATGCTGTTCTACAAAGCAATCTTTTTACATACATATTCTGTTAGGCATTTCAACAAACAGTTGATGTCCATGAACCATGAGGGGCTGGTGTTGTTCTACGAAGCAATCTCTTACTGTTTTACATAGATATTTCTGTTAGGCATTTTAACAAACAGTTGGTGTGCATCAGTGACAAGGAAAAGGGTGAAGGGAATCAGGTCTGGATTGAAGCGGGAGAGATTGCCCGTGAAAGGAAGGGAGGGGAAGGGCTCCCGGGAGAGGGAAGGAGATGAACTAGATGATAGGAAAGGAAAGAGGAAGGAGTGGAAGCTATGGAGTAATCAACGATGTGGATTACAGAGGGGGTTTCCTGAGATTGAGTAGCACGGATCTCAAAGCAGATCCAACGTTAGAAGTACTGCGCAGTAAACTAGTAGAGGATATGAATTGGAGACGGAGGGCGGTCTCCGGTGAGATGAGGGAGATGATCGAAAGTTCAAAACCTGACCGCCTGATGGAGTTTCAACGGTTCAGATTGCTTGTAATTAAAAAAAATTTTGATTATTTTTATAAAGTAAATTTGTATGTGTCATGATGTCAATAGTAATCTTTTAGAAATATTAAAAATTACTCATCAAATCTTTGAGTAATTCTGCTATAAATCGGCTAAGCAATCTTTTATTTTAAAATCGAATAGTTCTTATCAAATATATGTCTCATTAATCGTATCTAAAAGACATATAATGACCACTCGATTATGAAAAATGAATGGCTCATATAATTATCCGATCCATAACAGAATTAGCTTTTTTGATATTGTGATAAATTAGTCAAATGTACAAAGAAAGAAGGACACGAAACGGGGAGTGCCAGGGCTAGAGTTCTAAAAACCGGCACGGCGTGTCGAAAAGCGGCACGGCGTGTCGAAAAGCGGCACGGCGTGTCGAAACGTATACGGGCGGAAACGACACAGTAGAGGCCAAGGGGTACCACACAGTTATGGTGTGCGTAGAGTTCTAAAAATTGGCATGCTGTATCAAAAAGGGCACGAACATCGGTGGAAATGGTACAGGTAAGGTATGGGAACAAATACGGTACAGGCTGTTATTTCCGTCGTGTCTTAATAGTTGTCGGACACGCACATAACAACATGCACAGTACATGCTTGAGTTTTGAAATTTTTGAAACGGTACAGAACAATATGCACATCGTTCCAGAAATAGCACGATACGAAACAATTGTCAGACACGGTACGAGCATGGGTAGGTACAGGTAAGACACAGGTAGGACAAAAGTAGGATACGAGTAGGCACTGGTTAAATTTTCATACATTTTGATATTTTTCTTAATGTTTTGTTTATGTTTTTCTAATTTTTTTATTCAGAGAAAAAATAATTTAATATTTTTTTAGAAAAATTCATTTATTTGAATTATTATTTTATTTATTTTTTTTTATGTTAAGAATGAATAAACACGTTTAGCTGGTGAAGACACATGGATATAACACAATAAGTCACATACCCTATCCACCATGATAAGCGTAGAGCACAACACGGTAGACACGACGTACTTTTTCGTGACGTGCCTCATTTTAATTTTTGACACGGCACGACATGACACTATAAAATATATTAAACAAAAAAAAAAAACACGGCACGTGTCAGAACGGCACAATTTTAGAACACGAGGTGTGTGTCTGAGTTCTAGAAATCTTAGAACGACACGGAACAAGACAAAATTACAGAATAGTACGGAACGGTTGTCATACATGACAAGGAAACGACAAACGACACGACAGACGCAAGACAGGTGACATGGATAATTTGCACAGCATTACATTTATGTCGCGAACAATCGAACACGTTTAGCATAGTTAAGACACATTAATACAATATAATTGATCACGTGTCCCATCTGAAACAACACAAATAGAGCACGATACAGATAAGACACGGCACGATGAATATGACGTGTCTTGCAAGTACCATGCGGTACCTTCTTTCAATTTTTGACGTGACACGACACGACATGGCCACACAAATAGAAAAGATATTAGAACACTAGGCCGGGCTGTTAAACGGATTTTACTTTCTTGTTCACCAGATCCATCACTGGTTTAACTTTTAAGCCTCTAAATGTTTTTTATCAACGGCCCAGAATTTTGCATCTCGTTTGGGCTCTCCGTGCTACAGATTACCAGCGTCTTCTAAATCAGCAATGAAGCCATCAAAAATTAAAATTACATGGATGCTTATTATTTCACCACCTTTTTATATTCATGCAGTGATCTTAATAATCTCCATAAATTATGGGCCAGTTGCCAACAATTTCACCGAGTGCTTATCCCCTAACCCCTAACTTACTGCATCTTGCAGTTCATGATGTGAACCGTTGGATCATCTCGAGATTCATGAAGATCCGAGTAAGCACGAATCTCAAGACAATCTTACGGCTCATGTCATGAACTGCAAAATGCAGTACAGCAGCAGATATGAAATCCAAATTCACCCTGTATGAATGACCCTAGTTTCTCTTGTGAGTTGTGAAGTCTATTTTAAAAGGGGCCGTTACTTGTGAATTATGAGAATCCTCAATCGGCTGTTCAAACTAAGGGCCTTTTTTACAGCCTGCTATATAAAAAGTCTGATTTCAGGCCCACATCATTTTCAGTTCAAACTATTGGTTTATAGCGTAGAAAAAAGAAAAAAAAAATCTTAAAAGGGCAATCTTTTTTTAATTTTTGCGGATTTTTTGGCTCATGGGATTTCAATTGTTTCTACTTTCTTCCCCTTGTTTTTATTTATTTTGTTTTGTTTTTTGCTTGCGCATGCGTACTGATGAGAGAAGGACTGATGCTAACTTTGGTTAATTTATTTTGCTTCTAGAACTATAATAGCAAGTTAGTTGTTCATAACAACTGACCTACTTTAAAGTTCTCTATATAATTAATCAGGATAACATAAAATGGCATTAAGATATTGTTACTGGCATTCTAGAATGCTCTATATATGTTCTCAATCATTATACACTTTATTTATATTTATACTATATAATTGCCCTTTAGTAGTTATATGAAAGCGATGAAGTTTGTTAAGCCTCTTAATTAATCTCCATCATCTCATCTGGGGACGGTGCACATGATGTAGGCATATGAACAACAAGGGCATCCATTGCAAATTTGCAATTTGGAAAATGGAAAAAATGCTAAGGAAATGAAATATTATTGTTGTTCCAACACAGGGGTCCAGGGTCCCATTGCAAATTAATGAGAAGTTGAGAACAGTTGTTTATTATCATTTTGTCAATATATGCAATGTTCCCAATTTATGTGATGTCGTCGTTTAATTTGGAACTATTTAATTTTCAAGGCATGCGTGCATCTAATTTGAATATCTTTTTCCTTCGAGTATATCTGTGTGGTGCAAATTGGTTTCAGTTGTAAGAAAAAATAAGAATACAATTAATGCATGTGCAGATTACTTTGCAGTTTGCATCCAATACTATATACACATATATATATATTTTATTTTCTTTGTGTTATATCATTATTTTTCTGGCCAAGAATTTTAGTATATATATCTAAATGCTTATTTATATTTTTATATATAATTTGTATTTTCGCATTATCTTTTTAACAAAATATTTATTTCTGCACGACAGCACCCAGATCTATATAAGACTAAAATGTGTAAACTATTTGACTTATTGGATGTGGCGAGGTAGCTCAAATTCAACAGACCATTCATTGTGATTTGTAAACGTAGCTCGAACCTGCGAACACCCAACAGAGGGATTTTTTTTTTTTTTAAAAAAAAGTGGATAAATATCCGCCGTTTTTCATTAATTTTCGGAAAACTAACAGAGGGATTATTAACAAAGAAAATAAAATATCCTACTACTTCGATCAATCAGCAATAAATATTTTAAATTTTGGAGGTTGTTGATATTGACGATTATTTTATCAAATTGCAGCAAAATTATATGCATTCTATTTCTATCAAAATTAATAATGACATTAATTTCATTGTATAGAATGATGCAACTGCTGAATAATTTGTTCATTTATATCTATGTTACGTGCAATTGAAACCTACCTTTATAAGGAAATTACAAAACGAGATTGGTTTACAATATCTGAAAATTCATATCCAAAATTACACATACGCCAGACATTCATTTTTTCCAGGCTGTTTGCTGGAGGCCTACATCCTTTCTTTTAAACTGAGGGTGGTGCATTTTTGATGTACACCCAGCAATTTAGAGCACTTGGCATTATCTCATCATCCTGATCTGGATCAACTTGCCACCATTGTAGAATTGCAATTTTATAAAATGAAACAAAAAAAGAAAGAAATCTAAAAAGAAAAGGCGAAGAAATAGAAAGGAAAGGACGAGTACAAGAAAGGCTGAAAGGAAAGGGTGAAAGGGACTTCTCCCTTCCCTTTGCATTCGTCATCGTAGACGTCATCCATGAATTCATCTCACTCTCTCTCCCTCCCTCCCTCCCTCCTCCCTCCTCCAGTGTCCACTCTCTCCAGTTATCTCCATTTGTTTGTAACATCTCTATCCATCCATCCTCTCCCCATTCGGATCAAACAAACTTACAAACATAATCAAATGACCAAATCCATCACCCGATAACCCGAAAACAAGAACCTTCCGACCCCAATCGAACGGCTGAAATTCCATCAAATGCCATCAAGCACGGGTGTGAAAGATCCCGATCCGTAATTACTAATTACGCTCACTAATTCGCAGTCCATCATGGGAGCCGTTGGATTGTCTCGAGATCCGATCTCACACAAATCTTGAGAAAATCCAACGGCTCACGCGACAATCTGCAACTGTAAAAGGGAATATTAACTGACAAAATAGCATCTCCTTCCTGGCAGCCGTCCTTCCTCTCCTTTTCATAATTCCATGTGATCAAAAACTCAAAACACCCACTGACTCTTCCTCTTCTATAAATAAGCGCCTCCTTCTCTTCTCACTTCTTTGATCAAATCCATCTGAATTGAATTCCCCTCTTCTCTTCTTTCACACTCTTCACTCATGGCAGCAGTGCGCCACCGCCGGCTCCGAAATCTCACTCTCGATCTGCCCAATTCACCGTCTTCCGCCACCCCTTCCGTGCGCCGCTTCTCGCTGCCTCACGGCTCCGCAGGCGCCGCCGCCGCCGCCGCATCGGCCTCGACGACGACGACGACGACGTCTCTGCTGTCCGACTACGAGAAGCTCTCGGTGCTGGGCCAGGGCAACGGGGGGAACGGTGTACAAGGTCCGGCATCGCTCGTCGTCGTCATTTTTTGCTCTCAAAACCCTATCCCCGTCTTCGTGTACAGCGAGCGCCGCATCGAGGGAGGCCGAGATTCTCCGGCAGGCTGCCGGGTCGCCGCATGTCGTGCGATGTCACGGGTCCTTTCCCTCCCCGTCCGGCGATCTCTCCCTCCTGCTAGAACTCGTTGACGGCGGGTCGCTTGATAAGATTCTCAGGAAGAGGAACAATTCCCCTTTCCCCGAGCCGGCGCTCGCCATCGTGGCGCGACACGCTTTGTTAGGTCTCTCGCACCTCCACTCGCTACGCATTGTGCACCGCGACTTGAAGCCGGCGAACCTCCTCGTGAGCTCCTCCGGGGAGGTAAAGATCGCCGACTTCGGCGTGGGGAAGATCCTCATGCGGGAGCTGAAATCCTGCCTGTCGTACGTCGGCACGGCGGCGTACATGAGCCCGGAGCGGTTCGACCCCGAGACGTACGGCGGCGACTACGACCCGTACGCCGCCGACGTGTGGTCGTTAGGGATAGCGATCCTGGAGCTGAAACTCGGCTACTTCCCGCTGCTGCAGAAGGGGCAGCGGCCCGACTGGGCGGCGCTCATGTGCGCCATCTGCTTCGGGGAGGCCCCGAGCCTACCGGAGAGCGCTGAGGCCTCGCCCGAGATTAGGGATTTCATAGGGTTGTGCTTGCAAAAGGAGTCGAGAAAAAGAGCCACGATTGGTGATCTGTTGAAGCATCCTTTTATCAACGGTGGAGATTTTGAGATGGAGAAGAAGGTGCTTTTAGATTTGCTCAAGGAAGCTGAAGTGACTGACTGAGTAGCCAAAATCTGTCGCGCGAAGTACATTGAGATCCGTGCAATAAGAATCGAAGCACTTTAAGATCAGTACAGCAACCGATCTCGACCATCCGATCGGAAAAATAGGGTCTGATTTTCTGAAAAGTGGAGTGAAAGGTGAAAGATGAAAGATTTTTTATTTTTGGGGGGGGGGGGGGGGGGGGGGGGGTTAGTTTCATTTTTGTAATTTTAGTGTAAATAGATGGAGAATTAATTAATTGTTGGAGATCCAAAAAACTGGAGGCTTCAATTTAATTTTATGGATAATAGCCCTGGATGGATCTTGCATGTTCTTTTGTTCAAAAGAATATTTGCTTAGTTCTTTTATTATTCAAGTCATAATTACTTTCTCTTGTTAACTTTTACTTGAATGTTGAAATGGAAATTGACTTGGCAGATCAAATGGATTGAGTTGCTATTTTTCTCAATAAATATTCTTTAATGCAATTTTCTTTCCCGAAAATAAGTCTCTGTAGTAAGAACCGGTCTTTGATTTAGTGGCTAACATGTTAAAGCAGCAACACTCTCCGCGTAGAAAATTATGGGTTCAAAATCTGGATATAAGTTTTTTTATAGACATTTAAATTCGAGTGACTTGATTCTCGTATTTATCTCACAAAAAAAAAGTCAGTTTTGATTTTCCGGTGGCAATTTCAGCCGGAGTTTGCTTCATTGTTTCAGCAAATTTGACAAATAAATTCCTTAGTATATAATTCCAAAAGAACAAGAATATTGGCATATAAATTTCCACATAATTCTGTGGTTACATTACACATGAGGTGTTGGCGTGTTGTTGCTAGTTGGAATTTTGAGGTAACAGTTGGCACTCTAAAAGATAATGACAACGATTTCTCAAATGTTTTTTTTTTTTAATTGTTGTACAATTTAACGAGATCTTGAATTAAGTTGATGGCAATAAAAAAAGTATGTATTAAGAACGAAATTTGTCAGCAACTTCCTCTGTTATGTAATGGGGATTTAGTGTGTTTGCACTTCACTGCACGAGTTCATTATACAGTGGACAAGATTGTTCTTTTTCAATGAAAGTAGGTTTTTTCAGTTTTTGGGTACTTTAAAGTTTATGTACAAGATTTGATAGAGAAGAATATTGAATATACAATCAACAAATCAAATTTCCCTTCATAAAAGAATATTCCTCTGGAGTCTGGATTGACGCATGTAATTACCTCAATATGTATATTCGTCGCTTGGAGGCGTAATTTTCAACTGGAAAATGTTTGAATAATATTAAAAAATACCGTAAAAATACTTTGGCATATCTGTTTTATTTGTTCAAATTAAATGAGCTGGTATATTTGTTAGTGACTCTATATACTACAGAATTTATATTGTACAATATTTTTTATAAACAAGTTATATACAAAATAAGTTGAATAATACATCATTTAAAATAAATTACGAATCATATACAATACAATTTTGAAAACAAAGTCATTAGCAATAATTCAAATGAATAAAGTTGGTATTCCCAATGTATATAATTTTTTATGGTATCTGTTTATCAGCTCCCATTTCAATTATAATTTGTCCCTCTCATCTTATTTAAAAACTTATCTCTACATTATAAATTGAAACAGTCAGTTTTTGCAATCTAATCATTAAAAAGTTTATATCCACATTATAAGTTGAAACAGTCAGTTTTTGCAATCTAATCATTGGAATTTCCGGGATAACCCAAAAAATACAGGCTCTTTTAATCTTTTTATCAGCAGGGATAATCGTAACAGCAATGCTGAAAGTTCATTACTTAAATGAAGGGAGCAGAAGAGCAGTTGGCAAAGTGACTGAAACTGACACAAATGTGATGAAATTTAAAAGCAAGCAACTGGAATTTTGGAAATTTAAAAAGGTCATATATATCCAGTGTCATCAAAATTAGTGTTTACATATCCACGTTGTTACAAAATTTGAGTCAAGTGTTACACAATTTGAGATAAGAGTTACGAATTTTGTGTATAGTGAATGTGTGAACAGTTAACGTATGAACAGTTAAAATGAGCACACTTGGAAAATTCCAATTTAAAATGAAAGGGAAAGTGATTGCCTGCTAAATCAAAAAAAAAATGAAAGGGAAAGGGATAGATAGATAGAGCCGAGTGAGTGAATGAGACGAATTCATATCGGCTGTTATTCCAAATAGAATAACATGACTTTGTTATTCTAATTTGGACCGTTGGATCAAAATCAATGGATCAGATCTATTTGAAAAAGACTCTAAAATCTAAAGTGGACCGATCAGATCCGTCCGTTTCGATCTAACGGTCCAAAACTGGAATAATAGGGTCCTGTTTTTCTTTGAGAATAACAGCAGATATGGACTCGAATGAGACTGCCAAGAAGATGCAGTGAACTTGGGACCCCTCAAGTGACTCACTTATGACTTACCTATCGAGATATTTGGATTTTAGGGGGCATTTATTTATTGCGATTATTGTTGGGGCTTGGCAACTTGACATCCGGTTAAAAACTACAACATGGACGTTAAATGAATTTATACTTTTTACAGCTTGTCCCAATTAAATAAACTTTACCGATTTAATATTATTTTTCTATTCGTCTCTTAGTTGTCTAGTAAAGTTATTTGAATCTACTTGTTTCTCCAATGTTATGATTACCCTTTTTATCTATATTATTTAATTGGAACAATTATTATGTAATGATTACAAATTAAGGGCATAAAAGTAATTTCACTTTTCCACTAATTCCTTTGATTTTTCCTAAAAATTCATTTATTTATGGACAGAGGTTGTAAAAAAGAATTGGAAAACATGTGTAGATTCTAAGCCACCTATTCACCACTCTCTCACAATATGACAGACTCACGTGCACTTACGTGCTTATCACAGTTGCATGTATGTTTACTAAAAACCATAGTGTATCTGTTTACTAGAAAATGATATATGTTGATTGGAAAGATATAAATGCTTACTGAAAAATAATATATTTATTCATAAAAAATACATTAGACCGGTGGATAGATAAAAGGAGTGGTCGCTACCTACGACTCAAAAAGAATCTGGTAAATAAATCTCTTGTGTCCGGTTTCTAGTGAATCTTGTTAACAGGGAAGTAACTTTCTTGGCACATTCCTTCATAAATTAAAAAATAAAATTTGCTTGGCTAGTGTTTAGCCCTACAGTACAAGTTGCAGTTAATCCCGTGGGTCGTTAGATCTTCTTAAGATTCGTGCGGTTTTGAATCTTAAGACAATCTAACAGTCTACGTGATTAATTGCAATTTTGCAGTACTGCGGAGGATATGAAATCATTGACAACAGGCTCTCTTTTGGAACTTCTGTTTTGGTTATTTTTAAAGAGAGGAGATCGGATAACCACAACTTTCGGTAACACTACTATTACCACGAAGCATATAAGTTCACAAAAAATCATAAAAATAGAAAATCTTCTACAAATGTATTCATTTACTTATAGATTGGGTGTGTTTAAAATTTCATACAATTTGAGTGTTATTTGGTACTTCATTGGGAACCATCATGTTTGTATGATAATTATAACGGTCTAAATTTAATGGTTACCGATGAAGCATCAGATGACAGTCAAATTGAATGAAACTTGAAATGCATTTAATCTATAAGTAAATGAATACATTTGTAGAAGATTTTCTATTTTTATGATTTTTTGTGAATTTATATGCTTCGTGATAATAGTAGTGTTACTAAATTTTGTGGTTATCCGATCTCCACTCATTTTTAAAATGGGAATTATAAAACATAAAGCCTGAAACGTATGCTCAAATTGAAATTGAAGTACAATCCAAAATTTTGGATCATATTTTTTGGATGGATGGATGTTGGCAATACATGCAATAAATAACTGGTGGTTGGATGTTGGAACAATTTCACTAAAAAAAAAAAAAACAAATGTTGGAACAATAGACAGGGTCATTTTCGGTAATAGTATATAAGCTACTAAAATTGTTCTTGTGTGTAATTAAGCTTATAATGTGATCTCTGTATAAAAATATAACCGCTGTTAAATTATTTTCAAAAATTTTAAAATGTCCCTTGTACGCTTTATGTGTATTTTTCTTTTTGTGTGTGTGCAAGTCAGCAAGTGATGAGGACATCAAAACATGAATAAAGACATCACAAATTGTTTGCGAACGTTTTTATTGATAAATAAAATAATTCAACAACTATTCGATTGTAGTCTTGTAGAATAAAACATTCAGAAAGTTTATTCTTAATGAGAAACGTATTTTTTTAATATGAGATAGCAAATGAAAGGCTTTGGGAACATATTGTGTTTCTTAAATTATATATGGATTTCGTATTTTGTGATTTTAAAATCAAAATTATGTTACTCTTTTGGGATGTGAATCCGCTTGAGCAATTTAAATATAAATTTACTGATAATTTAACCATTAATCAACTATACCATAATTGTTGACAAATTTGACAATACAAACTCGCAATGAATTCCATGACATATGCACATATAAAACATTTTGAATACTCCTTAAAGTTGTGTTATATTTTATTTTTATAACTGACAAAAATTCATTATTGTATCATACGATTTTACAGAAGCCGCAAGGTGAAATAAATTGTCAGACCATTAGACCATGACCCGACTTAGAATAAAAATACAGAAGCCCAGATCACAACCTCACAAGACCGTCAATTGTGTCTTGGCGAATCAAAGTCCATGGAAAATTGCAAAATAAAAAAAAAAACTAAAAACTCGAACTTGAAACAAAATAAATCAATAAAATCATCATATATATATAATTGCATTCATGTCAGAGTTCACGCCACTACTGCCATTTTTCTAAGAAACAAATTAATATTCCAAGTGGCTTAGTTAACGGCGCATGTGCCAATTTACGGGGCATTTCGTCGAAGGAGCCCATCATATATCCCACACGAGCTCATTCATGACAAGAGCAGTCATGAGTCGTGACCAGACCGAGAAGTGTTTCTTTTCTGCTTGATTTCCATCGATTTTCTTTCCGCACGTGTGGTCACTGTGTTGGCGAATCTGCCTTCGAAAAGATTATTTCAGATTCTCCGGGGTAAAGCATATGAACCGTTGGATCGCCTTCAGATCCGAGTCCGCACGAATCTTCACACAATCCAACGGTGTATTGTCTGAAGTCAAGATGATAAGCACTCCTTCTCAAAGATTACTTGTGTGCTAACGAAGTCAGTAAGTCACAGGTCTTCCTTTCGTTTAGATCAGATTCCCTCCCAAAATTGCTTTTCTCCCCCATAGAAAGTTCTGTGATTTGGTGGTTTGATGTCGTTTTCCTCATGCTTAATTACCCTTGGTACCTTTTAGTTTTAGATCTGCCTTTCTCTTTGGATAAGCAGACGTTTATCGTACTAATAAATTATATGGTGAACCGACTTTTAGTGGAAAAAATTTCATTGGTTTTTCTTGGGGGCAAAACCAACATTTAAAAATACAATTTCTATAAAATTTATTTATTCAGTTAGAAAAGTTATCTGTTCTATGAGCGTACTTCTAAAATGTATCAAATAATCTCCACATTTTGATTTATATGGTTCAATGAATTCTTTCTATCAAAATCTTATAGGAAACAAGAACTTTCAATTTTAAAAAAATTTGGAGTATTTATTTGAGATTTTTGACAATATATATGTAAATTGAGTCGGCCGATCAATAAGAATGATGATGAGACATATCTGAAAAAACTGGAGACTTAATTGGTACTTATATCAAGTAATCCTCTAAAATGATTCTAGATTTTTAGTCTGAAAAACTGGAGACTTCAAAAGTACTTCCTATTAATAACATTATTACTCGCCAAACATGATTTATCCACATAGATAAACATATAAATTACAACCAGTTAAAGCTTAATGAAAAAAAAAACCTAAACTTCATAATTAAATTAGTGCACTTTTCACTTTTTCTGTCGGATGATCTGTCCGTCTTAATCATATATGGATTTAAGTTTTTAATGCCCAATTGTAGATTGAAAAAGGCGTGCAGCAACTACATGCATGCCCCCAGTTGCAACTTGCAAGTTTAGTTTGCATTGCAACTATAATTAACCTCCAATTTGTTTTAAAAAAATAAACTATAGTTAAACTTTCCTTTTCCAAATAATTAACAAGAGAAAGTGACAGGAAGGTACAAAATAGCAGATAGCAGCAGCCAATGGGCTAATGAGACGTGAAACAGCAGTCACTTGGAGGGTGAGGTGAGGTGAGGCTGTGCAAGTGTGCAATAATAAGAAGAGTGAAAGAAACTTCCCTAGCCACCCCCTTCTTCCCAATCCCAGCTCCAACTGGTGAACAAAAAGTTAAAAAGTTCCATCTCATTCTCATTAGTCATTTCACCGGTTCTTCCGTGGCTACTAATTTGCAAGGAGATATATATGTGGGTATTTTTAATTGAACATACAGCTCTTTACAGTGTTGCAATAACTCGTATAAGAGACTAAATTTCACGATCCTTACTCCTGATAAAAAGATATTAGATTTTTTGATATGAAAGTTTTATCTTCTCCAAAGAATAAATCTCAGTCGCTGATTCTTTACTTGGATTGATCACTATCATTGACGTACATTAATGTCCCGGCCCATTAAAATTTAAGGCCCATATTAGTTTCTTCACAATGGATGAGCTTTCAGCCATTTATTATAAGATATAATAATTTCAATCCAAAGCAAGGCGTGAGCTCTTTATTAATATTAATAGTATAAAACGTATCACAAATTAACTTTGATGGAATTCACCTCCTCAGAATAGCATGTCCAAAAACCTGAAAAGAATATATGTAAATATATATGCCGGAATTAATAAACAAAAAACCAAGTCATTATAAACAAGTCTTTTATGGTGATGAACAACAGAAAATCAGGATGATCAGCCGAGGCGGCCGACCTTTATCTTGTAATTAAGCAATGAAGGCATGAAGCTGATCGCCTGATCCAGATAGATAACTAGATTTCTCCTACCGGATTTCCATATAAAAAAAAGGGGGAAAAAAAAAAGATAACTAGATTTCAAGTGGGCCAGCAATTAGCATTGTGCACATTTTTTTTTTTTTTTTTTCTTAGAATTAGATGCTATTGCTAGCTACAATATATATGGGACCCCCAATTTGGACAGGTGAAATGACCTTAATTTTATGCAATTATGCAGCATGTATATATGAGTTGTTGTGCAGTGCTCAAACCTAACTATTTCGTTTTGCTTGTTTATCACGTGCTGAAACGAGATTATATATTGTGCCTGGGTGGTTCATGGAATCATGGATAATTGGTTTGGTTGTCTCTGGGCCCTGGCGACTATATTAATGTATTGTTAATTTTGTGTGAAAAGTAACGGTGGTTTGTTTTTTTTCATTAAGAAAAAGATGTGCCTCGAATTAATCCTCACATTTCTGTTAACGGTGATTACAAGGTTGTGATGTGTATGTACGTACACGATTGATGGAAGGAGAAAATAATAAATGTAAGCATGACATGTCACATGTCCTGATTCATTGGAGCAAGTATTTATGTCATGTAATTGTGATTGCAAAGCAATCCGTTTATTGGTGGGCAAACACAAATTCGGTAGGTTTCTATAGAAATTAAGAGTTTATAGAAAATAATTTCTATTCGCTGTTCGGCAGACTATACTATCAATTCCTAATAGGATTTTATTCCTCTAAAATGCTTGTTTTTAGAGGAAAATATTAATTAGGTTGGACTAGATTATTTTTTTCTATCAATGATGAGCTCTTCGTAGGATTTCACCAAATGCAATATGGAATCCTGTCCAGAGAGAAAACTTTTTCTGTAGAATCAGTGACTATCGAACATGCCCTAAAAAAAAGAGTAACACAATTTTAAAAAGTAAAATTTTATTGTATCCCATAAGATTTTGATATAAATAATTTATTGAGTTATATAAATTAAAATTTGAATGTTGTTTGATATATCTTTGAAGGCGCGCTCATGAAATGGTTCCGCGAGCTTAAGCTCACAGTAGCATTACTCCTTAAGTAGAACATATATTCTATCATCTCCAAAAAAAAAAAAAAAAAATCAATTTATGTTCCTTAATGAACTGAACACAACGAATGCCCTACTTAAAATTTTCTTTTTCAAACAAATTTAAGAATTTATTATAATTGTTCCAAATTCATACCCTAGAAAGAGGGGTGAGCTTCCAAGGTTTTTTAGCTATGCCACATCATCACTATTATTAACCATTGATTTTGTTTGAAACTTTTCATCTACTTTGATCCAATGGCTTATATTTTTTTTTTCTCTCCTCATTAATTAAGATGAATGTGGTATGTCTAAAACAAATTTTAACCCTTAAAAATGGTCCAATATTTATATATATTCTTATTTATAAATTATTGCATTATTAATATTATTTAATTACATTAAAATTTAAAAATTTTGTTCAAGTTTTGTTTAATATAAATATTTAAAATTTTATAAAGTTAATAGTAATTATTTGATACCATTTTTCGGGACGAGTTACAGCTCTAGTCTAAATAATGAACGCTCGTATATACAGATAGGGGTGTCAATGGAACGGAACGGTAGTGGAAATGGGGTGTTCCGTTTCCGTTCCGTTATAACGGACAGAACCAAAATTCATTCCGTTGAATGTTCCGTTATAACGAAACGGAACGGAACAACGGAAAAAACTTGTTCCATTGCTACCCCTATATACAGAGGTGGTCTAAATGTACTTTCCTAGTCCGAGCAGATTATACAGAGGCCTCATGAACTTTTCTACAACAGACTGGTCCAATGTGTCTGCCTGCCTCACACTTAACGTTTCAGCCCATATCGTATGAAATCAAAATCATCTTTCTGTGGTACTGCATTAATAACCTCTTGGCCCAGTTTTGTTTGAATACATTTTAAAGGGCCGTAGTGGAAAATTGGGCTTGAACAGTTGACCTTCCTCATAAATTCCCATGAGCAGCCATTGCATGAGGATTGCTAGTCTCCAAAGTTAATCTGAAACTCTTAAATCAACTAGCCCGATCGATGTTTCAAATAGTTCAGTTAATTTATTTTTAATCAATATAAACTTAGATAGGATAACATACATCCATTTATAGATTTATTTGGTTCTTTTCGAAATTATGAAGAGTGATTTATTTGGTCACAGGTGTGAGATGCTCCTAGAATACGCAGAACGATTTATGAACTATGCAAAACAAGCAAGTTTTCTCAATGAAAAGTGCTTAAAAATGGATTAAGAAAGATCAAAACAAAACATTCCTCGAAGCCAGTATCAACTGCCTAACCGGCTAACCGTTTCCATTCCACTTGACAAGTTGACAATAACAACGTTTAACAAGTTGAACCCGAATCAAATAAGATCCGATGTTTTCAGTTATCCCTCGCCGAGGAATCCAAATCCCCTGCAGTATTGCATTATGCAGTTCACAGCATAAGCCGTTGGATTCTATCAAGATTCGAGCCAAAGCGGATCTCGTGACCATCCAACGGCTGACGCTGTGAACTGCACAATGCAGTAAGTCAGGGGATGCACGCTCTCGCCGAGGAGCCGCTACGTGCTCCTCACAAGTCACAACAGTCACTTTACTGTTTTTACTTTATTTCACGAAGTCCTCCGTACCGGCTTTTTTCTGAAAATTGCCTTGTGACGAAGTACAAAATTGTAAAGTCGATGAGTGACGACAGATTTCTTTTTCCCGATACCAGCGCCCGTCTGAGTTTCTGACATAGCACCCTCACGCTCTGCACATGATCAGTGGACGAGGAGTACAGCTTATTATGCATCTGTAGTTTGAACTGTAAGGTAACTGGACCCACATGTCATCGAAAAATAATTCGGATTCTTATGTACACCTGGTCTTGGAAAGCATATTCTCCCCGCAATTCTCCCTCCCTATATAAGACAAAACCGTCGCCGCGCCAAGGCCAACTCCTCGTCTCCTCGTTTCCCTCTTCGAGACACTCACTGTCACTGACACACTCACACACAACAGTACTACAGTGTCTGCACTGTACACTGCTGCTGTAGAGTGTAGCACTGTAGCTCAAGCAAGCAAGCAACAAAACAAAACAAACACAGTCCGTCCGCCATGCTCTCGAACCTTCTAGATGGACCAGATCCACTCCCGCCTACTTCCCACGGCGGCAACAACGAAAAACCCTCCCGTTCCCGTTCCCGTTCCGACTCCATAACATCCTCCTCCTGCGTCTCAACGCTCTCCTTCTCCTTCAATCCCCGCTCGGCTCTCAAGCGCTCGTCAATCGAGATCGAGGACGGGCAGGATGTCGGAGAGGGAGCTGAGAGCAAGCGATCCAAGAGGGAGCGGGATGATGTCGTCGTTTCGACCGATTCGACCTCTTGCGTCGAATCCGCAACGTCGCCGATCGATCTGGCGTGCTCGGAGATGGTCGCGGGGTTTGATTCTGATGATTCTGCCTGCGTGGAGTCCGATATGGTCCTGGTCTCGTCAGATGATCAGTGCTATGTTTCTTCATCATCGGATGATCGCGTGGTGTCGTGCTCTGAGACGGAGACCAGCTTGTCTTCCCTGATCGGCTCCTCCTCGTGCTACGCCTCGTCCTCTACTGAAGGAGGAGGGTGCTCTGATGTGGCCTGGGATGACAGATCTGCGCCGTGCTCTGCGTTTGCGCAGTTTCTGCAGCTCACTCTGCAGTTCACTGAACGGAGGGCAGCTGCTAGTACGGTTGCTAAAGGGGAGGAGAGATCGCTTGGGGAAAGCTTGCTTGAATTTGAGGTATTTCATAGCTCAATACATTTTATTTCCTATGATTGTACATATTTAGATTGTTTAGTGTAACTGATGTTGTAATTTATTGAACCATATCTAAATTAGAAATCAGAAACTTATCAATTTCAATGGAAACTAATTGATGTTCAAATTGAGTAGGAATTCAACACTAACTTAAATTGATTGTACATGCATTTTGAAATTCTCTCAGGGAGTGCAGTCAATTATTATTCCAATTAAATGAATTGTAGATCCCTTCATACTTCAGCAATTCTAGCACAATTAACGATCCGAGCATAATTTCTATAGTTTAGTGTGCGTTTTACTCTGATTTCAGACTCTCTGTTGAATTTGTTACTATCCATTTGATTCGAGTTATGAAATGTTTGTTTAATTAGGGAAGGAGGTTGGTAGAGGAAGAAGATGAAGAGAGTTACATAAGACTCAGGGGAAGGGAACGGAACGACACTCCTCTGCACAATTACATCGCTCTGTACAACAAGGTGACGAACCATGGCGATCTGATATTCACTCAACGATCCGTAATGATCAATTGGATTTTCCAGGTGTATATCAACTCTGCCATTCTTTTCTGCACAATATACTGACATTCGTATATTGTTGAATTGTAATCAGAAATTATAAGTGTATTTTCACTGTATCTATTATTATGTTTGATTTCATTATGAATGTGTTAACATCTAGAAGGATCAAGATCTCCAAAAGCAGGGTCTACTTTTCTTGATCCAATGGTTGAGAAGCACTGATGAACTTTGAGATTGTTGCAGCAATTGATCCCAACCATCGGATTGAGAAAAGCAGACCCTGCTTTTCTAAAAAAAAAAGGCAGCAGATTTGGATCATCTAGAAAGGGTCTATTTTATCCTTCAAGGTTTTAGAAAGTTTTATATTAAATTTTCAAATATCTGTAGGCAACAGTGACATGTATCGTAGTAATTTAACTTTCTTTACGGAAAAAAAAGAATGAAAATGATAACCAGAATTTGCTAGGTAGGTTGAGAATTAACTTCTAATTTTGGAAGGTTGATTCCGTAATTCTTAAAGAAGACGAGTTTAAATTAATCTATTGCTTTTCTACTATGCAGAGGTGCCAAGACATGGAGTTCCAGATGGAGACTCTCTTCCTTGGAGTTGCACTGATGGATAGGTTTCTGGTAAGGGGCTATTTTAAGACGGAAAGAAACCTCCAGTTGCTAGGCATAGCTTGCATCACTCTTGCAACCAGGATTGAGGAGAATCAGATCAGAAACAGGTATAACTTCTCTGTTTTTATTACCGGTTCCTTTCAATGGAGAGCCGCCTCCAATGGTAACAGCTAGTGCATCCAGCTGTTTTAGTACCAATTTAGATTATAATGCCGGTTCTGCTGATAGACTCTATTTATCTCTTTGGGAATTTTTTTTCTTTATGTGTTGATGTTGGTTATTTAAAAAGCACTTGTTAAATGCCCCAAGTAGTTAATTGGGCTAATACCTTTAAAGTTAAGGGGCGTTGTGTTTTAATGACAGAAACTATGATGATGAAACTTTGGTTGTGGTTCAGTAGGATTTCTGTTTGGTTGCTATGAATCAACTGTGGTCTGGTACAGAGTGAGAGAACAGATGGATATAGTAATTCAATAGAGCATGCGTGTGTCTGAAACGAATTATCAGGGACACACTCAATCGACTATGGACCAGTGATTTTTTCTTGTGCAATTTTTATAGGTTGAGGCAGAGAACATTCACAGTTGGTGGCAATACTTTTGTGCAAAGTGAGGTTGTAGCAATGGAGTGGCTGGTGCAAGAGGTGCTTCATTTCAAATGCTTTGTTCCCACAACACTGAACTTTCTATGGTTAGAATGCTTGATACTCCCCTTTTCTCATGATAATATATCTTTTTTTATATTACAAGAATGATTTGACTTACTAAAAATAGAATAATTTGATTTGATCTTGTTCTTTGCTGTTAGCTGAATCTGGTATTTCTGTTTGATAGTGTATACTGGCACATGTAAGCAGTTATGGTTGGTATAAAGCTGGTTCATATCATGTCTACTTGAAGTTTTAATTGATACAATTTTGCTTTGTCAGGTTCTATCTCAAGGCAGCAATGGTTGGGCCAGAGGTGCAGGAACAGTCGAGGTTATTAGCTGTGTTATCGCTTATGGACCACACAAGGCTCTCATTTTGGCCATCCACTTTGGCTGCTGGAATAGTTATTCTTGCTTGTTTATCCACTGGACATGATCATTTGTGCAACCTTGTCATGGAGGTTCTCTTTCTCTCTCTTTTTATCTACTTTTTTTTTAGACTTGGCAGCAATTCTCATTTTCTTTATCTGTAATGTTACACTAGATTTTTGTTGGCTGTAAGAATTGTTAAATACCAAGGATGTCAATGATGGTATAAAACTATAAATGTAGTTTGAGGTGTTTCTCTTCGCGGTTATCATGGTATTTCAGTTGTACCGTTCCGATGCAGATATGTTCAAAACCTCGATATCTGAAACATATTTGATCATTGAAGATATAAAAGTTGATCAAATCTTTCCCTGAGTGTAAATCTAATTAACTTCATTTTGAACTTTGCAGACGCATATGAGGACTAAAGATGATGATTTGCCAGAATGCATAAAGGTTTGTTTCTGCTTGTGTTGTCTCTCTATTCCCCCCACCCATGCAATACAATTACACAATAATTGACTTATATTTAAGTGTTGATACATAATGGGAGACTGAAGTTCCCATTCTAACACAATTGCTCATCTAAAATGCACCTTTCAGCTGTTCACTTTTATTTTTTTTTGCCTCTATTGCAGAGCCTTGAATGGCTGAGCCAATTTGCTTGCCCTTGAGGGAAGTTCAATTAACATTCTTCTGATGTACTTCAATCATCTTCTACACATGTACTATACTTTTATTACAAGTACAGCTTAACAAGGAAAGTGCAAATATATTCAGGTACAGAAATCTATAGGAAATAATTTGGAAGTCATTCTTTGTGAGGCTCAGTTATACCAGGAACATTTTATGGCTAGGCTAAGACAATTGTCAGTTCGTAACCCAGTTCTGCTTCTTTTTAGTACAGAGAAGACCGGGGGTAGGGCCAGTTGTTGGACATATGTAACAGAACATTTGATATAGTTACCATATTATAGAGAAAGAACCTCTATTGTAATTGCATTTCTTTAGTAGTAGATAGATAAGAAAGTTTGAAGATTTAAGATGTCGGAATATGATTTAATTAATGGCCTAAGCAAAAGAACAAAGATGTACTTCTGTTTGATAAAGAAGTAAGGAAGCATTTTGTTTCTTGATCTGTCTTTTCAGCCTCAGGAATGAGTTCTGGATACACTATGTACATATATATATATCGATAACAGAGTCGAGAAATCTGCAAATCTTGTTTTGTAGTACTGATACAATTTGAAATCCATGTTAACACTTTGATTGTTTTTGTAAGGTTTCTTCATGTCAGCAAATTCTGAATGGTCAGAACTCAGAAGAATCAATTAATTATTAATTAAACAAATTTATAAATACTAACGAATTCATACATGTTCTTATTCTATTTCATTTAACTACATAAATTTCTAGTATCTTTCCTAAAAGAAAGCAAGAGATATAAATATAAATGTAAATATAGGGAATCAGTGCTATATTTTCAAGCCGTGTTTTACGTACTTTCCCATGACCGTTGAATGCATTGTGAAATTTCCATTCGTCCTCATTATTCTGAGCTAATATATCATGGTCAGCGATATATTGTTTCTTTAAAACAAATTATGCTCAAAGTCCTCTTTAATTTCATTATAGAATGTAAATTAATTAGTAATATTTTCAACTGACGGATTTATTACTAACACAGAGGAATTACGAAATTACAAAGTATATATTTACCAACTTACAGTACATAATAAAAATCAAAGCAGGTACTTAAAACTTTATTTGTACACTTAGAGCCCTTGTATTTAATTAATATATCACAAAAATAGATAAAATTAAGGAGCATTTCTTCTTACAAAAATTACATTATATATAGTGTGAACCAAATATGGCCAATCGATTTCCGTTTTTACAAGCTCACGATATATACAGTGATTAAATAAAATACTAATAAGGTAATTGCCACATATGCTTGGTTGAATTAGAATTAGAGTATAGAAATTTAACAATATAATGAGCAAAGTACAACATGTATATAATATAAGCTTGTTCAGTCAGACCTAATTAGGAAGACTTAGTTAAGCGTATTCGAACTATATTTTCATCTCTGTGTCTAATTCTAACGTAATTCAATGAAGTACGTACCTGAACCCATTTAATTATCTTTGTAATATGGTATCATATTTTATCAATCAAAACCTTTCGGGCTTTATATATATGGGCCTTTATCAGATCCTAATTAGGTCTTGGAATTTTTTTTTTGACCCATTTAAATGATCTCATGATATATATTAGTAAAGAGCCTACGTCTTGCTTTGAGATGAAATTGTTATTTTTTATAATAAATTTTTAAGATAATATATTAATGGGTCTTAAATTGAGAAAATTGATATGGGCTTTAAATTTTAATGGGTTGAGACATTAAAGTACGTCAACAGTATTGATCAATCTAGATAAACAATCAACAGCCGAGATTTATTCTTTGGAAGATAAAACTTTCACATAAAAAAAATCCAATCCGAATAAGGATAAAGATATTTCAATTTTCTCCGATATTTTTTATGTTATAAGAGAATAAACGTTGATATATTTCATTTTTTTTCTCCGATACTTTTTATGTTGTTATAAGAGAACAACTCACAATAAATCTTTTGACAGCACATGAATTTTACTACTTTCCCTAATATTACACAAAATGACAAAAAAAATATACAGCTAGCAAGCATGAACATATTAAAACACTTCAAAACTGATACACTAAAAATAAATAAATAAATAAAGCACTATATAACCAGTAACCATTACACTAGTTGTAACATTGCAAACTTTTTTTGACCACTCAGAATATTTTTTTGACTCAAATTATTCATTCCAGTTAATTAATTCTAAGAAAATAAAATAAACGTACCATTTCTTTTACACTTCATATATATCCAATGTGTGCCGGGTCAAAAAAAAAAAAATTACTTGTCATTTTATTCATTACATAAACAAACAAAGGAAGGTGAACATGAACTCAAGAGCTTGTGAAATTAAGGCAACGGCTAGCAGCACCAAAGAGAGAAATTCATCCTTCAATTTCTGTAACTGAAGAACAATGCCTGCATAAAAAGATTCGTCAGTATTTATTGCCAGTGTATATATATATCATAGTTATCTTTTAGTTTCTGTACTGGTATTTGGTTATAAAGTATAGATTTACTGCTTTATTTGGGAGTTTTAATTATGAATTACAGAATTAGCACTTGGCCAATACATTTGGAATACTGGTAACTGAAAACAGTACTCATTCATGGATACATTTACCAGAATCTGATAAAATTGGAAGTCACATTGCAAGTTACATATTTTATCCTTGATTCACATTGTATATATATATATGATTAAAATTTGGTTTAAACAGAATGTGTTTTGGGTCTTAAATTTTGTCGCTTGATCTGGACCGTGCTATAGTTGGTGCGGATGTTTCGGTTGCTGAAAGGGCTTGAAAGGCCAATATATATATAGATCATACGTCTGCAGGCGCTGTGAGCCCATGACGCAGTTCACGCTGCTGCCGCCTATGTACACAGCAGGCCTGTTATAGGAAGTTTCACACGCATGATAATTGCCTCCAAAGTCTGCTCGACCGTTTCAAGATTAACGGTCTAGACGATTCAAATTTTAAGAACATTGTTAGGAACCTACACTTCCTGTATCAGTGCAATACATGCAAATTGATATAAACATCTTTGCAAGCATCTCTGGATTTGGAAAACTTGGCAGTAACAGAGAATAATAATGCACATCTTTATAGCCGAAATGAGTTTCAAACCGGTTACATGCCATTTTACCAGTAGGTAGTTCATATTGAGAAAATTCTCCCAATATTTTGAATAGATTTCTTCCCTTCTTGTTAATTAAGCATAACAAGCTTAATCCATTACCAGAAAAGTTCGATGAAACTAGAAAATAATTACTATTTGCTTCCTACATATGTTATAAAACACAATTAATTATAGTATAATTGTTCTGACTCAGTAATTAGTCAAATTAATACAAGCCAGATGAGGATATATAAGATAAAAACATTCCACTCAGTAAATGCTCATATTTGAGGGGATGAACATGACAAAAAATTGTACGAACAAACAATCAGTAAATATATCATTCGATCCGTGCGGGTCCTAGTTTCAGTCTCTGTAAGAGGTGCCAAGGTGGAGCACCAAACAAGAACCAAGACTTCACTCTTGATAATTTCCTCTTTTTTGCCTTCTATTAATATATATGAGTTCTAAATGAAAGCTAGCATAATAACCAAGCAAAAACACTTCACTTGCTTTCCTCTCCTACCTCTCAAACTCCCCCAATATTCAAGAAATGGAGAGCCTCCAATCTGATTCTGGCACAATTAGGTTGGTAAATTAGTTGTTTTCACTAGTTATTTTTAATCTTGCTTAGTTTCAAAGAGGTTGTGGTTTTCTCACAATAATGGATCTATTTTGTAGTCTTTGAAATGTGTTCTAATATAAATTATTGAATCTGTTATTATTATTTCCTTGTTATATTTCCTCAATTTAGATGTGTTTGTTATTAATTCACAACCTAGATTTCTTTTTTTTTTTTTTAAGATCTCAATAATTTTAGATGTGTTTGCTTTATATGAATTTTTTTTTGTTCCAAGTATTACACATTAATTCATGATACATTTGGAAGGATGTTGTTCATATTATTTAGATTTACTAAATATTTTCTCTTAGATCCTTGATTTAAAAGTTCCAATCTTTGACCTATCTCTTACAAGTGATTATTGCTCCTTTGATCATCTACTGGTAGCTTCTGAAATCTTCAAAATAAACTGGCTGTTTTTTTATGATATTTGATCAATTTAGAATTAGATCTGTTTCTTAAGAAGCTTCAAAATGAAATTTGATCAACTTACAATAAAAAAAAAAGTGCTCATCTCTATCAACAGAGCTATATATTATGATCAAATCTGGTTTAAGAATTAAGATCCACATTTTTTTTAGATAGTGTGTCGATCGAATTACCGATTCATGTGTTAGTTTTAACTTTTAACTAACTAGAATTTTTTCTGTTTGACGTATAATGCCCAAAAGCATGCTCGAAGGTTCCAAAGTGCAGCCGCAGAAGGCTCCGCTGCCTGCTTGGTTGCAGCCTTTGCTGACAACGAGGTTCTTCGAGCAATGCAAGAGGCACAACAAGGAGAAGAAGAAGATCATCAATCACTTCTGCGTGGAGTGCAAGAGCTCGATGTGTCCGAATTGTGTTGTTGAGCATTCGAAGAAGGGGTCGGGAAAACACAAGCTCCTCCAGATCCGTCACTACGTGCACAGCGACGTGGTTCGTGTCAACGAGGTTTTCAAGATCCTCGACATCTCAAAAATTCAGGTATATTAAGAAACTGTTAGTATATATATAGATATATATATATATATATGAGGAGGGATCCATTGACAATGAGTTTTTTGACAATATTGACAATCATATCTTTCAAAATTTTATAAAAATTCATAAAAAATCTTAAAAATAGAAAAAAGCCTACGGAAGTATTATTTAACTTATAGATTGATTATGTTTCCGATTATATTTAATTTGAGCGATCTTTGATAGCTCTTTAATGATTCGTTAAATTACAACCGTTAAAAAATATACAAAATTTTGATAAGGCATCAAACGGTGTTCAAATTGATTGAAATTTGAAATACTATCAATCTATAAGTTAAATAATACATCCATAAACCATTTTTCATTTGTAAGATTTTTTGTGAATTTTTACAAATTTTTTAAAAGTCCTATTGTCAAGATTATCAAATTAAGCATTGTCAATGGATCTCTCCTCTATATATATATATATATATATATATATATATATATAATTGTATGTATATCCTCTTCCACTAGATTTATAAAGGGTTCGGAGATCTCTACCGAACTCTCACTTTTGTTTCTTTGCATGCATGCTATTCCGACGTCATATTAAGGCATACTAATTTGTCGGTATCTTGTTATTCCGTTCAATTTGATTTGGATGCTTACTAATTAAAATATTATGTGACAGTTTTTGTTACTGATCGATCGTACCTTCTATTAAAACATGATCTAGCAGGGTTTGGTCTTAAGTTTCTGAATTGCGCGCCTAATGCATGTTTCTATATATATCTATGTCTGTTGTTTCAACTGCAGCAATACATAGCGAATGGCATGAAGGTTGTCCATCTGAATCCGAAGAGCTCAAAGCCCTGTCTGGACGGTGTTCCGAACTCATACATCGATGGCACCCCCTGCGTTGTCTGCTTCCGCGCCATTAGCAAGCCAAGTCTCTATTGCTGCATTGCTTGCAAGGTAAATATTTTTAGTAAACTTCTTTCCCGATTAGGTAAATCGGGATTATATACGCTTCAGTTTGAAGACCTACATGGTGGATAAAAATACTTCAAACAAACGAAATGGTTCTACGAAAGGCTGTATGCCGCCTTCAGAATGGAGTAGGAAATTTCAAATTCTAAAAAACAATTAGGTATGTGATTTTAGGAACTTAATTATACTGATGAGGATGTTGCATAAAACTTTCAAAGGCCAATTAATATACTTGGTTCTGCCTTAATTAGTATCTTCCAAATTAAAGAAATATTTATCAAGGTCCCAAAACACTACATGCATTAGAAACAAAGATTAGTTTATCTTATATACAATGTTGTAAAATGCGGATTTGAATATGCATGCAGAGAGGTACCGCATATACGAAATAAAAGAGGGAAAATATCTAACAATTGACATTTTTCTTAGATAACCGAGCGCCCCGCCAAGAAAGGCATCCTGAGGATAAAAGATGCTGGTGAATGTAGCACCAGCAACCAAGCCAGTGCCGGTGGCGCGAAGCGTTGTCTTACTGACAAAGAAGAACCCTCTGCTTCCGCTCCCGCTGCCCCCGAGCCAGCACCTGAGAAGAACGATAACTACCCTCCTGTTTGGGTGTCGTACCGGAAGAAGAGCCGCAAGGGCATCCCAGTGCGTGCCGCTTTCTTTTAATGCATGCTTATCAGCCCATATATAACAGATGTAGCTGTTAATGGGTTGATTAATTTAGAAATAACTGAGACTGATGTGTTGAATAATAATTAGGGAGAGAGCAGTAAGTAACTCTGATGTCTGATTCGTCTGGGCGACGAACACCGGTCTTGATATGAATTATTAAGTTATGCTATTGCTTACTTAATTAGGATTTCAATAGTTCTTTGTTTCTGGAGCTTATGATGTTCTTGCAGAAATCCATGGCACATTGTTTGACACAAAATATGCATTTTTTTTTTTTTTTGGCAAAAATTCACCAAGAAAGGATATATTACAAATAGCTACATCGATCACATACAATATAATCTTACATCTATGAGATAACAATATATATATACGTACATGCATTTTAAATCATTCTCTTATTCGCATCCGCACGCGCGCTCGAAAATTTCAAAATTTCAATGTTTGTAAGTATATATTCATGGTATAACCCCTCTTACCTGAAAGAACTTATAATATATATAACTAGTCGATGCGAATAATTTTTTTTCAAAGAACTGGTAGTTCTTTAACTACTAATATATGTCAATTAAAGAGAAGAATATATAGAAAAGAATGAACGAATGAGCATCAACTTACTTCATAGTTCATACATTAAAAGATAAAAATCAGTAAATAACTAGCCGGTACGTACACCTGTAGAATTAACTACACACAAAGTTCTTTACCGCCGCCCATCGGATATTCGACTCAAATTGCATATTTTCTGGAACTGATGGTCCTACTTCTTTAAACACACACACACACACAAAAGCACACAAAAGAAAGGTAAACAAGATATATATATCAGATCTTAGAATGGCCACAAACCCTAAGAACACAATCTTTACTGCTGCCTGTAGGTTTTAAGTTGTAACTGAAGTCAAACTCGCTCCTGCCTTTAATACGATCGACGAGTTGTTTTGGCAGTACACGTATATATATAGTCCTTATCTCTAACTTCATACTCATTAAATTATATGCTATAAGATTATCTGTTTTGAATTAAAACTTGGCTTTTTGTATTAGAATTTTGCCTTTGATCAGGTACATATTTGTAATTAAGAAAGTGATAAATTAATTTTGTCCAATTATCAGTGCTCTTAATTATTCTGATAATTTCCTCAAAGTCTATTTGAACATTTCAAATCCAGCGGTTTAGAAACAAAAAGACGAACAATATATAACTAAATGATTTTATATTTTGTTAATTGAACAGTATACATAGAGAATTAGCTATAAAATCCAATGTAACCAAGAAATAAATACTCTTAATTTATATGCCTTCTATACTTGTTTCAAAATACATTGACTCTGAAGCAAAATTGTTCTGAGGCAATAATTAGCCAAATATATATGACAGCTGAGAATATGCTATAGAGAATGTACACTCATTAAATGGTCATATATACATGAATTCTCTTACACATTCTCTGCGTATTTCCCGAAGGGCGAGCACGAGGAAAACCTGATACATATGAATAAAATTATTATTCATACATTGTATGTAGGTCCTACTTCCAGTCTCTACAGGAGCTGCGACGGCGGTGCACCAAGTATGAGAACCAGACATGCACCACTCTCATATATACTTTCCTCTCTCTTTGCTTCCTATCGACAAGTGTTATAAATGAAAGCATACTGACGAGACCGAAAACTTCCGCTTAGTCCATCTCCTATCTCTAAATCTTCCTGCAGAAGAACGTCCTTGATCGATCGAGCAATGGAGAACCTCCAATCTGATTCAGGAAACAGGTCTGTAATTTTTTTTCTTGTTAGTTTGCTTAATATAATCTCGCCTTGTCGCAAATAGGTTATAGTTAGTTTGCTCAAAATTAAAAGATGCTTGGTCGACTACCTGTTCTTGAAAGCTCTTTTCGTATATTTTTGTCAGATTTTTGAAAGGAAAATTTATCTTTTTTTGTTACACAATCTAATCCCATTTGCAATAAGATTTAATTTATCCCTTCCTAACATATATTACTTGAGATTTTCTAATTAATATTTTCCCTTCATCACTGTGGCCATGTACCAGAACCTTTAGAAGTGTTCAGAACTTCAGATTAAGGAAGTCCTTTAGAAGTTTTCAACATATATTACCGGTACATGCATGGCGGGTTGCTCTTTTGAACATGTACCAGTACATTTAGAAGTTCTCAAATAAATTCGAGCTGCTCGATCAATTCAGAACTAGATTCATTTCATTTTGGCACAGATAAAACAAAAGTACTAATCTTCGTCAACAAAAACACACGTTATGATCGAATTTGGCGCTTAAATTTCTTTCAAAAAAAAACTCTGGTGGACTCCGTCAGCTCTCCTTTTTTCTTTCAAAGTGAAATTCTAATTATCTCAAGCTTAGCTACTTACGATCTACTATTTTTCTTCACGATCGGATATCACAAGAATTTACAAATTTTTAGTTGGGAAAGATTCGACGAACTATTGCTTCAGGTAAATCCTTGCAAGTATTTGCATGATGCTTAATTACTGTAAATAAATAACTGTTACTTTTTCTGCTCGATGCGAGAAATTTTACAGCTTGTACGAAGTTTCCAAGGCACGACAGGCGAAAGCTCCACCGCCCACTTGGTTGCAGCCTTTGCTTGCACACAGGTTCTTCGAACAGTGCGAGAGGCACGCCAATGAAAATCGGAATGAAGAGAACCACTTCTGCATGGACTGTGCATGCCGGCTCTGTCCGAACTGCGTCATTGAACATACCAACAATGGACAGACACACAACCTCCTTCAGATCCGTCACTACGTTCACAGCGACGTGGTCCGTGTTAACGATGTTTACAAGCTCCTCGATGTTGCACAAATTCAGGTATATTTTTACGATCTGTTAAGGATTAATGAAGTTCCTTAATCTGGTACTTATAAACGTTTCAAAGTGTCTATCTTAACAACCAATTTTGTGTTTTAATTGATAGAAACTCGAAATTTTTTTTTTTTTTAAATTTTGATTGTAGCCATATATAGCGAACGGAGCGAAGGTTGTTCATCTGAATCCAAAGAGCTCAAGGCCATATCCAGAAGGCGTTCCGAAGTCGTACATCGGCGGCACCCCCTGCATCGTCTGTTACCGTGCCATTGCCAAACCCAATCTCTTTTGCTGCATAGCCTGCAAGGTAAAAAATTTGAAGTACACCCAGTTTTTTCAGTAAATGATAAGAAATGTTGAACTAAATAATATAAAATAATGTATTGATTTGATTTACATATAAATTTAAGGACCTACAGGATAGATAAAAGGTTCTTGATATAAATGAAATGGTACAACAAAGGTTATGTGTGCATGCTTCAAACTGGAGATGAACTTAATTTCATAGTTTAAATGAACAAATGACTCTGAAAAACCTTCAAAAGCCACATAAATCTCATATTGCCAAGAATGTTTCAGAAAACATTTCTTTTTTTTCAGAGGTGTGGATTAACTATATGCATAGTAATTGATTCAAATTAATCACAGTGCTCGAAAAACAGTACCGGAGATTAGTCTAGGACTGAAAATCAATATCTTATATCTATCTCATCATATCATTTTAACATGTATTGATTATGCAACTCTCTACTGGTACATGAATATTATTGTCTCCTATTAAGACAAACCTTTTCCAAACAATAATGGATAAATTATCTAACCATGGACTTCTTCTTAGATAAGCAAGTTATCTTGCAAAAAGGGCATCCTGACCATAGAAGAGAGTACTGGTGATAAAAGCTGCCAATCAGGGATTACCGTGAAGCGCTGCTTTACTGAGAAAGAGGAGTCCTGTGCCTCCGTTAGCACTGCATCTGAGCCGGCATCAGAGAAGAGTGATGCAACCCTTCCTGTGATCACCTCCTTCCGCAAGAAAAGCCGCAAAGGCATCCCAGTTCGTGCCCCTTTCTTTTGATGCAAATCAACTCAAAAGTACTAGATTACTTTGTTAATGGGTTGGTTGAGACTTGTCTTTCATAAAAGAGTTCAGACAGGAACAACAACTTTGCTGTCTGCTTTGTCAGGGTGATGAACACCAGTGTAGTGATTTGAATTGATGCTAATGCTTAATTAGGGTTTAATGGTTCTATATTTCTGGAGCTTATAATGCTTTGCAAAAGTTATGGCACTCTTCATATGCCAAAATATAGTATCTTACAAAAAGAAAATTTGGCACTTAAAGGCAAAAAAAAGAAATTGCAAATAGCTACAACAAATACAGTTCAATAAATCAAATAACAAGATACCACCAATCTAATTTCTTTAAATTATTAAATTTCTACTTATTAGGTCCTCAAAAGTGGACAGAAATAAGAAAAAAGACAATTTTTAATCTCATCCCAAATGTCTTAACTTTTGGACTGGTATCATTTCAACCTCTTTTAAACCCTCAATTTGATTAGCCAACTCATATTCACCAAAGCTGTTCAGGCCTCCAATAATACAATCAACAAATTTTTTGTCAAGCCGTATTGATTTCTCAACAATCTTTTTCCCCATATCAACAGCTTCTTTTATGAACCTCTCTTTACATAAACCAGCCAATAAACAACTATACACATCGGAATCAACAGAATCATAACCATTGTCTCGCAACCAGTAATACCCATCCAAGAACCGTCTTTTGTGACACAGTCCTCTCAGCAAAGAGTTAATTGCCAATGCATCCATTTCAATGCCATTTTCTAACATTCTCGTAATCAAAAGTTTGGCTTCATCAACCCGCCCAGATTTTGAGAAGCACGTTGCAATCAAGCTATAGCACTCCCTGACAGAGAACCCCCCTTTGCCGACAAGACTGTCAACTAAACCTTGAATCTTGTTAGAATGCTCATCAATACAAAACCCTTTTAAGATAGTTCGCACCGTAACCCGGTTTGGTTGAACGCCCCTCTTGCCCATTCGATCCAGCATCCCCAGGACATCATCCATGCACCCATTGGCACACAGGCATTTTATCAAACAGGTGTAAGTCACCACGTTAGGCTCACAGTCCTTCCCCAACTCATGCTCCATCCGACCCAACACCTCCAACGCCATATCCAACTCACCAGCAGAACACAACCCATCAACAAAAGCGGTATAAACAACAGCATTGGGCATACATCCGAACATCTCCATTTCAGAAACCACCGCATGTGCAGCCTCCACATTACCCGCCCGTGCCAAACCCTTCACCAAGGTCACAAACGTGGCCAAGTTCGGCAAAACCCGTTTCCCACACATATCCCTATACAAACAGAGCGCATCCTCAGCCCGATCATATTCCACAAGCACCCTAATTACCGTGTTATAGCAGAACGTGTCGGGTATACAACCAAACCCCGATTGCATTTCATCGAGCAGGTTGCGTGCAAGGTCAGGCAGCCCGGTGGGCGGGGGTGAGCCAGGGTGGAGGAACAGCGAGAAAATGGCCCGGAAGGTGAGCAGAGAGGGGGGGAAAGGGGGAGGGGACTGGGAGAGGAGGTGGGGCAGGGAAGGGAGGAGGTGGGAGGAGAAAAGGGCGAGGGAGTGGGGGGAAGGGCGGAGGGTGGAGGAGGAGGCGAGGAGAAAGAAGCGCAGGGAGAGGAGTGGGGACGGGGAGGAGTGGAGCACGGAGAGGATGAGGGGGGTTGGGAGGGGGAGGGGAAGCGAGGGGAAGGGAAGGGAATGGGGGGAGTGGAGAGAGCGCAGGATTTGAGCGGCGAGGGAGGAGATGGTGGCCGGGGGTAAACGGGGTGCCATGGGAGAGGGAGGGAGATGCTCCGGGGACAGCGTTGGAATTACTTTAGGAATAGTTTTTTACTGAAAACTGACCAAAATATCCTTAGTGAATTATGCATTAGCTGTATAACTGTAGGGCCATTTTAGTCATTTTTTTCATTAAACGCTGTTCTCGAAGTGATTTTAGCGCTGTCCAAAGCAGCCCCCCATGGGAGGAGGAAGGGGGGAAGTGCTATGGACAGCGTTCAGTTTAGTTTGTGACCACTGTTTAGTATTTAATGGACGAGATTGCCCTTGTAACAGTGACTATCTGTGCTGTAATGGTTGGGGTAGTTTTGTCCCTAATAGGTAAGAGAACTGTCCGGAAGTAGAAACATCGCTGCCTGAAGCACCAAACGGGGAAGGGGAAGGGGAATGGAATGGAGGGTTTTTTGGAGTTGGGCGGGGCGATGAGTGGAGATGTTAGATGGACGGTGGGATTGATTGATGAGTGGTATGGACGGTTGGGATTGATTGGATTGGAGTTGATCGGTTAAGGATTGGTTAAGGAGCTTAATTTAGAGCCGTTGGATGTGGACCTTGGGTGGGTAATGCATAGCGTCTATATAAAAGCTGTCCATAGCGTTCATAGATTACATTATTCGGATGTATCTATTATATTTTTTTTGTACTTTAGATTTTTTTGGATTATAATTTGGTCAATGCATAATTTTTTATTTTTTTTTTATCAAACCTCGCAGGCTCAATGCTTAAATTCAAACACATTTGACCCCAAAAAAATTGGTAGTGCATCCATTTAATCCAACAATTCCAACATTTAAAGCATTTGAGTAAGAATAAGTGGATGACAGCATTATGAACAGAACAAAATCAAGCGGGAGAAAATTTACTTTCTGTGACCTTCAAATCCCCCCTTTTTTGTTTGTTTTTTCAGTCAAATTTCATCATTTTCCGGGGTTAAAGTTAACCCACTATCTCATACAGTTACTTCTTTTTTTCACACTCATTTAATTAGTAGAAACGTTAGGTAAGGTACCAACAAAAACAGTTAAAGTCTTAGTGTTTTTTTTTTTTTTTTTTTTTTTTTTTTTTTTTTTTTTTTTTTGCTCTTAAAAACAGTTAAAGTTAAAATTGTCGTCTTTAAATTACCAACAGAATAAATTGCTCTTACCGGTTACCATCCCATATATATAACTGGTACAGCGTTCAGGGGCATCAACCATCAAATTTGGACTCAAAGTTTGAAATGGATATATCCGATTAAAATGTCTCATTATTAACTCCACTGAAAAGTTTCAATTCATGGTATATATAGTTTTTTTTTTTTTTTTTAAATAAAGATGAGGATCAAGCCACTCAAATTTAAATGTCTATAAAAGACCCCTCATCTGGGTTCGAACCCACGACCTTCCACACAAAGAACGTTGCCTTAGCCACTAGACCAAAGGCTGGTTCTTCATATATATTGTTTCTTTCCAAGTTTGTGTATCTTGAATTATATTTTATTTCAACTCTAACTTAAATGCATTTTTCCACCATCTCTTATTCTTAGAGGTGGCAAATCGGGCGGGCGGGTCGGGTCAGTTTGACCTTCTAGAGTATCTCAGGTCGGGTCGGGTGATGGGTGGGTCAGGTCGGGTCAATTTTAATATCTATTTTTTTTTAATCGTATGTTGATCTGAATTGGATTGGCTGCTATTTGATCTGGGGTCGGGTCGGATCAGGTCAATTTGACTTTCTGAAAAATTCTGGGTCGGGTCGGGTTCTGCCACCTCTACTTATTCTCTTAGTTTCAACTTTTTTGTAACGGTTCTGCCTTCCTTCTTCCTTCACACTTAAGCTCATGTCTAAATGCCCTCTATCTTGTTGGTACCTCCTCTGTTGGAAATGAGATAAAGCTAGGTCACAAGCAAACCCTAATTAATTAGGTTTTCCTGATTCTAGCCTGCAAAATTCTATTATTTTTTCTTTATGTCCCATTAATTTTGAGGAAATGCATATATAATGCATTGTCCTTGAATTAGATGCTTTGAGGAAATACAATAGCAGATTTGTTCCTGAAGAAAAGATATTTCAAAAGTAAAATAATATTTTATATGAATTTATTAGGACCTTAAAAGGAAATAAAAATGTGAAGAGTTTGTTATACATGTGATAAAAGATATTTGTTTGTATTCTGTACCTACCCTCACAGAACTTGCCAATATATATATATGCACGAATAACACTTGTGTCATGTATATATGAACATTCTTCTACAAGCCAAATATTGGAAGAACAGCGCTTACATATATCTTGCTTCATGCACCTGGAATATATTTTGCATCTAATAACCATATAATTTAGACCTGTATAAATCACCTCTTTAGTATATAACTATATATGATATGTCATTTTTTTTTTTTTTTTTTTTGAGCAGAGTACATGTATATATGTCCAATTTTTAAATTTTACCAATTAGTTAATAGAAGATCTCCTGTGACCTGTATTACTTAATTGCCATGTAACAATGGTTTCACAAGGGATGTTTAATTAGCTAGCAATTCAATACAAAAAAATTGGTTAACACAATTTCATTACACTGTGTATGTATATATACCCCGTTAGAACACAAAGTGAACAATAATGTATACCTCATTAGAACAAACATGGCTATAAAACTTCCAATTAATGGCACTATAAATTAAAAAGGACATAAATATTGGCATAAATTGAAAATAAGTTAATTTAGATCAAGTATAGTTCGATTATACGTATAATTTACAGTTCAAGTTTTCTTTTTTTTAATATAGTTTTACACTCAAGTTAACCAGGATAAAATTCAGTCACACCATGTGTATCGGGTTTAAGTTAATTACTCGCAGCAAAATTTATTTATACTATAGTTGACATCTCAAGTTAATTACTAACGAAAAAATTTAGTTACGCGCGCTCGTATAAATCACTTATTAGAAAACATTTAACAAATTGATAATCAGTGCTTCATTGGTACGTTTCGAGATAATATCCGGTATTACGGTTAATTAGCAAATGATGATCCTCAGCGTTTAACTGATTTTTAAGGCGCTAAACATCACCAGTATGACCACGAGTCGCATTAAGATACTTTCGGTATCTTATGGTATGTATGTTAAGTAAGAAACTGGTACAAAGCGTTGGTACGTTCAATCGAAGTCTGTATGTTTATCAAAGTTATCAATTTGGAGAGAAATATATATATATATAATTAAGGACTTGATGTTTATTAATTACCTAATTGACAATTTGAAAAGTATGGGATTTTAATTTCTAGGGTAATTAATGTTGTTGTGCACTGCACCAAGTGCATTCTGAAACTGAAACCATTACTTTTCACTCACCTGTGTTGTTATACCTTAACAACTGATATATAAGAACAAAATATAACATCTAATTAATAAACACTAAATCCTTCAAATATATATTTTCTCTCAGGCTCCTTTCTTCTTCCCTTGCGGCAGCCAAAATGATATTATACAACATATCCTTGGTGCATAATTAAGTAGTCGCCTCCTCAGTTGATCAGTGATTCATAATTTGGTATGGTTTAATTTGGTTGCTATGTTTATTTTCTAACATGGTACTTAATTAGATCATATATAGTTTTGGTAATATAGGTAGATCTCTGTACTCATGCTGCTTAATTTAATTAGGTCATGATTAATTGAAGTCGATTCTTGTCAGTTCCACTGGTTGATTTCATGGAAATATTGAACTATTGAAGTAATTTTATTTCCAAGAGTTCCTATATATAAGGGGTCATGATGCGTAAACATGCTTTAGAAAGGGTCTTATTATTATGTGATCACAGTGTTGTAAATTAAAAGGGGTTTCTTAGATCTAGTGGGACATTAATTCATGATTTCTTGTATATATATCGTATCGATTATCTTATTTCTAATTAACTTACCTTTGACTATTGATTCAATTTATCAACCTTTGCTGGTCTCTCTCTGTGTTATAATTATCTGCAAAAATATAATCAAGTTTGTTTATGGTTTCTTAATTATTATCTTAAATTAACCAAATTTCATATTTATATTATATATAACTAAGTAATCTATGTTGTTTTCCCTTTGATTCCCTGATAATTGTGCAAAGATTCCTGAGAATATTGGCATGCATCTATCTTGCCTTTTTCCCTTTTTATTTTGATATAATTATACTCAGATCATCATTAGCAAATACACCTCTTCTCTAAACATTTTTACAAGTTTCATTCTCGTTGCATCAATATCATAAGTCATAATAAAAAATAAATTTTGAAGTTCTAGTGTTACCCTTTGAAAACGAAATTTAAGATTAGTTGAATTATAAACTGTTTTGCTGAGGCCATTCAATCTTGTGAAGTTTGTATTTGATGTAGCATTTTCTCATAATGTTTGCTTTCCTTATGTAACCATACGAAGGCACCGCAACAGTACTATCTGAATTTCGCAATGATGAAAATCCAATCAACCCTGGTTCCTCTGGCATGGTTACATGTCTTGGTCGCATGCTCGTTTTGCCAGTCATGCCAGCATCATAACGGCGAAAACTCGAGGAAGACGAATCATTTCTGCAAGGATTGTCTATGTGCCATGTGCCAATATTGTGCGTACCAGCATAAGAACTCGGAAGGCTCGCATGGGGTCCTTCAGATACGTCGATACTGGTACAATGACGTTATCTCTGTTACTCACATCGAAACGCATGCAAATGTTATGGATATTCAGGTATGAAAATAGCTACATTCAAATATACTCTATAATATTCTATAATATAGTAATATAGTAGATCTGAAATTTTTTGTTATTTTCGACGCTCAATGTAATGTATGATGCTTGACATTTCTCAGACATACAACTCGAACAACGAGACGGTGATTCATATAAAAGCAAAGGGATCGCCTAGCTCACATCCGGGAGAAAAAAAGCCGTTGCCAGACAGTAGCATCCCGTGTGCAGTATGTTCTCAGGCAATAAGAACGCCATATCGGTTCTGCTCGATAGAGTGCAAGGTAACTATATATATATTCCTTTCATCCGTGATATAATTACTTGAGAAAAGTCCGATTTTGGTCCCTGAACTATTGCAATTTGTTCAAATTGGTCCCTAGACTATTTTTTTTGCTCAAATTGGTCCCTGAACTGTTGCATTTGATTCAGCTCAAGCAATGGCACCATGACAAACAAGAGAAACCGCAGAGCAATCCAGTCTCTTGGCATTCCCCCTCAGTTCCGGTGCTCCCTTCGAGATCTCTCAAAATAGTACTAAAAAATCCGTACCGGAAGAAACCCGGTGATCCGTCTTCATCAGCTGCGTTGCTCCTGTCTCGACTAACTGAGAAGATGGCGTCGTCTCAGACTTCATCTTCTCCTTCTGTACCAGTAAAGATCATCAATCCAAGACGTGGTACCGGATGCCGGTCTAAGCGCAGGGGCGTCTCGGTGTGGCCCTCTTCGTTCTGATCCTGATCAACAATATCATATATATATACGAGGAGGGATCTATTGACAATGCTTAATATGACAATCTTGACAATGGAAATTTTTTAAAAATTTGTAAAAATTCAAAAAAAAATTCTTAAAAAGGAAAAATGGTTTATGGATGTAATATTTAACTTATAGATTGATAGCGTTTTAAATTTCAATCGATGTGAACATCGTTTAAAGGCTTATCAAAATTTTGTGCACTTTTCAACGGTTGTAAATTAACGGATCTTTGAAGAGCTATCAAATGTCGCTTAAGTTGAATATAATTTGAAACACTGTCAATCTATAAGTTAAATAATACATCCATAAAACATTTTTCAATTTTAAGAGTTTTTGTGATTTTTTACAAATTTTCGAAAATTCTTATTATCAAGATTGTCAAATTAAACATTGTGAATAGATCCCTCCTCTATATATATATCCCCTATGTAGTATGTACTCATAACTAATATAAGAATGTGTTTGAAATTTGAATGAATAAGAGGATTCTGGGAATGGACCTGATTAATGTGGTGATCTTACCCAGTTTTTCCTCAATTTGTCATGCCAGAATTAGGTGTGATAATTTGGCAAATGTTGCTTTTTTAGTGGATTTAAACTGTTCTGTGATTATCAAATAATAATACATTGTGGTGTTTTGGAGAAAGCTCAAATTTTGGTGTTTCATGATAAGGCATTTAATTAATAGCCAGCATAATATCCTCCATATTTTATATTTCTTTTCCAGTTATGCCAAATCATATTTTATAATATCCTTCATATTTATATGAATCTACTATTTTTTTTGTAACTTGAAATGATTCTATTTCAATTAACAGTCAACAATTAATTTCCTTGTAGTTTTGCACTTTTGCTAGCTCATTTTGTGTGAGAATACAAATTATTAACAAAAGATTTCAAATTCCAACTAAAAAGGGTACTGCCTAGTTCAAATTTACTGATCACATTTTGATTAACATGCCTTATAATTGCTCAATTATATCAATAACCATGATTCCTTTTTATTACGGTCATGTACTGCCTAGAAATTATACTGTATCCGATCTGAGGTGGAGATAATTAATATCTTAAATAGCAAATTTTTAAATAGCAAATTTTTGGTTAAGATTTTATGGAGTTGGGCTGCATTCATTTATTGATTTACTAATCATCTTTGATTAAAGGCCCTTTAAGTTGGTTCTATTTTGGACTTTGTTTTTATTGGGCTTTAGAGTTTTGGGTTTCCTTAATACTGAGCTAATTTGGTTATTAAGCCTGAAATCTATTTTTGGGCTTTTCCTGATAAGAATAGTACTCGATGATTAATTAAGCAAAATTTTTAAGGCAAAATGATAATAATATATTTCATAATTTTGAACAATTCTCGAACTTTTGAATTTATTAATTAATGTGGATATTACGATAAGGAATGAATTTTAACAACTCAAATTCAAAGTTGAAATTTGTTTTCGTATGTACCAATGGATTTACTGAATTTTATTATGACTGCTGCATTCATTTGTTAGGTAAAAATTGGATTTTGTTACTTGTCTAATTAAACAAAGCACAGAGGAGGATTCAAGGATTACAGAAAAATCAGCAAATTTTAATTCCAATATATAGCATTCATAAAACCAAAAACATTCTTATCTTTCACCACATAGATTATGTACAATTCTTCATCAATTGAAATTCAGACACATTATTCTGTTCTAAGTAAATATTACACTCACTATATATAACCCTAAACTATTAAAAAATCTTACACAATTCCCTTAATATTGTACATAAACTAGAAAGCATATGAACTCCCAAAAAAAAAAAAAAAAAAAAAAAGAACACCACCATTACCAGCATTACTCATCAGGCATGCAGAAGATGGCCGGCTTGGGAGGCTCGGTGATTTCGACGGTTCCTTCGAGCATCTTCGCCACTTTCCCCATCGAAGGCCGTGTTTCTGCGCGATCCTGGACGCACCATATGGCTGTCTTCACCATCCGCTCCACCGTGTCGTCGTTCGCCCCCTGATCGCTAATCCTAGGGTCCACAATGTCCTCCATTCTCCTCTCTATGTACACCTTCTCAAATGCCCACTTTGGAAAGTACCTGCAGAGTGAACATACAATTCTTGTATGAGATATATGATATGAGGTTCTTAATCTTTACTTATCTAGATTAGTACAGTAAAAATGTAATGTATAAATACTCCAAAATTGGGGTTAATTCATAGTTTTATATCATTTCAGTTCAATTGTGTCTCAGCTTCTACTTCCTAAAATAGCACTCAGTTCTTATAGAGTGGTTCTGCTGTGGATTGGTTAAGCAACCTTTTATTTTAAATCGAACGGTTCTTATCAAATGTATCTCTTTAATTGTATCTAAAAGATATATCGTGACCATCTGATCATGAAAAAGCAAAAAAAAACATCCTCCAGTCTGCACTGAATAAAGCAAAAAAAAAAAACATAATTAAAAAGAAAAGGCAAATTTTTTCTTACCAATCCTCACTCTCCGTCAGCTCCCGCTGAAACTCGTAATTCCTCCGTCCCGAGACGATTTCAAGAAGAACCATACCAAAGGAATAAACATCAGCCTTAGCCGTGATCGGTTCGCGATGTATGACCCACTCGGGGGCCATGTACCCCCTGGTCCCGCGTATTCTCGACATGGTCACTTTATCCTTCTTGTTAGTAAGCTTCGACAGCCCGAAATCTGACACCTTGGGGCAGAAGTCATCCTCCAGAAGAATGTTCTCTGGCTTTATGTCGCAATGGAGCACCCACTCGAGGCACTCCTCATGCAGGTACGCGATTGCTCTGGCCACGCCAAGCGCAATTCGGTACCGGGTGTTCCAATCCAGAAGCGGTCGAGGGGGGTGGAGCAAGGTTGTGTTAGTATCGGCTTCGTCTTTGTTCGTAAGCTCGTTCAGGTTGGCGTGTGCCGGGAAGAGGAACTTGTCAAGGGACCCGTTCGAGACGTACTCGTAGACAAGCATCCGCTGCTCTTTATCGGCGCAGAAACCCCACATCCGTACCAGGTTCAGGTGGTGCATCCTCGCGATTATCGTTACCTTCAGATGATCAAAATATTTATTAATAAGAAGGAAATTAAGAACAGAAAATTTTCAAAATTCATTGTTCAATATGTTACTAAGGATAATATGCATATATAAAATGTGACAAAAAATACTAAATATTAGAAGATTTTTTTCAAATAAAGTGAACATACCTCTGCCCAAAATTCAGCTTCGCCGCCGCCGATATTTCTGAGTCGCTTGACGGCTATGGCCCGTCCATCAGGGAGTTGCCCCTTGTACACAACCCCATACCCACCTCGCCCGACTATATTTGAAAAATCACTTGTTGCTGCTTTGAGCTCGGCATAACTGAACCTCCTGGGCCCACCTGCCGGCAAGAACTCCAACCCGAAAGTCCTCGCCATGTCCCTGTACTTGGAATATTTCCTCAAGAATGCCCAGAATGACAAGACCCCCGCCAACAACTCGAACGAGAACAATATCGTGATTATGGCAATATTACGTGCTGTGGCGTTCTTCTCACTGGGTGGTACCGGTAGGGATAGAAGTACCGGACAGACCGTTTCGATCATCTGTGTCATGCCAGTGAAATTACTCTTATCGGTTTCTAATTCTGACACACGGATGTACGTGGCGGTTTCGGTAGCCGGAGACCAGTATCCGTCGTACAAGGGACCGTATAAGTTGACGCAGTCTCGGGTGCCGGTGAACTTGTAGCTGAAGGCCACACAAGTAGAGTTCTTCAAACAACTCGACTTGCAGTCGTCGAAGTTGGCGGTAAATGTCTGCTTTGCCTGGCTTATATTGCCGAACTGAACAAAATCTAGCTGAAGGAATTTGTTCGATGATGTGCTCGAATAGTTCGTCTTTATTCTACAACCGGCATCGAATTCACGGTATCCGGGAGGGCAGACGCACTTGGTACTGTTAGATTCTACTGGCACACAGATCGCATTGACGCCGCAATTGCCCGGTATTGTGCATAGCTCCAGCACCAATTGCCAGACAGTACTCCAAACGCCGGACGTCGAATTCAAGCTATACATTCTCAGATTACCTGTTTTGTAAGGAAATTAAAAGTAGAATTAATTCTTATATATTCTGGTAATATCTGATTTTATCAACAGGATCAAGAACACTGGGTCAATTATACTGTATCAGCACAATCAAATGAAAATATACTAATTGCATACTCTAATATCAAAGGATCCTAAATATCTTGATAAAATTGATTAGTTTTGCTGGCAGGAAGATGAAAAAAAAAAGGTTATACAAAGAATTGTTGAATTAAAATTAGTCTTAATTTTTCAAGATTTATAGAGGATTACAATCATATCATTCGACATACCATCCTGATCGAGAGTCAGCCTACGCAGTCGATCGGTTTTGCCGTAATCGGATGCGACCCAGCGGCTGTTATCCGACAGAGTCAGCTGGCCGTCGTTAGTCAGGTTTGTCAGCGCCGCGAAATTGTAATACGAGTCGTTCTTCCCGGAGAACAGCCCCGACGCATTCTCAAGCCGGAACTGACCGTTGTGCAGCGTGTACGGAGTGCCCGGAATCTTCTGGTTCGGAAGGATCGTATCGTTCGCGACGTCGAAGCTGCCCCATCCCTCGAACTGGAGCTCTCCACTGTCCTCCAATGTAAGCCTTGATGATGAACTTGAATTGCTAGACACACTCGTACTCCACAGGGTTCGGTTTGAGGATGTGTCAGCGAGGGATAACACGCCAGAAGCCGAGACAGAGAGCTGCGTCGTGGAATTAAACGGCATATCTTTGAAAATCGACCAAACAACAAACTTGTCATTAGATTTGGTCACCCAAACTCCAAAATAGTAAGAGTCATCAGCTTTGTTAGTGGTTCGAAATCCGGCGGTGAACGTGCCATTCTTCGACACGAGGTTCGTGCCGTTGCCCGGGCCCCACGGCGAGTTGGAGGCGGACAGGGAGGCGATGGCGGACGCCGCATAGGCCGGCGAGATCAGCAGAGTGATCAAGAAGAGAATTGGGAAGAGAATTAGAGAGGAAGGATATTGAATTTGAGACATTGTTGTGTGGTTTGTGGTAAACTGGTGATGATCATGAACAAGGTGTGCAACTGAGGAAGAATAAGTTAGTGGATTAAATTAGTCAGTCAAGTTCGTTGAAGTTTCTTTTCATTAGTTTGTATTAGAATATAAAGAAATTATCTTTGACCCCTTTAACTATCCCCTTACCCATCCCGAAACTAAATTGGTAATATTTTCTCTTTCTTTCTCGTACTCTCATAAATTTTGAGTAACTTTTTTTTTTTATCTTTCTATTGTATATATATAAGTGTTTTGTTCGATTGAGGATGTAAATTGCAACCGGTAAAAGTGATTTGTTGTATTTGAAAAAGAATTTTTAACTAAAAATGTATTGGAGTGCGGTTAAAGGGGTTTTTTAAGGGGTGCAGTATCAACTCCCTAGAATATATATGTTTATATGTTTAGCTTGAGTTGAAGCCGCCAGATCGGTCCATGGTCACAAAAAGTTTATTGGGAATATATATATGAAATAATGTTTGAGTAACAGCTAGTGACCACCCGTTTTATCTATCTATAAACCGGTTCATTGTATTTTTAATGAACAAAAATATCATTTTTTAGTGAACATTTATATCTTTCCGATCAACATATATTGTTTTCTAGTAAACAAATACATTACAGTCTCCAGTAAACAATTATGCAACTGTAACAAGCACATAAGTACACGTGAGTGTATAGATTGGGTGAGAAAAGTTCAATATCTTATTTAATTTGGAGAGGGACATGACATGACATTAATTCCGTGTGGCCTCTTACTATGGTAGTGGTATGGTAATAAATGTTAGGCTGAAATTTACCTCACAAAATTTATTTAATTTGAATTAAGAACTTTATTACTTTAATGTAACATGTACGTAGATAAAAGAAAAGGGTACCAATCTGTGTACCAAATATCTCAGTTTGCACATAATTTCCAAGTGAAAAAAAAAAAAAAAAAAAAAAAGTTAGACAGGGCTTGATGCCCTGTAAAATAATAGATTGTGTTAATTGATTTTGATTTTTTTAATCAAACCATTCAGACGTTGTCTACGTGTTTAATAATATAATACCTTGAAACCGTTTAATTTGACATATATAGAAATGAAGACTTATGCACTATCCAATCTGAAGTCACAATCAACTGGAATTTTCCAGCTAAACCCAAAAAAAACAGTTCAAATCCATTTCTAACTCCTCATGAAACTATACTTAAAAAGGTAAAAAGGTAAAACCAAATGTAAACACATTCAATTTTTGGACGACACGGCAGTTTCGGCCCTGTACGTAAGAAGGATTATCCCAATCCAATTGAATTATCCAAAACAAATACTTAAAAAACTCTAAAAATAAAAAAAAAATTGTATCTCCTAATATTTTCATATGATGAATTTAATAGGAACTATAAATCAAAATTTCGAGCTTAACAAAATATAATTTGGACCGTTAGCATTTCGAAGTGAAATGCAAATGTTTTTATATACTGGAGCATTGATTTTATTTTCTTTATCCAACTTTTATATTCAAGGAAACTAGGAAAGTCTCACCGGCATTTCATTATTAATTTTCCAAATCCTAGCGGCAGTACTTGAGATACTTTCTTGTGGAGATCCTTTTTTTTAATTTTTGGAAGAAAATTCTTGTGGGGATTAAATATGACAATTCTGATTATTTTTTTTTAACAAATCCCCTCCTCCAATTTTGTAATCAAACAAACATGTCAAATCACATTGATTGATTGCTTCATTTTCTACCCTCAGCCCATTCAGGGGGGTTGACTAGTAGATGGTGACTATTCAGAGTCAACTATGAAGTCGTCCACGCTGTTTCCTTGTTAAATTATTATTATTATTTATCACATCATGTACTGGACTGGACTACTGGTTTGATCTAGCTCATGCATGTTGCTACCTGCACTTGGACGGACGCCACAAGTTGCTGTCTGTCTGAATCTAAATCAGGAACATTTCTCTTTTTCTTTTTAGAATAATACTAATAAAAATAGTAAGCAACCTACCTGCTACTTCAAAAAAATAATAATAATAAAAACCCAAAGCAGAAAAGACATGTTTGATAACTCATTAATAAAAAATTTGAGGTACTAGTCTTAAGTTCTTAACTATAAATTAAGGAAAAAACATCTCCCGTGCATACACGGAGGATTGTCCATAGAGTCACATGTGTGACACAAATTGTTATATAGAAATCTAAATGAGTGTGTCTCATTTGTCATACAACTTTGTGTCATCTATGAATTGTCCATGTATGATTGGTACGACCCATAAATTAATCACATATCAACATAGCATAATATATTTCTCTTTTATATTTACTTTTTGTTGCTCTTCCAATCACAACCAAACAATTTTATCAGCCACAGTCCACAGATATATTTAATATCGGATAATATTCATTATAATCGTCGATTTGGAAGGAAAAAAAAAAAAAAAAACTTATAAATAATATCACTAAAATATAAAATTCCAATTTTAAACTCTGAATTGAGCACGTCCTTTCCGTGTCTAGGCCCAAATAAGCCCAATATTTGCCTCACTAGTATTGGGCCAAATTACGGCCCATCTAAACATCTTTACTAATAATAAAATGCATATCGGAAAAAATAACATTAAAGGCTATCCTCACATCTGAGCCGTTGACCATGTTGTTTGATAGATCAGAACCGTTGATGTATGTTAATACCCGTTGACGTTCTCAGCTCATTAAAATTAATGCCCGTATGAATTATCTCAAATTAAGACCCATTACATATTATTTTAAAATTTTATTATAAAAAAAATAATTCCAGCACAAAGTAAGGAGTGAGCTTTTTACTAGCATGAATTCAACATATATGCACACCGGTCCTTCATTTTGCTAATATTCTCGTTGCTCCAAGATATTATTCCTCGATCTCTTCGCAACGAAGGAACGAACAAATAAAAAACAAGAAAATCTGCGAGATTTTTCCTTTCATTTCATAACTGCCACCTAACAATTTTCCCATTTCTCACACTCTCTCTTTCAAGTTTCGATCGCGATTGATCGGCGTGCGATGGCGCTGCAGTGGGTGATCCTGACCTGGGTGGTGGCGGCGGAGGCCGCGCTGGCTCTGCTGCTCACCGTCCCCTGGCCGCGCCTCGTCAGGACGCAGATCGTCAACCTCACTTCGCTCGTCCTCCAGCCCGCTGCCAGCGTCGTCTTCTTCGCTGGCTTCCAGCTCCTTGGTCAGCACTTTATCTCTGTTCATAGTTTATGCCTTTGTAGCTAGGTTATGTTATGGATCTGCTAAGCAATCTTTCATTTTGAATCGAATATAACAGTTCTTATCAGACATGTCTCTTTTGAATTGTATCTAAAGGTCATATCGTGACCATCTGATTAAATGAACGGGCCATATGTCATATTTCATCTAATCCATGGCAGAATTAACCTGATAGAGTGGTTGTGATGATGATGATGATGTCTCCGAATTTGTTGTTGTAAAAGCTGTGTTGTGGTAATTATGTGGTGGTAGAAGTGGTACTCGAAATTGCTCACTTACTTACTGGTTGTGTTTAGGGTTTATTTGTTAATTTAGATCATTAGATGCATAGATTGGGTTTGAACGTTACGTTTAAAATATTATGGGAATATAGTTCTGTTATTGATGAATAGCTCTTTACATCTTCATTTACTGTCAGATCTGTATTGGAAGAATGAGCACCGGCTTTCTTGCTCCTCGGAGATATGCACCTCAGAGGAAAGAACTCGCTATGAGAAATCGGTATGTGCTTCAGAGTTGTTTCTATTTTATAGCATTAGTGTGGCATAGAGTATTTATTTTGTTGCCCCTTTGAGTTTGTTCCTTTCTGGGGTCTCCTGTACACCTGTTAAATACAAACCAAATTTTTAGATATTTGCTTACCACAGTATAAACACTTCGGATATTTACTTTTTACAAATTTAATCAAATAAATTAAGATTAAAATTCAATGAATTTATAATCTGACAAGTGATAACAATGGTCTTCTTACCCTTTTATCCCTAAGCCGCCCTAGCTTCTCAAATTGATTTTATTAAAAGAAGCAAAGCAACTGAAAGCATTTGATGTATTTTTAAGTGGGTAAATCATCAGTATAACTCAAGTGATGTAGATTTTATCATTCAATTACTTGGTTTTGTTGTCTATTTAAGCCTATGATTATTTAAACAGCAGATTACTGTAGGTCAAGTAATCATTAATTTACATTATCTCTTATGCAACTGAAAGCTATCTTTTATTTGCTTAACTAAGTTAATTTTACTATTATATAGTATTGACACTGCAATAATATTTTTTTTCTTTGCAAAAGAAAAATTATCCCATAGCTATGCATTGTCATTGATATATGAAATAAGAGCTATATGTATTGTAGTTATAGTCATTTTACTAAACTGGTGCATTATGTTGTATGTTCTATTGTACTAAGTGATAAATGTATAGCATAAAACATGATAGATCCATTGGCCTTTTGAGTTCCTGCCTTTTGTATTTCTTCCTGAAATAAGCATCAGTTTTAGTCTTTTTTATATTGTTGGGGATATTACACCAGGGAATATATATTTATGTGACGAGCTGAAATGCATATGTTTATTTAATCAACTAACTCATCTCATGTGGATGGTAATATGTAGATTTTCAAAGCTCAACGAAATGCACTACTTTGTGTCGCTGCTTGCCTCCTTTACTGGTATGTTTATTTATTACAATTAAATCATTTCTTGGCCAGAAGCAATGTTGGAGCATCTTTAATACTTTAAATTGTTGATGATGAAATCAGTTTAGTGAATCCTAAATTGATCAAAATAAACCGTTGTTTATTTCGTGTCCATTGTTATTTATTTCTATTTCGTTAACTTCAGAGAAGGGGTGATTCTTATGAATCATATTGTTGAATGCTTGGTTCCATGTTGGGGTTGAGTATGCATATTTTCTTATAGGAAGTTAAACCTTTTGAATTGTATTGCCGAACGTTTCTCAAAAGACATCCTTGCAGAGCAGTAAATGTAACTTGCTTTCACATGTAGGTGCATGGTCCGCATCTGCAAATTTCACAGGGATATAAAGGAATTAGAGGATGCTGAGAAACGCCTAAAGGAAAATTAAATTAGATATGATAGTCCAAGCAGTTTGCTATTCTTTTTCTTCTTTCGGTAGCTTCTCGTTAATATAGGAAAAGTTATAAAAACTGTTACGAAGCAAGCAGGGAGGCCCCTTGACGGTCCTATGTGTACTTTAATATCTCTTTTTATGCTTATATGTCCTAGTTTTTTGTGTGGAGGATCTGTTTTTGGGGTTCACTCCTTTGTTTTATCCTTCCTAGATGTGAATTCAGTATGCAAATAATATATCTACAAGATTCAGTATTTTTTTCCATGGTGAACTTATGTACTGAGATTTGTTCGGTTAAAGGCTTTTAATTGTTGTAAAATTTAGGGGAAGTAGAACTGTATTGATGTTTACTGTCTTTTTGTTTGAGCTTAGCAGTATGCAATTGTGACACGCTAGTTTAGTTCCACCTTGTAGTATGCAAATGTGACACGCTGCAATTCATAAAAATTGTTGATTATCAATTTAGTTCCTAATCGATATGAATTTGTTTATGGTTTTGGGCTTACTTTTTGATTGAGTTGTAAGTTTGTAACATCAACTACGTTTTGTTAAAGATCTCAAAAAAAAAAACGTTTTGTTTTCTGGTAACCTTCTTATCTGTCCTTTTTTTCTTTTTTTGAAAGTTCAACAGAACATTTATGTCAAAAAAGAGTATATACGTGGACGGTTCTGATCAAACATGATTAGAACAAAAGAGTATACTGTATACGTGTGCATGTAACAGAACATCTCTGTTACTCCAGAAGAGCAAGAGTTTGCAAAATTGCAGTTTTGACGAATGTAACAGTATTGCAATTTGCCTTCCACTTCAAAAAAAAATAAATAATGTAACATAGTAGCATGTTCATTTGTTATCAAAACTGCAGGTTTGACGAGCATGGAACCTGCAACTTTGCAAAATGCTACTAGGACTTGGAAACGCCAAAATTACATTCATTGATTGCATAAGCATCTCTCTCTGAACACAATGCATTACATTTTGAAACTTGATAGAACCGACGCATCACTCACAGCAAACTACAATTGAGATGCTTAAAAACAATCTTCAAGTTAGTGACCTCAGGCCTAAAGTAAGCATACAATATGTATATAACATGCCTCACAAATTACACAGCATAAATTAGAGCACAATGAGTTTGCTAAGTAAACACGACGCAGAATAACACAGAATCCTACGAAAAAAGAAAAAAAGGGATAAAGAAAACACAAGAATAGCATCTCTATACCCACATTTTCTTGGTGGCCTCCATCCTTTCGAGTAAGCTAGCAATCTCAGTCTGCATCCGCATCTTCATCTTTTGGTAGTCCAGTTGCGAGTTCTCTAGCATTTTTAGCTCCTCTAGTTTCTTTCTACGCCTTTCCTCAGCCTCCTGTGATAACCCAGGGAATAACATTCAGTACATGCTAAAAATCATCAACAATGCTTTAACAAAATTCTTCCTGAGCCTAGTAATTTTTTTTATTCAAAAAATCCACACATTGACCCAATATATCTCAAGTACCCACACCTGCTTGCTTAGTCTCAGATCAAGTAAGCAATTGCTCAACCAGTCCAATTCTGCAATTGAACTCACCAGTCTAGCTCAAGATTTATTTGAGCAGCTGTGATCAGACCTGCCAATCTAAAGAGCTGAGAAATATTTTTCACAGCTACAAACTCTAAATATTATGACAACAAAAGTAGGTAAACCAATTTGTCCACCTAAATGTGAACTACAAGCTATTAAAACGTAAAGAAGTTCACCAGAAATACAACATTAAAACGGGAGAAAACGGACAGCTGAAGTGATTTAGGATTCATTTACTAAGTCCATGCTGCTGCTTTCATTTTCATGTTGCAATTTCAAAATATTTCACAGCAGACTCACTTCAGCTGCACTACTAAATTTGTTCCCGAAATCTACTTCTCTGTTCAATAGTAAGGGGGAAAGCACCTGAATCTTTTAACAATTCTCAGATAATGAAATACAAGAATAATAACCTGGACACAGAGGCGGGCAAGGGCTGCACCATACTCCTCCTCTAGCTTCTCAGACCGAGACCGCACAAGCTGACGGTAGTTCTCAACCTCACGCTTTGCGTCATCAGCCAGCCGCTGAAACAGCTGTGCCTCCGCCTCCTTGCACTTCACTATCGTCTCAAGGCTCTTCACCTCGTCCTCCTTGGCACTGTTTGACACCACTGCTGCTGCGAAACGGTTCTCCATAGCAAGCGGGCTTGATTTTTTAATAGGATTAGGGTTAGGGTTGATATCTGAGATGGAAGTCGATGGCTTGAAATTGAATGCTGATTTGGGTGGTATAATTGGTGTGGATGGGAGAGCTGGGACATCCATTTCTGCACTTGCTTGAGCTAATATTGAGGTTGACTTCGTTTTGCTTCCTGTGACTGAACAATCTGTAACTCCATCTGCAATTGTTAAGGAAAATAAAAAAGAAGATAAAGACAATACAATATCTGAAATGTGACAATAAGTTTAGAAGTACAAAGGATTCAGCCATTCTCCCGTACTGTACAGCATTACTGTTGTTAAAGAACATGGTATGTGGAAGTAAAGCAACAGAAACTGGTTATTTTTGGACCACAACATGTCGGAAGCATACCAACTGAAATTTTCAAGCAAATACCAACCAAGCATGCGTGTTTAGCATACCAGATGTTCGAATATCTCCTAAAGCATTCAAATAGCCCCCATGAAATCATTTTCTTTTCATGTACCAGGTAAACACGTAAACAGTAATACATACAAAAGGACAAAGAAACACTACAATAAACCAGTAAAAAAAGGACCACTTACATTTGAAGAACTCAAGCATGCTATTGCACGCAACCTCTGGCGAGAGCACCTTTTTACTGAGCAACCCAATAACTTCCGCAGCCTTTGCATGTAGGCCCTTCCCTTCAAAATCCTCGCTACTGGCAAATATCTTTCTAACACAATCCAACTCCTTCAGCAAGACATCCGGGCTCCACAGTTTGGCACAACAGTTAAAAACCTCCTTGACAAAGCCAAACATCTCGGATGCATGTCCACAGCCAAGGCACTGGAACTGCATCTCAGTGGTTCCAACCGGCCCCTTCAGTGTGGGGCCAGGTCTAATCAGGTTCTTTCCCAGTGCACACGATGCGTGGCACCAATGTGAGCACACATCACACCCAACCCAACTGCACGTGTTATTTGCGCAGTCAAATTTCAGGCAAACAGGACACATGCAGGCACTACAGAAACCCTTTTTCGACACACATATTTTGCACTCGCAATCATCGACAGGCAACGGTCCCTTGCAAGTCAGATTACGGCATCTCATGAGGAGAAACATCTCGGCGAGTTCATTAGATGGTACCCTGCATTTCCCAGATACAAAAGTCGGTAAACCGGTCTTAATTGCGACAAGGATCTCAAGCTGGGTCTTGTGGCACTTGTTCAGGGTTTCCAGCGTTAGATCAGACCGCCTCTCCAGCTTTCTCTGGAGGCTAGCAAACTCATCTTTCCTCTCTGGCATAGACACCAAAGCACGGCAAGATTCTCTCAACGCCTCTAATGATTCAATTGGGAGTTCTTGCAATTTCCCAGCCACAGATGGCACAGATTCCGAGACAATCTCCCTCAGAACCTTCTCAGGTCGGGCAAGCATCAATCCCCGCCCACTATCGGAGCTTGCAGTCATCCCATTGACCCTAACAGGACCCGGCACAGGACCATTCGTCGGGTGCGGACGAGCAGGTAGCTCTGACGGAAAGAAAGAAATACTATTCTCACCCACGTTAGCATTACCATTACCATTACCCCCGGCACCAACGTGCCCCCTGAGAGCTCCCGGGTTCGCAAACACAATGCTATCCCCGATCGGTTTGAACTTACTGTGCACCGACCCGTTGGTACCCTCGCCCGCGTGCCAAATCTGCTCATTCTCCCTCGAGAAATCGAAATTGTCTGTTGAATTCCGGGTCAACGAACAGCTAGGGTTGTGCGAAAAGGGAACGGAGTACGAGTACGACATGGACGGATTGAAATCGTCCGAATTCATAGTGTTGGTGCGCGTATTCACGCTGTACGTCGGCCTGGACTGCGCGCCGCCGCCGTGAGCGTTCCCGCCGCGGCCCGCGTGCTCCCCGGAATTCAGCGAAAGGGACAGATTCAGCGAGTCCAGCTTCGGCTTCTTCTCCTCCGGCTCCGACAACTGGATCCCCCCCGCATCGCGGCGCTTGTTCCCTCCCACCGGTCCCAGCTGCAGAAAATCGCGCTCCCTCGGCGGCGATTCCGGCGCTACCGCCGCAGCCGCAGAAGCCGCGATCTCCTTCCCCTTGTTGTTGGACCGCGCGAACAGCAGATCGGGGTTTGGCGAGCCGTTGTTGTTGTCCTTCTCGCAGAGGTAGCTGAGAGTGAGCTCCTGCGGGGGAGCCGCCGCCGCCGCCGCCGCCGCCGGAGAGGGAGACGGAGACGAGGGTTTGGGAGGTGCATCGGAGTCGGACTTCGGAGGGTCCGATTCGGAAAACATGATTTCTAGAAGGGTTTTTTAAGTAAAAAGAAAGTTTCAAAGAAATTGGAAGCGACGATCGGACGATCGATTCTTTGTTTTCTTTGATTTCTTTGTTTCTCTCAGTCGTCCGTCGTCTGCCCGTTCGTTCCTTCGTCCGTTCTCTTTGTATTCTTTCTTTCTTTTGAATGAATGAGATGAATGGAGTCCGTGCCAGACGGGAGGGAGGGAGGGAGGGCTCATCCCCTAAGTTACTGCACCATGCAGTTCACAGCGTCAGCCGTTGGATCGTCTCGCGATCCGTGTCAGCACGGATCTCGCGATGATCCAACGGCTGACATTGTGAACTGCACAATGCAGTAGGTTAGGGGATGAGCACTCGGTACGCCGCCGTGCGGGCCTTTGACTATTTCGTATTCGTATTTTCTTTCCTTCGCAATTTTGTTAGAGTAATAACTAATAAAAGATCAAAAAAAAAAGAAAATAACTAATAACTAGCAAGCAAACCAACTTTTTATCGATCACCCGTCCATCGTATTTTTTTGAAATAAAGATGAGGATCAAGCTACTTAAATTTAAATGTCTATAAAAAACTCTTATCCAGATTTCGGTCTACTGTATTTTTAATGAACAAATATCATTTTTTCAGTAAATATTTATATCTTTTCGATTAACATATATCATTTTCTAATAAACTATGATTTTTAATAAACATTTATGTAACTGTGACAAGCATATGAGTGCATGTGAATATACCAAATTGTGAAATAGACGTATAAATGGCATACTTTATAAGGTGAATTCTGCGTGTTTTTCATTTTGTTAAACGAAACTCTCTTTACTTTACTCTTTTGTTGTTGGAATGTTGCAGTTTGGTCCTGAGGAGATAAGTTATTTGGAACCGGTCCTGAGTTGTTTTTGTTTAAGAAGCTGGTGGGTTTTGACTTCTGGAACGCGGTTTGGATGGACAATGACAGGTGCATGTTTTTGTTTTGTTTTTTGTTTCCGATATTGATGGGTTCCCAATTCCGAGTATTTTAATTGTTTCTTTTGGAATTGAGGCGCTCGCTCGCTCGGCTAATTTGAATCTTTTAATTTGTTTGTAATTGTTCCTTGCGTTTGGTAACTGACTTAAAATTGATTTAAACTCTTAAATTAATTTTAAGTCACTAAACAGAAATGATTTAAGATGTAGTAAGTTAACGCAGCTATATAGGTGTAGTAAACTAAATCACCAACATTTCACATCTTTTACACATTTACATCAACTTTACTTCATTTATTTACTTCACTCCCACCAAACACCACTGATTTAAGGTGATTTAACATTTTAATCCACTTTAACTTACTACACTTACCAAACGGAGAGTTAAATCTAATATGGGTTTTTTAATGAGATGGAATTGAACTAAACAACTAAACAACTTTTTCTAATATTCTTACAAATTTTCTAACAATGCACACATTATTCTAATATTCTTCATTCGCGTGTCTTATTTTTTATTTTATTTGTTTTTTTATATATGATATTGTTCTTCTTACAATGCTTAATACGATTGGCAATCATTAAGGATTCAAGCTGTCGTCATTTTTTTTTATCTATATAATAAAAAAAAAAAACATGATGAATGCGAGTTACGGCTGGAGAATCTCCCTGTCCGATTCTTCATGAACCACATATTTTTCATCTAAACAAATGTTGATTATTAGAACGGGATTAAATTTTTTGTCTATCCCTAAAAAAATAACAAATCTTAAAACTATCCCCCTTTTGAAACAAATCTTAAAACTATCTCTATTTTACTGCGGTCACGGCCACAGTTCATTCTGGCCGCAGCAGTCAGAAGAGTAAAAACTTATCAAATTTGTAAAAAATTCGCGTTTGAACGCAGAGTCTGACCCAGCGGTCAGACAAAGCGTCTGGCCGCAGCGGTCATATATTTTTAAGATTTTTATTAATGACATCATGTAGGTCTCATCGTTAGCTTTCCATCGATAGGTCATGTACCAAGATCGGAGTTTCCTATCAAAAGTTATGAGCGTTTGAATGTGCATTCTGACATTGTGTCTGTATACAGACACAATTCTCTTGATAGAAAAATTCTAACTCTGTATTCAATCGTTGTGAGTATATACACATTCAAATACTCATAACTTTTGATAGGAAACTCCAATTTGGGCATATGACCTATCGATGAAAAGCTAATGACAAGACCTACATGATGCCATTAATAAAATCTTAAAATATCTGACCGCTGCGGTCAGATCTGCGTTCAGACCCAAATTTTTTACAAATTTGATAAGTTTTTACTCTTGGACCGCTGCGGCCAGAATGAACTGTGGCCGTGACCACAGTAAAATAGGAATAGTTTTAAGATTTGTTTCAAAAGAAGGATAGTTTTAAGTTTTGTTATTTTTTTAGGGATAGACAAAAAAAATTTTCTTAGAACGGAGATGTTTTCCTTTCCAGAATCAGAATCCAAATTCCCTCAAGTAGGGCTGGCAAAAAAGCTCGGAACTCGTGGATCGCTCGTGGCTCGCTCGGGATCGGATCGGATCGAATTTGGCTCGCTTGTTAAGCTCGTTAAGCTAATGAGCCGAGCTTGAGCTAGCATGGCTCGGCTGGTGAAACTCGTTTGGCTCGATAAACTATTACTAATTGCAATTCGTACTGTTCTTATCGTAGATTATTAATATATTATACAACATGTGGTCTAATATATATGAAATTGTTTTGTAAAATGTATACGAAGTTACGAACATATATTTGTTAGTCCTTTTGTTGATTTTTATATAAATTTTGATATAACGTACTTAAAATTTTATTATTAAAAAATAAACGAGCTTAATGAGCCAACTCGGTCAGCTCGTTAATTAAACAAGCCAACCTTGAGCTTATATTTTTTGCTCGTTAACTTAATGAGCTGAGTTTGAGCTTAGCCTAGCTCGGCTCGGCTCATTTACACCCCTACCCTCAACCCCAATACCAAATTTCCACAACGGGCATGTTTGATATGCTGGAAAATAACAATTTTTTTAAAATTTTAATTTGATGTTGTTGTTTGATGGCAAAATTTTTCGGGATAGATGATTCTTGTCTGAATGTTGTTCCCCACTTTCTTCACTTTGTTTTCCACTCGGTTTTCACCAAAAAATAAAATTTTTCTTCATTATTTCTTCACCAATCCCAACAACTCATATCTTCCATTCTACATCTCCTCATTTCTAACTAATCAAACATAAAAAAAAAATATTCTGGAATCCAAATTTCTTTTACATCAAACATCCGCGATGAAAACAAAAAACCTGAAACTGAAATAATTGAAACATGTTTCCGATAATTTTTAAAACTAGAGCAGTGAATCGGTCTTCGCACCGAAAAAATAATATTACATAAATTAATAAATATTAAAAATAAATATATATTTTTCATAAATATATTTTATTAGATAATTATTGGACTTAATATATTTTTAGCTACATTCTCAATTTATATAAAAGAATATAAAGAGTTGCAAAATCAATGATATTATCTCTTTAATAAAAAAAATTTAAATTGAGTCATTTGATTAAGATAAATGAAGAGAGAGAAACAAAATCAATTGTTGAGATAAATGATAATGTGGTATAGCTAAGAAGCTTGGAAGCCCACCCCTTTTTCTAGAGTAAAAATTCCTACCTTTTCTTTTCTTGCTGATCAAACGTGCCAATATGTTTTGCAGAGAAACCGGACTTGTAAAATGAATCCGTGCGTGCTATAGCTACACTGCAATACACGAAACGTGATGGAAGTCTATTGGGCAGGTTATCGGCCAACTCCTCCATATATGGGACCGGGCATGGCAGCATTATTGAGATGTTATTATTATCTTATCTATCGCCAAAAAAAAGAAGATCTCCACCCACAAAATGGAAGTAAAATAATAATCAGATGTGCAAGTGCTCCACTCATAAGATATAAAGAAAAGAAAAGCAGAAGAAGAAGAATGTTTTATATGTTTTATGTTTTATAGTACTGGGGGCCCATTATTTGATTTATTTATTTCATCCCAATCAGATTGCATTCATTCATTCATTCTGGAGCAAATAATTCCCTCTTAACACGCATCTTCAGCTAACAAGTCGGCTTTATTTGATTTAAGAGGTATGCTAATTGTCCCCCAGAAAAATCTCCTTTAAAAGTCTTTCATCAGTACACCCTCTTGTACATAATGTATGAATGCCCTAATATAATAGATATGAATACCCGACAATACATTATATGAACACTTAAATTAGGGCGAACGGTCATTTCACCAGAACGTGGAATCTTGGACCAGTCGTAACAAAATCATTCACTAGAACATGGAATCTTAGACGGCCCATGCAGAATCTTCAATGCATAGGTATGAACACTAATTATGTTGACTATGAACATCCCGACGGATTGGTATGAACACCAGATTTGCGCATATAGTTATTTACTATATCAATATGATATTACAAATTTGACTATTAAGTGGTAGAACTCGACTTTTATAGACTCAAAATAGATGTGTTATTAGTAAGAATCCGATCTTAACTATAATCTTAATGAAATATTGGTGGGGGACATTTAAGGGGACAAAAGAAAAGGGATAACAAGATTTTCTCTTAAATGCATAAATAATGGGACCATAAAGAAGTATAACATTGCTTGGCATTACTCCGTTCTTCCTCTCCACCAGTTGACCAAATTGACATATGATATGTTACATATGTAATTATAATTATGTATTATCATTGAGTTAGACTATTGTGAAGACGTTTGCATTTCGCTCCGAAATGCTAACGGTCTAAATTATACTTTGTCACGTCCGAAATTTTAATTTATGGTTCCCATTAAATTTACCATATGAAAATATTAGGGATACAAAAATTTTTCATTTTTAGAGTTTTTGAAGTATTTATTTTGGATTATTTAAAATCCATGTACAAACAAGCACTATTTTATTAATATTTTAGATTTTTAATACTTAAAAAACTCCAAAAATAGAAAATTTTTGTATCCCGTTGTATTTTTATATAACGAATTTAATGGAAACCATAAATCAAAATTTAGAACATGAAAAAGTATAATTTAGACTGTTAGTATTTCAAAACAAAATGCAAACGTTTTCATATTAGTCTAACTCTATATTTTCTATTTTCGTTTTTTTTTAAGAAATTTCCCTGGCTCCCTCCCTTGGCTTTTTGACTAGCTATCCAAGACAACAAATTCTACCAAACGAATTTTGTTTGAACCTACAACCGGAATAACCGGTAGGAAATTTTGGAAACTTCCAAACTGATGGTGGTTACATTCTTTCTTCTTCTTGCCAAACCTAATTTCGTTCTGCATCCTGAGCAATTAGAAGTAGCTTGAAAAGGTCCTTATCGCTTTTTGTTTAGACAAAATGACAAACGCTATAGTTTGGAATCTGCACTATAATCTTGTTTACAGGACATATAGTGACAATAATATTCTATTAATATTTTGAAGTTATCTTAAAAATTCAAATCACTTACTTGATTAAAATTGAAAAGTTCTTGCATCTTTGAAGATTTGGATATAATAATAAATAGGAACTAAGATTTGAATGTAGTTAAATTTTTTTTTTTTTTTTGGTGTGTTAGAAGTACATTAGCCTCTGTACAAGTAATCTAGATCACATGGTATTCTTATTAAATCTAAGTGAAGTGATGTTCGAATCACATTTAAATCTAACTAGAGCTAGAACTCGGGCTTCGCCCCAATTATAATATCAAACAAATAATAAAGCTTATAAATTTAAAATATTTATTTTAAAAAATGAACAACATATTGAATTTATGATGTGATTAATAATAATAATAATGTAATAATTTATAAATAATAACACATAAATGTTGAACTATTTTAAGAGTTAAATTTTGTCTTAAACATATTACATTCATCCTATTAATAGAGAGAGAATACATATAAATCATTGGATCAAAGTAGATGAAGAGATTTAAACAAAATCAATGGTTAATTATGTTAATGATGTGGCATAATTGAGATACTTGAAGTGCTACCACTCTTTCTAGAGTATAGATTCGAACTCAATCCATAAACCCAATGACAATTCTTGCAATAAAAAATCCAAAGAGACTCCAAAGAACAATAGTGGTATTAAACTTTGTTTCAACGATGGTCATGTATTAAATTCAAATTCAGGCATATTTAGCCAAAACTAGACTCAAATGGAGCCGTCAAACCGAGAATAAGAGTTACATGACCGAAAATTTAAGGCAATAAGAATTATGATAAGGCCTAGAAATTATAAGCCTCCGTAGAGAAAATTTGCTGCATCAATTCACGCAAGAGAGACTTTACACTATTACATGAAACAAACTTTCCCAAGTTTCTAATATACAAGCATTTAAAATATTATCAATACATATAACCTATCCAAAACAACAATCTCCAAAAGAAAACCTAATTCCTTTTTAACTACAGCTATCATTAATACTTCAAACACAAGCCTAAAAAAAAGATAAGTTAATGGGAAAAAATAGAAAATAAAAACACAGATCAATATATTAAAAATGTCGAAGCATTCGTTCTAAAATTTCACTTGCTCCCTTGATTAGAAGTCCATTAGCAGCCGCAATTAATTAAGTTATCCAGTTCTCTAAAGAATCCTAATTACGTGTTATCTCTTCCACTTGGAGAATCTATACATTGAATAGTATAGAATATATTATCAGGATAAAGAGCATAAAAAGAGAGAAAAACAATTGGATATTATAACCATCTGATAGAAAATCATACAGAGTTCAAGTATCCTGAAATCATAAACCAAATTATCCAGTACAAGATGGACACAACCATCTGGACCATTCTATCAGCACATCCTTTTTTTTATTTTCCCTGGTAATTTGGCAAAATAAGGGTTACACTATTTCAGTGACCAGTTTGTACGCTCAGGTACCATTGTGGCCAGTATCTATGCAGGGACCTACTGGGAAAAGATTATAACCATAAACCACGGGACACAAGATGTCAACAATAAAAGGAATAAAAAGAAGTTACCATTTCTAGCTAGAGCTCAATCTGTTGATGTAAAGCACTATAAATCATGACCATTTTCATTAATTTTCTCCTGCATGCATAAAAATTTAACATTCGGTATGAGCTTAGTACATTTCAAGCTGATGAGCTGCCATGTTAAATCTTAACAGCTAATTTTTTTCTTAATTGACATGGGCTCTTTCGAAATAATAACATCGGATGAAACTTTTATCCCTTTCGAATATTGACAAAGTTATTCTCTAAGGTGCAAGTGTTAGATTCCAAACTTCACCTAGCAACAGATAAAAAAAAAAAAAAAAAAAAAGAAGGTAAAGCTGTAAAATGTTTACGAACCGGTCATGAATGTTGAGCCAACCTAAGTAGTCAACAAGCAATAATGTTTTTCTCTCTTTTTCTTAATTTTAATAGTTCCTACAGATAGGATATTGGTGCTACTTGCAAGTAATACAACTGTTAAATGATCAGCCAAGCGTAGCATAGCAACCACAACTGAGGAAAACATTAATTTAAAACGCACCAAGGCTGTGATTTTAACTTTTCAATTACCTTCAGGGAGGCATTCTCCATGTTTAATTTTTCACACTCGTCTTGAACACGCTTCAACTCCTCTTTCAGTGATTCATTCTCCTGCTTCAGGTCAGCTGCACACTTGGCCACTAGCTCCCACTCGGCCTTGCCACAGAAAAATGATATTACAAATTGGTCTTCGAGTCCAAACAACTTTTTTGTTTCTTTTTAAGGTAGTTCATATTCTGTAATTTCTAGTCCCAAACAAGTTGAATTAGGCTAGAAATGGAACCCAACCAGAGTCGCAAAAAGATAATTTTAATGAAACACATTATGTATTGCTATTAATTTACCTGCTTTTTCAAGCGGGATCGGCGTGCTGACTCGCGGTTGGACTGTTTTCTTTTTTGCCTCTTCACTTCTCTTTCATCCTATTATAGTTGAAGGAAATCATGTATCAAATACAATAGTATAATTAAGAAATGAACTCCTCGTAAACAAGCCCTCCAGAAATCAGACATATATTCTAATAAATTTGTATAGTCCAGTAAAGCTACTGGGCTACAAAAATAATGGCAGATCAGATGGCCTTGACCTTAAATGCAAGAAAGGTATAAAATCTTAATACCAGAGTAATCAGAGGCAGCAACCACAATATAACAGCTCAGTAACTAATCATTCCATTCAGTACCAGACGAACTCCTACAAAAAGAGGAAGAAGGTTTCCAGTTAGTACCTGGGTTTTGGGGTCAGCATGGACCAAACTGCGTCGAGGAGTAGGGGCCTTCACTGTCATGGTTATAGGAGTGGTCGGAGCAGCTGCTGCAGCAGCGGCTGCCCAGTAGTCAGCCGCCATGCCACTTGCAGCTCCAGGAGCAGCATATCCAGCAGGGGGGATCGCCCAGAATGGCGGCACTGCTGGACTCGCCACCAACTGTTGTTGTTGCTGCTTTGCTGATGTTGACGTTGGGGTAGAGTTCTTTGATTTCTTCTTGCCTCTGCTTCCACCACTTTCGCTCCCTTTCTGACTCGTCTCTGTGGTAGAGTTTTTGTCAAAAAAATAAAGACTGTGTTCTTTAAAGTACCAGCTACTCTATACATGCCCCTCTAATTCTTAAGTTTTCCTCTATCTGTAGCAGGTTCCTTTTTCCTTACATAACTAGAATAATCTAATATACCCCTCAAATTTTTTAAAATCAGGATTCAGGCTATCCTCCAGTAAACCCAGGCATCTATTCTTTCACAGATGCTTCTTGTTTTGTAGAAAGAGATGCCTCATCACCAGACCCTAAACCTTAATATACCCTCCTCGCTACTTAAAAATTAATACCAGAGCTTCCTTATATCAAAACTTAAGGAGGTGCACTGAAATAGATCACCACGGTCCACGGATTGGTAACAGATGGTTCATAACTCAGTCTGCCGTGGGGGTATATGAAAGATATTTCTTGTTTTTCATGATTGACATGATGATTTGCAAGATACTATTACAAGTCTTTTATTGTCCGTTGTTCAACACCAATTATATCTCCTTTATGGATTATGGCAAAAGGTCATGAGGGATCATAAACCCAGTATGTTTAATATGGTCTTGAAAAAGAAATCTCATGAACCGAGTTACAAGCAATCTTATACTTTGCTGATTCTAACTAATAGCAAGACAATAGATTGTAATATTGAAAAAAGATATAGACATACCAAAAAAGATATCAAAACAGATACCGGTTATAATGTAAAATATGTCCAAATTGAAACATTAACAAATTATCTTGAAACAATTAACGTATTAACTTGAAACATTGTAGTATTAAGTTGAATAGCACAAATCATAAATTAAATCATCTACTTGAATCACTACTAAATCACATAAATATTACCTTGTTGAGAGAACGTATGGGAGCAAGATGAAGTGAAAGAGCAACAAAAGAGAAAATTATATCATTTGTGTTTCATTTTAATCTCATTAAGTTTCAGATTAACTTTACAGATGTTTCATTTTGACCGCAACATGTTGCAGATTAACATTAAATTAACTTTCTATGGTGGTATCCCCGACGGTATCTTTTGCGGTATCCCCATAGCATTTTCCTTTGTTAAGTGGACTATTACCATGGAAACTACATCTCCTAGTGCCCAAATGGCAATTTTCAATTATTTGTTTTCATACCAAACAACTTGAATGATGAAAACAGTAAACCGTAAATTTTCGGGGGTTCAAACACAGAGAACTAGATATACATATCTTTTATGCTTGTGTTTAACTGCGGCCTGTAAGTTGAAACATACCTTTTCCTGAGCTCAGAGCCTGCAACGCAATGAATATTTTGAGTTAGCTTTAACCTAGTTCAGTAAGAACTTACTAAACTCATCACTTGTCCTTAAATTGCAAAAGAGCAGCAATTAGCTTTTAAAAACTTCTGCTCAAACAACAAGCAAACTTTTCAAAATAATAACAAAATAAAAATTAGTAAGAGTGTCGAAATAAAAACAAATTTCTGGTTCATGTTTTATGCATAGTACTTTGAAAGAACAACAAATAAATATAAATCCAATTACATATAATATTCTTAAAAAATAAGCGCAAAGTAGGTAATTGGTGCAATAATAGGAACTATATGGCTTTTAGGCAGATTGCTATACCTTAAAATCATTAAGTTCATATGAGGCATAAACTTTTATTAGTGAACCTTTAAGTCAAATCATGCTAGGAATTGTGCAAAAGAAAAAAAAAAATTACCTTCTTAGCACTTGAGGTACTTCCTTCTGAAGAATCGTCACTTTCGCTCTCACCGCTATTGTAATAAGTAATTTAAAAAAGGAAAATAGTTTGCTTCAGAGTACAAACATAGATTACAATTTTTTTTCTAACGATAAAAAAAAGAAACAAATAAAGATAACATTGGGCCAAGTATAGTACCAAATTGATATGGCATGACAATAAAAGGTGTATTATATATTAAACATGCATTAAAAAATGAGTAAACTCATTGCTTCAGGTATCTCATTATATTCTACATACAATCCTAAACCTAAACAAGGGTGAGGACCACAAATCAACAAATTGCTCCAAGGATTTATTGGCTGAACATACCATTATAAAAAATATATACAAGTACCTTTGCGAAGAGGTGCCACCGGAAGAGGATTCTGATTTCTTTTTTCCTTTCATTTTCGACTCAGATTTACTTTTATTCGACTTTTCCTGCTAGAAAAAGGATACATAGTATTAGATGCCTTTATAAGAAAAATAAATGAACGTAGGATTCTCTATCCCTCACACACGTGCACACCCAAAATATAAAAAAGCAAAAGCTACTCACTGAAGCTTCCATGGTGCCATTTGCAGATTGCGTGGGATAAGGAGCATACTGCATAGAGCCCTGATTAAAATAAAACAACCAAGCATTTAGTCCCAACTAAAGTCATAAGAATAAAAATAGTAATATAATACTAATAGTGGGAGAGGTTATGGTGCATCACGAAGCAAAACGGCTTTTGCTTCGGCTTCAAATCTCATATCTCCAAAGGTCAATTTGTCAATCCAATTTATCCAACACAAATTACATATTGAAATCATGTAAAATACCAGAATTTATAATTTCTGGAAGACATTTCCACTTTTGTCACATACATGTGGTCTTGACACTTGAAATATAACAAACGGGAGAAAGACCTCAAATGGCGAAGCTATGAAGATATTTCCTGCCTTTTAGCAGTTTGTGAATTTTTCTCCTCTACCAAATATTATAAATGGTTCTAATTTTCCAATGGCTTTTTTTTTTTTTTTTTTGAAGAAAGTGGAATACTCCACCAGTTTCATTGAAACTTTTTTATTTTGTGTCCATGGAGGATTTAACCCATGACCTCTTGGAAGTCATCCTAGTTAGCTACCACTTGAGCTACACATGGCTTTTCTTAAGAACATTAAAAAAAAAAAAACATAATAGATAAATAAAATACCGGCTGAACGGATGGATAAGGGTATACTCCTCCATGTGGATACATGACATAAGGGGTCCCATAAGGAGTCATCTGACAAAGCCAACACAATTAAATCTAGAAGTAACAAGAAATCTTAGACAAATTTAAAAAAAAAAATAACAAAAGGTTTGAAGCATCAATCAACAATACCTGTGGACTCCACATATAAGGAGGATGGCCCTGAGGACTTGATGCAACCTGAGGAAAGCCAGGTGCAGCCATATTGGCACCAACAGCAGAACTGTAATATGCCTAGTGTACATTTGAAATGTCATTAATACAACAATAATAAAGTTTCCTGCAAACAAACACCCACCATCTCTTCTAATAAGCAGCCAACAACCCACATTTTCGAGACTGTTTGCAGCTGACACCACCAAAACTAGATAATGAAATTTGACTGTTGTGCATTTTCCACATTCTAGTTTAAGTAAAACATTTCATAACAACTTCAAGAGGATAAGCACCATACAAAATATGATACAATATTCACACTATAATTCAGATTTTAGAGATTAAGGAAAAAAGGAGTCATATACTTCTAATTTAGTATTATTTTTAGAAGCAAAGCCTGTAGGGCATCACTCTCTGGCAACAACAAACATACCCACTCATATGTGCAAAAGACAAAAAAAGAATTGGGTAGAATTTATGAAAAACCTCCATAACAATGTCTATTATAATAGAGTGCCAACAACACATCAAGGAAAAAAGGTTTGCCTCCTTTCTTCCTCGCATGTTCAGAATTTTACATGTACCAAGATTAATGGAAATGATTGTTCAACTGATTTTAAGATATAAGTTTAAAGTTTCTAAACCTGATATGAGGCCCAGTCGGTATAAGGCAAGGCAGGGGCGGCAGCTGGTTGGCTCTGATAGAAGAAGAAAAGCAGTTGCTCAAACAGATATTAGGATGGATAAAATATATGTGTCTGGAAAATAAGGGAACTTTCATACATGCACCCTAGAAGAACTCATAATTCATAAATGGTATGAAGCATTGAAGTACAGTACCTTGTTTTCTCCAGCAAACTAAGCAAAATATTTCATAAATTATCGACAGAGTATGCGTGACTTTAGTTATGATATATTTCTAAATTTTCAGAGGAAGGCGTGCTATTTTCCAAATTGCAAAATGAAATCTCGGAAATATTCGATTGCTCCTGTTGGTAGTTTGTTCTATATTTGCACAAATCTGACAACAACAACAACAACAACCAAGCCTTTAGTCCCAAGCAAGTTGGGGTAGGCTAGAAATGAAACCAACTAGTGATAGCGGTGACAAAAAGATGATCTTGAAAATAATAGCATTCCAATAGTGAAAATAATATAGTGAAAGAGCTATTGATTGTTCAGAAAATAAGGACTGATTCCACAAAATCTACAAACCGCGTCAGAATCTTCTAGGCAGCACTTTGAACATGTAAACATATACCCGGGACATATTAGATAACTAGCTACTATTTGTTAGGAAAACATGGACCAACTATTAAATAGCATGCATACATGATACAACAAACTCATAATGCTGCCAGTATGGTATAGTCGTCAAAAGGCAACACGTTCTGCCAGTTATTTTTAAATGGGGGAGGGATCAATTGACAATCTTGACAATTGAAATTCCAAAGGTAACAAACCTTTTTTATACCTGTCATTTTTTACAGCTTTTAATTAATTAGTTCCTGAAAGTCCATTGTCTGAATTGTCAAGATAAGCATTGTCAATTACCACAGATAGTGATCGTAGAATGTTTAAGCATTGCACGTATAGGTGTGCATGAAAAAGTTACCTGAGTTGAAGTGGATTTGGGGTCTTTAGAGGGAGAATCAGCATTCTCTTTATCTGTCTGTTTCCCTCTTTTCTTTCTAGTTTGTACCATATGTGCCAATTGCCTGTGATATTAGTAAAATTTAACAGAACATTTTAAGAAAAGCTTGTTCAGATTGAACTTCAATTATGCGATATACAACAAGGTTACAGAAAAAATAGCAGAATGCTTTTACATCTCTATCGTAAGAGGTTTCTAATACCAACAAGGATTATCTAATCCAGAATAAATAATTTCCTTGTTATTGTTGATTTAGTATTCATTGGGGCTGCATTTCATGTGGGGCAGTGGAGCACCAACAAGAAGCTCAGTACCATAACAGAATCAAATTGGACTTCCAGCTCAGAATATGCTGAACAAAAATTACAGCAGCAATCACAGTTTGTGAACCTCATTCTGAATATATTTCAATTCACATTCAATGAAATTCACTCTCAGGCTAGCCCTACGCAATGCAAAGTTTTGGACTACAGTTTTATTGTACCTCATAATACCTGGCAATTCTAGACCAAAAATAACGGTACAAATTAACGAAATATCCACCATCTTGTAAATCAACATTCAACAGGCACCAAATGCCACCACAAACACATTGGTTCCACTAGATTCTGAATCAACAAATGCTGCCATGTTGCAACCCTGCACACCATTTGAATCGGACAAATCTGATCGCATGCCCTAGTTGTGACACCTCACAGGTCACAGCTACAGTGCCAATCAAACACACTCATCAATTCTCACAACACCCACTGTCTAATTGAGCCCAAATTACCAGGGCTTTAACAGAACCAACTCAAGGCACCGAATGCCGTCAGCTCAGCTGTTAATCAGACACCGAACCAAACCCTCCATCACAGTATCACCACGGTCAGGTCAAACACATCACATGACATCACATCACATCACAACAGCAACAACAAGAGGAGGGACTCACTCACTCACCGTGTCGGCTAGTTCTACACTCAATATCTCCCCCGCAAACAAGGATCCGACTCTCGTCCGATCTCGCAGTCCGAAGGAGGCTGTCGTTAAAATCGGGAGAGATCGAGGAGTCCCCGCTGCCGGCCGGAGCTCGCGAGTCGTCTTGCCTTGCGGTTTGCAGCTGCCGGTTTCTCCTGATTCGCCGACGGGAGCCGCGATGGCGGGCGGATGTGATCGATCGATTGGGAATTTGAGATGATGATCGGAAGAGAGATTTGGGGGTGGCGAGGCTGGCGACAAGTAGTAGTATCGACTCTCAGGAATTCAAATCGGCTGTTATTCCAAAAAGAAAAACAGGACCCTGTTATTCCATTGCGGACCGTTGGATCAAAATCAACGGATCAGATCTAGTTGAAAAAGACCCCCTAAAATCTAAAGTGGGCCGTCGATCCGTCCATTTTGATCTAACGGCCCACAATGGAATAACAGGGTCCTGCTTTTCCTTGAGAATAACAGCAGATACGGACTCCGACTCTCAGCAGCTATGTATCGATTTCATATCCCCTGCTGTACTGCATTTTGCAGTTCATGATATGGGCCGTTAGATTGTCTTGAGATCCGTGCCAGCTCGGACTCCACACATCTCGAGACGATCCAACGGTTCACATCATGAACTGCGAGATGCAGTAAGTTAGGGGATGAGCACTCGCTATGTATCTATCAGATCAAAGTAATGTTATGTTGAATTCATATCCCCTGCTGTATTGCATTGTGCAGTTCAAAACGTCAAGCGTTGGATTGTCTCGATGTTCGTGCTAGAACGGATCTCAAGACGATCCAACGGCTGAATCTGTGAGCTGCACAATGCAGTAAGTCAGGGGATGAACACTCTGTTATGTTATGTTGTGGAATTCATATCCTCTACTGCGAAGTACTCTGACCGTTGTTGGATTCGCTTTAAGATGCGTGCAACTCAATCTCACAAAAACCTCCCTATAATCCACATCGTTGAATCGCTGCGCAGTACAATACGGTGTTATGTTGTGGTTTTGGTAACTGGTATCTTGGGCCGAAGTTCCATTTTCATTCTGGTAAATTTTTTGGGAGGTCACTGAACTTTACCTCAAATCTATAATTGGTCACTGAACTTTCATTTATCCGTTTTTTGTCACTAAACTTTGATATTTATCCAAATTTAGTCACTCCGTTAGTTTTTCCATCCAACTTAACGGAATAGTTGACATGATATTAATTTTATGATTTGGACATATATTTTTTCATGTAAAAAAATATAAGAATATAAAGAAAAAAAATATTTATTTATTTTCTTTATGACAATACAAAACTTTCAAATTTTTAGACATGTTATAAATTATATACCTTATATGAAAAAATAAATAAAAAATAATAATTATGAAAAAAATAAATTTATGAAAGAAAATTAAATAAAAATATTTTAATTGGTCTTACATTATCAGATGTTATATACTTTTATATAAAAAATTGATTTCCAAAGTTTAAAATTAGGGTCATATTAATTATTCCGTTAAATTGGATGGAAAAACTAATGGAGTGACCAAATTTGGATAAACATCTAAGTTCAGTGACCAAAAATAGATAAATGAAAGTTCAGTGACCAATTATGGATTTGAGGTAAAGTTTAGTGACCTCCCATAAAATTTACCCCATTTGGGTTCATTGGGTACACATTACATTACCTAGGCTCGTTTCTTTATTTATTATATTTTATTTTATTTTTGTTATTGTTATTGTGCTGTACATTTGAGATGTGAGACTATTTGTTTTGTCTAATAAAAAGTGATCGTAAATTTAGTAAACAAGGTATTTATAGACAATGTAATTAAAATTTTTAAAAAAAATTTAGCGATTTTTTTGAAGAATCCCATGTGGCTGAGCTATTTTATTCGACAGAACTTTAAAGAATAAATTTTTATTGTATATGAATTTTATAATATTTTTCGCGCCATACTACATAGATAAGGGTAGAACATACTTTGCACTGTGGATTACACAGTGTGAATGAACAGTGGCTTTTTTTTTTTTTTTGGTTTTTTTTTATTGTCCAAGTGAAAGTATATGGTGCGGAGTATTTTCCAAACTGCATCTTAGCTCGTTTGAAGACTGTCCATAAGGAGTGTTGTGGTTTTCCAGATTTTTCTGTGGTGGTAATAATTATGAGAAATATAACTGAGCTAGATTAAAAATAGGAGTTAAATTCCTTATTACTATATCATATTTATGCCTTTTTTTTGTGTTTGTGTAACATCATCTAATATGGTTATAGTTTGTACGAAGGTATGTGGATTTTGTTATGAATTAGAAGAAATATGATCCGTTCATTTTTCTAAATTGGATAGTTTCGATATACCCTCTAGATACAACTAAAAAAGGATACATATAAATTCCTCTTTTCAGCACCCCCGCACAAACATTTCGAAGTTCAAAGTATTCCTCTAAGCTTTATAGGAGCTAGACTATTATATTAACGTTAGCATTTTAGAAAAAAGCTCATAAATATTCCAGAGCGGAAAAAAGCATTAAAAGCAGCTTGAAGATGTTTCAAGAACACCAATAAAATATTAATGTTTGAACATGCTATTTTAAAAAAATGCAAAACAGATACTTAAAAAAATTCTAAAAATGAAACATTTTTATATTCCCCGATATTTTCATATAAAGAATTTATTGAGCACTATAAATCGTGATTTCAGATACCATAACATAAATTTTGAGGCGTTAGCGTTAGGATAATAGTCTAGCTCGCTTTATAGATGTTGGGTGTTGATTCTTGAATAAAACTTTTAACCCAAATACCCAATGAGAAATTAGCTTTGCCCCCCTTAACTACACCCCTTATCCATCCCCAAACTAAATTGGTAATATTTTCTCTTTCTTTCTCATACTCTCATAAATTTTGATTGAATTCTTTTTTATTCCTGATCTTCTATTGTATATATATAAGTGTTTTGTTCGATTGAGGATGTGAATTGCAACCGGTAAAAGTGATTTATTATACTTGAAAAAGAATTTTTAACTAAAAATATTATTGGAGTGCGGTTAAGGGATTTTTTTAAGAGGTAGTTATCAATTCCCATACCCAATTATCGCATTCCTCTTTAAGATTTGCTTTTACACATTCTAAGCCTGCTCCAGTAAACTCAGTCCGGCCCAAAATTAGTTTCTGGGCCTCGTTTCGAAAACGGGCTAATGCTTCAAATTTAAAATTGCAATACATGTCATGCAATTTTATGTCTGGAAATTGACTAAAACAAATATTTGCAAGGAGTTAAAATAGGCCTCAAAAAGTGGTCTCGTGCTTGAACGTGGATGCATTTCGTAGGTAAATACAAATGCCCAAAATGGGGTCTCAATGTCTCATGTTTCATAGTCTCAAACTCTCAATGGCTTTGTTCAGGTGTTCAGCAACTAACTAAAAAGACGATCACCTTTCTGAGGTTTTACTACGGTACCGTTTGGGGTATAGTGGTCAGTGGTCACGTATGCTAAATTATTGTACCAAGTATGTTAATGACTTTAACGGATTATGAACCTATGATCACCTGCTTTTTTTGATCTGATGGTTAAGAAACACTGAAGTACGTTGAGATCGATATAGTAAAAACCGAAATACTTTAAGATCGGTTCGGCAACCGATCCTGACCGTCTGATCGGAGATGCAGACTCTCTGTTTTTCTTTTTAGAAAAGCAGCAGATTATGATACTTACTAGCCAAGGATGCTCTGTTTTGCTTAAATTTTCTGTTCCGTTCTTTAACATAGAGTTCAAGCAGTTTTTACTTTGATTAATAGAAAATAGAGTTGATGCATAGATATCAAAATCGATAGCATGTTATATTATTCATAATAATGATTTATCGCGTTATTTAAATTGTATGATATAATATTCTGTATAGATGCAACAATTGTGAAGTGTTTTTGCATATATAAAAAAAATTACTTTATTTTCGACATTTGTATTTAGAATTATGATTTTCAACGAGTACTAATTTGAAAAGAAAATTAAACAGTGGTCGACAAAAACATAATAGAATTTTACTAAAAAATTCTACAATACTCACACCCAAAAAAAAAAATTATTTTCGATCTGACAATTATATATAATTATTATATGTTACAAAATTCATCCGTAACCGATAAAATTACCTGGATGTGAGCATAGAAGTAACGTCCAATATAATAATATTGTGGCATATCCCAAGACAATTTGGACTTTATATAATTTGTACCCAATAATATAAAAATCCGAATTTCCGGAAAATATATTTGGTTTTTTTATTGTCCGTCCAAATTCCAATCAATAAATTGGGAATTCTTTGAATTCAATTATTGAATACATAATATTCTCCGTGGAAAGCTTCAACTTTAAGCTGATAACTTCACATGCAAAACAGTGTTACTTCCCTCGTATCCACGTCTGACCAAACCCCACTAGCCACTGTCTTTTTAATTATATTTTGCTGAATAAATAATTTCATTAATCAATGAATTTAATTTCAAAAATATTATGAAATTACTATGATATTAGTGGGAAAAAAAAAAGATTTCATATCCCCTGCTATACTGTATTTTTCTGTTCACGACGTCGTGAGCCGTTAGATTGTCTCGAGATTCATGTCAGCTCTGATCTCGAGACGATCCAACTGCTCACATCATGAACTACAAGATGCAATAAGTTAAAGGATAAGTACACGGAAAAAAAAGGAATCGGATATTGTCTAAAGTCATTTAGACGGTTCAAAGGATTCAGAGAGTTGTACGATCTAATTGTTGGTAATTGACTAGCCGTCATTTGATTGTGTAGGTATTAAAAATAGTATGTTGGTTATATTTAGAATGATGAGCTTACACGGCACGCTATCACGGTTTTTTTTTAGGTAAGTAGGCGAAAAGCCTACTCAAATTTTTCATTAAGCAAATAAAAAAGGTCATAGATAGTAAAGAAAAAGAAAAATGAAAAATGAAACACAAGCATTATCCTAAACTAAAGTAAAGAAACAGCAAGATATAGCATGAAAAAATAATGCAAAACTTGTCGAGACGAAGTGAGAGACGGCTACAGGGAGAAATCAAATATTGGTTTCTCTCCTCGCTTTTCTAACAATCAAGTCATATCTTTAGACTGAGACCGTCCAAATGATTCTGAACAAAATTCTGGTCCCAAAAAAGAATGTTGTCGTGTTGTTGATAACATGAGATGTATTTGTTTAGTATGTTGAATTATTGAATTCAATTGGTAGTTCGATGCTCTTAAAATGAGTTTTGTTTTTTCCTCTGTTGCATGTATCATGAGTAAGAGTGCGAGACAGAAAGAAAGCCATTCACTGATCACCGTCCAGGCTCGGTAATTTGGGGCGATTACAGGATGCGTCATTTCATCAGAACATTAGTTTAACTAGAGCTGTAGCTCGGGCTTCGCCCCGAAAAATAGTATCAAATAAATAACTAAGAATTTTATAAAATTTTAAAATTAAATATTTTATATTAAACAAAAAATAAAAAATAATTGTAAATTTTTTATGTAAGTATAATAATAATAATAATACAATACTTTATAAATAAGAACATATATAAATATTGAACCATTATAAGGATTAAAATTTGTTTTAGACATGCCACATTCATCGTATATATCAATGAGGGGAAAAAAAAAAAAAGCCATTGGATCAAAGTAGATGAAGAGTTTCAAACAAAATCAATGGTTAATAATAATGATGATGTGGCATAGTTGAGGTGCTTGGAAATCTACCCCTCTTTATAGAGTATAGATTAACATACATAATAGATTAATGCAGTGGTAATTAACTAATTATATATTTGGTCTTCCCACAGTCTTCTTTTCAAAATCAAGTGAAAATACAGCATCATATGACATAATTAGGGCAGCAATAATATAAGACGGTGATGATCAGTGTTAATGATATGGTTTTATAATAAACATTCAAGTTTATATATTATATTTAAGTTTTAAATGTTTGTGCTCATTATGCAAGGTGCTGATATATTTTTTTTTTCTGAATGATTATAAAAGGTTGACACTGTATACTTAATTTGTCATAAGTAAAATGGAATGATTTTTTCTTGTATTTTTTTGTACACACCAAATTTAGTGTACATCTTCAATTACAACTGATCATTTATAAATCACAATAAGGTATTAAGGTATGTGGTGATCCCCTTTCCTATCGGCCATTCGAGATATGGTTTTTGAGATATGAGCGTAAAATAAAACGTCATTTTACTTTGCAACTCACCGTAATTTTACTCCCTGTTTCTATATTATATATGTGAATAACATGTTATCGGGATATAATACCTAAAAATACTTATCAGCCAGCTATTTCTTTAAGAATGAATAAGATTTATCAAAACTATGATTATGAAGAGATTAAAATTTCTGTAACAGACCAAAAAAAAATAATTGAATTTCATTTTGAATTAATAAATCAGAAAATTAACTACTAATTATTTCAAGAATAATCCCCTTTACTAATATTTCATTTTCTAATTGAAGGGGTCAGATTAATCTCAGCAAACAAAATTGCATTATTCAGTGTGCCACAACAATTGCAGACTAGCAGTGTAAAACATGACCAACTATCTTTAATTTTGTTTCTATTATATTGCTCATGATGTATAATAAATCCTGTTCAAGCATTTAGACAAAGCCAAAACACAACAATATGTTACACTGAAATTCGATTTTCTATTTTCTATTTTCAACCAATAAAAAGTTAAAAACACAACCATCCTGAATTCCTGACAGTGCCAAAAAATACACACAGACCCTGTCAAAACAGAAACGCCCATAACATCTTTACCAAATTACAACCAAGACAAGACAATACAAACAAATTCAACACAAAATCTACAGCCTGAAAATCTGCCTACCAAACTTGCTCAAAAATGTAAAATGTAAAACTAAACACACAATTAAGCACACACTGGCTGACTCTTGCCAGGTCCCCAATTGAATTGAGTATTGAGTGCTCATCCATCCTCTGTAGCACTGTATTGTGTAGCGCAGGATGTGAACCGTTAGACCATCTCGAGATCAAGCCAGCACAGATCTCAAGATGATGTAACGGTTCACATCCTGCGCTACACAATACAACGCTACGGAGGATAGGAAATCATTAAGCACACACTGGCTATCTCTTGCCGGGTCCCCAATTGAATTGGAGTGCTCATCCATCCTCTATAGCGCTGCATTGTGTTGTAGCGCAAGATGTGAACCATTAGACCATCTCGAGTTTGAGCCAGCACAAATATCAAGATAATCTAACGGTTCACATCCTGCACTACACAATACAACGCTACTGAGAGGATAGGAAATCATTAAGCACACACTGGCTGACTCTTGCCCGGTCCCCAATTGAATTGGAGTGCTCATCCATCCTATGTAGCGCTGCATTGTGTAGTAGCGCAGGATGTAAACCATTAGACCATCTCGAGTTTGAGCCATCACAGATATCAAGATAATCTAACGGTTCACATCCTACCCTACACAATGCAGCGCTACAGAGGATATGAAATCAATTGAAAATTTGCCCAAATTAATTTAAAAAAGGCAAAGGCATCTATCTAGTGGATCCTACAGCTCATATGTCAAACTGTCAAAGGTAAGGAAAATCTGAAAATGGGGTTCAGAAATTCAATCAAGTTGTGTTATGTTTATGTTGGGTTGTGTTTGGTTTGGAATTTCGATCCGATCCGTTTGGGTTGCTTGGGGTTCATGGGCACTCACTCACTCACTGTCCGTTTAAAGCCCCTCTGGTCTGGGTCTGGTCTGGTCCCCTTACTCACAATGCTGTCTCAGACAAAATATAAGGGACTGATTAAAGGATATATACCAGAAGAGAAACATCTTGCGTCCATTAAAAAATGCATTCATAGCTCCATAGACATACTCAGAATGTAACAAATATATCCAATTTTGTAACAGATAGATCTGATTTTGTAATCTATAGACGCTAAGTATTACTCATACCAAGAGAGAGCATAGCATAAATCAAAGAGAAACATGTTCAGTCCACCCTTATAAAGTAGGCCACCTGGCCACCTCTTTCACAGTTCTGACACACCATGTACACCCATGTACTTACCACAGTTGCATAAATGTTCACTGGAAAATTGTAGTATACATGTTCACTGAAAATTGTATATATTAATCGGAAAGATATAAATGTTTCACTGAAAAATTGTATCTGCCCATTGAAAATACGGTGGATCGGTGACGAGACCAGCTATTCTAAATTAAAAGAAAGAAAGAGAGAAAATTGAAAAGGATGTTTTTTTTTTTTTTGAAATTGAAAAGGATGTGATCACATGATCTGTTCTTGCGGCGCCTCATGCCAAGCAATGGGACCCTATCTATTTCTCTCTCACACACTCACACACTGACACACACACCTACAAAAGGTACGTCCAAATCAAAATCCCGGTACAGTGTGAGGTTGGTTTTAATCAATTCAGCATACAGGAACAGGGATCACATTCACCAGTGATGATTTAAAGCTGTTATTGGCTTATTTATTAGTTATTGCATTGAAAAAAAAAATATATCACAATCACAATTTATCTTTAAAAAAAATGAAATTTTTGTTTTTATTTTTTTTGTTTGAATGATTGGTATTGGGTTTATGTTTATTGTAATGCAGAAACATTCTGCTGCCATCACATGCCTACAAAATGGGAAAATAAATACAAGATCCAAATTCCTATCATGTTTTTTTTTTTTTTTTCTAACTAATGAAAATTTGACTGGTATAGTAGGACAGCAAAGAAGATAGACAGGCTTAGCTGCCAGCACATTGATCAATCCTCAATCCTCCTCCACATTGACCAATACATACAAACCATTCTTTTCTTTCTTTTATAATTTTGAGAAATTATCTGTGCTCCCCTTAATTTTCCTCCTTATCTATCCCCTAATTAAATTGCTTACTATTTTCTCTCATCCTCTCTCAGTTTTTGAGTGAATTTTTTTTTCACTATTTCTTCTTCCATCATGCATGCATGAGTTTTTTTTTTTTGCATAATTAAGGATATGCATTCTGACCGTCAAAAATATTTGCCACATTCTAAAAGATTTTTTCAACTAAATATATATTGAGGGATGGATAAGGGGATTTTTATGGGGGCAATTATCACGTCCCTGTAATTTTATATCATGTTCTTTTTTTTTTCATACATAGAAAAATGCAATGTATCCTACTGGCAGTACCTAGACAAAGAACCACTAGCCAACTACCTGTATTTAATTCCTTCACACTACATTTGCAACTCGCCAAAAATCCAACTTTCTGTCCCTTAAAAATAAAAATATACATAACTATTCCCGATTCAAAACATATTTTCCGGATATCCTTACTCTCTAAACGCCGGCAGTCACATTCACAATTCAGGCATCTGCAACTCCCACCGATAACCCAAACCATACGCCAAGGTCAAGCCGCCGCGTCCTGACCGCCCCACACTGGCCCCCGGCGATCAGAGGTAGAAACTCAGTGCTCTGCCCGCTACGCGGGCGTCTATATGTCAAAGGGCTGCACTGAGTTTCCCCTGTGACCGCCGGCGGCTGGTTTGGATTATCGGTGTGAGCTGCAGATGTTTGAACGCCGGCATACAGTTTGTGCATGTGACCGCCGGACGCTGACATTTGAAAAGTAATGATAGCCGAAAAATATTTTTGGAATAGGGAATAGTCATGTTAATTTTTTTTTAAGATAGACAAAAAAAAAAAATTGGAGTAAACCAAACCAATCCACTTCCCTAAATTCTACTTCTATCCATTGCCCTTTTTCCACATGGAAACCAGCTGGAATAGAGAACACGGACAAGGACTTCTCCCTCACAAAGAAAAAAATGTTCCTTTGTCAGAGTGTGTTTGTGGGTTTGTGTGCCTTTTTTTCCAACCCTTCATGTGATCTAGCGTCTCTATCCGAGTAGGTGCTCAATTCCTGATCATTGGTTTTCTTAATTTAAAGCGGATATATATTCGGTGTATTCATGTATGAGGAGGGATCCATTGACAATCGTTAACTTGACAATCTTGATAATAGAGATTTTGAAAATTTTGTAAAAATAGTTAAAAATTCTAAAAAAAAAAAAAGTTTATAGAGATATTATTTAACTTATAGATTAATTATGTTTCAAAATTATATTCAATTTTAGTGACGTTTAGTAGCTCGTTAAATTTTAACCTTTAAAAATGGCGTTTAAACTTCAGTCAAATTGTAAGCTTCAATCAATATATGAGGAGGGATCCACTGTTAGTTTGGCAATTGTTAACTTGACAATCTTGAGTCTTGACAATACTACTTTTCAAAATTTTTTAAAAAATCATAAAAATTCTTAAAAGTGAAAAATGATTTATGGATGTATTACTTGACTTATAGATTGACAATGTTTCGAATTTCCATCAATTTGAACATCGTTTAATGACTTATCAAAATTTTGTGCACTTTTCAACGGTCTTCTTTATGTATCATGTAAGTATTAGGTTACTTGGGATTGTGAGTTATAATAAAAATATGCAATTGTGATTTATGTAAGTATTAGGTTACTTACTTGGATTGTGAGTTTTAATAAAAAAAATTATGCAACTGTGATTTAAAATTTCATGCTTACATTGTAAGTCTCATGCTGTATTTTTATATTTTTTTATCTCTGTTTAGGTAATTAGAAAAAATAATATCTTATATTGGATTGAGTAAATTTTAGCCTAGGATTTGCAACAAATTGTTGTGGTCCGGGTCTCTTAGCTCAAAATAATTTTTCAATGCTTGTCAGCCTCTTATATTTTCTCTTATTTTTTTTTTAGACTTCGATTTGTCTGTTTCTTCATTTATTCTTTTTTTTTTTTGTTTATAAGGACCACAATCGTTTAGCAATAAATATTGTGAATTAATTATTATACAGTCATTAAATTTCATAAGACTATATTGATCTGCATTAAATTAGATCATGTATAATGAATATGGAAAATAATAAGATTACCGTTATATTCTGTGGATGATTTGATTTAAAATAGTTTTGATAAGACTATATGGATAAAAATAAAGGACCTAAAAAACCATTTGATTGGTTAATAGGATAATGTAAAACCAATAATTTGAAATTTAATAAAATAACTTGTTTATTCGAAAATTACGTTAACTAGTTTCAAATTTCCCTATTATTTGAGGACATCTAATAAATCAGAAATTCATTTGGACTTGTGTACTTGAAGTACTATTTATTCGGATTAATTATGATAATTGAAGCAAGTTGCTCGACTAAAATCAATCTCTATTGTCTCTGTTGAGTTTGGAAATTAATCATGCTTATAACTACAAGAGTTTAGTTAGGACTAAGATAATTCAACAGGACCCAAAAAAATAAAAGACCACACTACTGATTGTGCATGTTCGGAAACTCTTCCTTAAGCCTCTTTAGGCTTCCTTTAGCTTCATTGGCCTCTTAATCCTTCCGAACACAAGTTTCTTAGCACGGATTAAAAGTTTCTCCTTAAGCCTCATTTTGACCAGGGGCTTAAGCCTTGCCCGAATTCTTAAGAAAACCATACTCATAGTTTAGGGCTTAAGCTTTCTTAAGTCATTTTTCTTTTTTCTGAATGAGTGAGACTTGGCAATACTTAAAGAGGAGTGGTCCATTGACAACGGTTATTTTTGACAATCTTGACAATGATATTTTTCAAAAACTTATAAAAAATCACAAAAAATCACAAAAAATCTTAAAAATAGAAAAAAATTTACGGAAGTATTACTTAACTTATAGATTGATTATATTTCCGATTATATTCAATTTATGCAACATTTGATAGCTCTTTAAAGACTCGTTAAATTACAACCGTTAAAAAGTGTATAAAATTTTGATAAGGCACCAAACGATATTCAAATCGATTGAAACTTGAAACGTCATCAATCTATAAGTAATGCATCCATAAAATATTTTCATTTTTAAGATTTTTTTATGAATTTTTATTTTTTAAAAAACCCTCATTGTCAAGACTGTCAATATGACTATTGTCAATGGATCCTTTCTCATACTTAAATATTTATGAACAGGGGTGATTTTAATGGCAGGCATATCCTAACAGGAAGCATATGAACATATGGAATTCAAAATCGGCTGTTATTCTAAAAAGAAAAAACAGGATCCTGTTATTCCATTGTGGACCGTTGGATCAAAATCAACGGATAAGATCTAGTTGAAAAAGACCTTCTAAAATCTAAAGTGGACCGATCGGATCCGTCATTTTGATCTAACGGCCCACAATAGAATAACAGGGTCCTGTTTTTCTTTGAGAATAACAGCAGATACGGACTCGAATATATGATATGGCCAAGGGAGGTATGGGCAGCAGAATTCCACTACTTCCGAGTTATATAATTTTTGCGGTTGCTTGCATAATTTGCATATCCAACTGTCTGCACTACAATTGCAAGTTTGCAACTGTTTTCCATCAAATGGTTTTGACTAAATTGCTGCAATCAGAAAAGGGTGGCACCAATCAGTGGTGGACTAGTGGTTTGCTGCTTGCTTGATTGGATGTGCTTCTGTATATATTTTTAATTTTTTAATTGATTAATTTATTGTAATTTATTATTTTTTAAATTTAATTTTATTATTTATTTGTTTATTTTTGAGGATAACATTCAAGGAAACCCTAATATAAATCATAAAAATAAAGACATGTATAGAACATAAGAATAATAATATATAGGAAATTTCACAAAATTAAGCAAGTGATCTGCACCATATACACTGAGTCTGTATCGGCTACGATTCAAATTGGATCAGAGACCCTCCAATCCTGATCCGACAACTATAGTTTTTAGGGGTTTTTTTTTAAATAATCTTAGTCGTCCGATAGAGATTGGAGGGCCCTCCAATCCAAATCGGATCGTAGCTGATTTGAGTGCCCATATACACATGCTGCAACTAAAAAATAATAATAAGCAGCTATACATTTATAGTTAGTAACAATATAACATTTGTTTAATCAGTCATTATATGAGGGCATGTTACGATTTGACTTGTGATATAAATTAGTATATATAATCAATCCGTTTATTATTTGGGGTGCGACAACCTGATTAATTAGCTGAGAATTGTTGGTAAAAAAAGTATAACTAGAGCTCCTAATGCCACAAATAAATAATAGCTCAAACTTAAATGTAGAGGTGGCAAATCGGGCGGGCGGGGTCGGGTTCGGGTTCGGGTCGGGCGGGTCGGGTCAGTTTGACTTTTTGGAATATCTCGGGTCAGGTCGGGTCGGATCAATTTTAATATCTACTTATTTTGGATCGTATGTTAATTTGAGTTGGATTGGATGCTATTTGATCTCGGGTCGGGTCGGGTTCGGATCAGGTCGGGTCGAGTCGGGTCAGTTTGACTATCTGAAAAATTCCGGGTCGGGTCGGGTTTGAGTCAGGTCGGGTCGGGCGGGTTTCTCGGGTCGGGTCAGGTTCTGCCACCTCTACTTAAATGATATATTATATACAGTGAGGATTTGGAATAAATAAAAAATCATTATGAAATATTGGAAATTTATTATGGGCGAACATACATACTTATGCACTATTCCTAGACACACCCACTGTTTCAGATATTACTATATTTTAAAGATATATAGATGCTCACAATTTAAAATAAAAAAAAGGGGTCGAAACATGTACAATGTATTTCTAACGCCACTGTCTGTTGGCAACTGTTTTCATTAATGAGAGTTGCTTAAAAAAAATATGAATGATTAAATTCGGTGCTTTCTGCTTTATTCTAAATCTCATCTGTTTCCTGAGAGTTATATAAATTCAAAATGTCTATCATGGCTGCAAGAATCCACCATTTTTTTTTTTTTACCATTAGCATTTTCTTTTCTTTTTTTCTTTGTGTTTATTGATGTGATTTGGTTAAATTGAGTTGTAACAAATAAAAAAGTTTGCATATAATACTACAAAAATTTAATTATTGAATAATTGTATTCAGAAATATTATTATGTATCAATTTTTAAGGAGCTACCATCGATCATTCTTATTCTGCAACGAGTATTACTGATCAAATTAATTAACCATTTGACTTCAAATGAAAAACTGCACACATGCGTAATTAGACATCAACAGGAAATCTCAGCCGTTAGATCTACAATATCGATTATTGGAAATTTTTAGGGACATTGATCCGCCTCGACGGGAGATTGCTGCTTTTATTCATTTTTTTTCCCTTTTCGATAATTACACTAAACTAGAGCTGTACGAAGCCCGAAATATGATATCAAATAAATAATAAAGTTATAAATTTAAAATATTTATCAAAAAACTTGAACAATTTTTTTTTAAAAATCTGATGTAAATAATAATTACAATGTAAAATTAAAATTAACCTTTGTTAAATGTCAACTGATCCCTCTGCTATTTTATTGCAACATAAAAATGTTCAATTAAGGTTGGTGAGATATATATCTAGCTAGCTTGCTTGCTTGCATGCATAAATATGATCTCAATAATAACACAGCACCAAATTAAATTTTAGTCATGCCTAGCTAATCTCATTCTCATAGACCTAATTAGTAACTAGACAAAGAAACTTCTCCAGCAAAGATAATTTCTTATTAACCTTACAGAAAAGACATTCAAAACGTTTACTGCCATTCCTCTCTCGTTCTCTAGGCCGTGTTCGGCAGACACAGAATTGCTACTGTTTGTATGGGAAAAAAAAAAGTTCTATAAAAACAGATTTTTTATTTCCCACATAAACAGTAACTTAACACTGCGCGTCGAACATGACCTAAGTTTTTATATTTGAAGTCATTCGCGATGTGACCCAGGGTATTGAACGATGTGACATGACCGAGGCAAAGCAATGTTACAGCTGTGTTAATGCTATTATTACTAAACATATTATTAGAATATCTACCTAAGCTAAACCTACCTATATGGCTATATATCATTGAAGAATGTTTTTAGCGATTTTTATGTCTGTAAAAATTTATAATATTATTGTAATCTATACTCCATAAAGAGATAGATTTCCAAGCACCTCAACTATGACACATCATCACTCTTATTAAGCATTGATTTTGTGTAAAACTCTTCATCTACTTTGATCCAATGGCTAATGTTTTATTTCTCTCATCATTAAATAAGATGAATGTGATATGTCTAAAACAAAATTTAACCCTTAAAATGATCCAACATCGTGATATGTCTAAAACAAATTTTAACCCTTAAAATGATCCAACATTTATATATATTATTGTTTATAAATTATTGCATCATTATTATTATTATTTAATTACATTAAAAATTTAGAAATTTTGTTCAAGTTGTATTAATATAAATATTTTATATTTTATAAAATTCTTAGTTATTTTTTATACCACTCTTCGGGGCAAAGTCCGAGTTACAGCTCTAGTAATAATAATAATTAACTAGATGAAATTATGTGAGCACCTGAGAATACTGTTGTTATTTCATATTAAAAAGTTGATGTAATGACATCAGACAAAATATGAGCTAACGGTAATTGGGTTTAAAATTTAAGTATCTGGTACAAATAAAACACTGTCAGCCCTATGTGAAATTTTGCATGCTTATTTACCTTTTACAGTTTTTTATAGTTGCTTTTAGTTTTCACAATTCAAACCTCTTCAGTCTCAATTACATGAAGGGCCAAAACATTTCACAAATCCCTAACTGCCAAAAAAAAAAAAAACTCATCAATTTATCTCAAAAAAAAAAAAAAACTGTTTACCACTAATTGGAAGTACGTCGCACACAAATGCAACAATGATAATCATCTTACAAAATGTCAGAATTTGACTGAAGTTTAAACGCCATTATTGATTGTCATATAACCATTAATATTTCAGTTTTCACTGTATATATACAGACAGACTTCCACCAAACCATTGCAGGTAGAGGAACCCCACCGGTACACGCATTGACACATGCAACGTTCTCTACCAACAAACACAGTAACAGTAACACTACAGTGAGTCTTCAACTCTTCACAGAGTTTGCATCTGCTGTGATCCACAGAGGATCTCAGAGCCCTGCAATCAAATCCAACGGGTACAACCTTTTAAGGGGGTTTATTGAAATGATCTTGACCGTCCAAAGTGGACCACAGCGCCCTGCGGTAGAAAACGGAGAACACAGCGGTATTCAACTCCAACGGACCAATGGACCGAATAATAATTACACTAAAATATTCTGGCAATCAAGTGCGGTCCAGCTAGCGGTGCATGGGCCAGGCACATCCATATCCCCTGCTTAACTACATTGCGCAGTTCAAACCACCAACCGTTGGATCGTCTTGAGATCTGCGCTGGCACGAATCTTGGGACAATCTGACGGCTGTCGATGTGAACTGCGTAATGCAGTACAGCAGGGGATATGAAGGCCAACTGAGCAAGGGATTCGATTACAACATGCTGTACGGCTGCATGTGGGGCCCGTAGCACAGTGACACAGCCGGGCCCAGCAACCAACGGCTAGTTAGTTACGTTGCTTTTTTACGTGGCTGACTGCCTGTACTCCACGTCAGGGTACAGGTGACAGGGTCTACATGAGTTCTTCACTGCCGTGAGAGCCGCGGGGGCTGCTGACTCATTGCTGAGTTGGGAAATAATTAGGAGTTTGGACCGCCTGTCTGTTGATTAGAGAGCAAGATAGCACGTGCAATTAATTTCAAACAAAAAATTGAGAGTTTAATTAAAGTGCCTTAAATCAAAAGAAAAAAAAATGTTGCAATATAGTTGTTGTTTTTTATTTTTTTTTTTGGAGTGAGGATTTAAAATGCCCAATTTTGTGCTTTCAATCGTAAATTTGTTTTTTAAATATTATTTGTCCGATATAGGGTTTATAATGGAATTCATCGCTTGATTTTTTTTTTTTGTTTTTTAAATAAAAGGTAAAAAAAAAAAAGATGTTACCTACTTCAGAAAAAAAAAGCTTAGACATATGTACAGCAGTACAGGATTTTTTTTTTTTTCCCTCTCCCATTTATAATGCATTGCTGATAAAAAATATTTACCAATAGATATTCCTCAGGACTCAGGGTTGTTTACAAAGTTGAATTCTGAACCATTTATCTGGAGCCATTCATATCTAAATTAAGAAACGATACTAGTTAATTAATAAAAGGCAACGCTGAGGTAGTATAGTATATTAGTATAGTAATAGCTTTGGTAGATTCATACGCGAGTGGTCTGTGAGTCGTGAGACATGCTTTCAGAAATTTCGGTCATTCAATTCTGCATGCATTTTGCTGAATTTGCATTCAACTGTTTGTTGCTCGGATGGTCATGGGTGTGTACACTACAAATATACTTTCACATGAAACTCTTGTAGCCTTGTAGGCAATTATTAGTGTTTTTTTGCCATCCAAATAATTAATGTATTATCCCTGTGTTTGATAGCCGTAATAAAAGTCACCAAATGGAAGTGATTTAAGGTGTAGTAAATTAACGTAGCTTTATAAATGTAGTAAACTAAATCACCAACATTTCACATCTTTTACACATAACATCAACTTTACTTCATTTATTTACTTCACTACCACCAAACACCACTGATTTAAGGTGATTTAACGTTTTACTCCGCTTTAACTTACTACACTTGCCAAACAGGGATATAATTCGACCCATTTTATCTGTCAAATTAACAGCGGTTTATGAGAATTAGATATTGGTAAGTACATAAACGTACTATTGCTCAGAATTTGACTATTGAAAATGGGGAATTTTATTGCACAGCGTTGACTTCAGGAATACATACATTTATACATTATCGAGACTTTTGTCTGGGGTGGCGTACAGCATTTCACTGAGATAAAATCACAAAACCAATGATCACAACTTTCTTTATCTCTTACAATTACCACTTCAAATTTTGAAAAATTCAATTTCTTTTTTTTAAAAAAAAAAAAAAAAACAGAGAGACAAAGGCACAAAGGTAATGCTTTATTTATTAATTTGTTGCCTTTACTCCGAGCAAAGAAAATGTGTGATCGTTATCAAACAATGAAACAACAAACTAAAGAAGGTTTTTTTCAAAAAAAAAAAAAAAAACTAAAGAAGGTTTAGAATTTAAAATAACGCGTGTGAATCCGATCCTCTACATCTACCTAAACACTCCTGCGTCCTCCGTCCGTATCAACCTCCGTCCAAATCCAATCCGACGGCCCTGATTCGATACCGCGTACAGAACCGTAGTCCCTACAATCTAGCCCGGAGAACCCGACGGCTGTAGATGAGTGAATAAACAAAATGGACGGTCAGGATGGTGTGTGTATGTTTGGTGTGGTACTGGTACAGGAGAGGGAGGTCAGAGTGTGGTACAACTCAGCAGGGCCAGGGCAGAGCTTTATTGGTACCTCGAGGAAGGGAAATTAGGGAATACGCACAATAATGGCCAGCGGGGAGCCAGCTCGGCTCTCGTCCGGAATTTCTGACCCCTTTTTAGGTTTTATTGTTGTACACTGTTACACTGTACATCTGCTTTTATTTGTAACCCTAGCTTTGATTTGTTGTACTTGTCGCTATTTGCTTGTTACTATTATCGTTATTTTTATCAGCAATTAATAATAATGATAATAATAGTAATAGTGTTGTTATTAGTATTATGGCTAATTCTGCTATAGATCGGATGAAATATGAGCCGTTCATTTTTTGTAATTGGATGATCACGATATATTTTTTAAATACAATTTAAGAGACATGTTTGACAAGAACTGTTCGATTCAAAATATAAAGTTGCTTAGTCGATTCATATAAGAATCACTCATCATCATCATTATTAATAATAATAATAATATTATTATTATTATGATTAGTATTATTATTTTATATTTTTATCATTACATTCTGCCATCATAATCGTCATCATCTATGTTGGATTCTTTATTGAGGAGGGATCCATTGACAATGATTATTTTGACAATCTTGACAATAATACTTTTAAAAAATTTATAAATTATAAAATCACAAAAAATCTTAAAAATAGAAAAAAATTTACGGAAGTATTACTTTACTTATAGATTGATTATGTTTCCGATTATATTTAATTTAAGCAACATTTGATAACTCTTTAAAGACCCGGTAAATTACAACTGTTAAAAAGTGCATAAAATTTTGATAAGGCATCAAATGATTTTCAAATTGATTGAAACTTGAAACATCATCAATCTATAAAATAAGTAATGCATCCATAAAACTTTTTTCATTTTTAAGGTTTTTTTTTAATTTTATAATTTTTTGAAAAACACCATTGTCAAGATTGTCAACGTACCCATTGTCAATGGATCTCTCCTCTTTTTTAGTTACCATACATGACCCAAAGAATGTAATGTACATATATAATTCTATTCTTTGGACTATAGCCTTTAATCCCTCCTCTTAAATAAAACATTTAATAGTGAAAAAATATATTATAAAATTCCATTCATTCATCGTAAAACGATAAGGTCAAAGGTACTTAAATCCAACCCTCATACGTAAAAGTAAAAAAATAATTATGACATTTGGTACCGTTAGGGTATGCTCCAGGCGGGGCAGACTGGAGAGGAGGGAGGGGAGGACTGACCAAGTTTAGAGTTACCTGTCCAAAGTCATGTTACTTGTTCCACAATTACAATTACTAGAGAGAAGAGGAGGGTAACAAGACACTAATTATAATTATGAGGTAACTAACATGATTTTGGGCAGATAATTCCAAACCTGATCAGCCCTCCTCTCCTGTCCCCTTCTAAAGCACACCCTAAGGCTGTGCTCCAGAACAAGAAGGGGAAGGGAAAGGTAGAGGATGGAAGGGAAGGGTTTGTCCCCTCCAAAATTGGGGGTAGAGATTGGAGGGTAAAACAATATAAATTATGTGTCTTGTTCCCTTCCTCTCCTCCTCTTGTACCATCCTCTCCCCTTCTAAAATTTTTATTGTGGAGCAAGATACACAATATGAGCAGGGTTCGGTCACCCCTCTATTCCCTTACCCTCCCCTCCTCTACCCCTTTCCGGAGCAGGGTGTAAGGGTCTATTTACTAATTCACATTAATGTAAACCCGTACATTTGTAATTTGTAGGTGACCTGAAAGTTGTAGCAAATATCATAAATTCATTGATATATCAGAAACCTCGTCACCATAGATAAATCTGTCCTTTTATTTTCCTTAAAGAATTATTAATTACAAAGTCAAACCAGAGAGTGGCAATTTAAAGAGAGGCAGGCATGCCGGTGACCTTCCTTCCTGCTACCTGCCACCCTCTCACCGTCCCTGTAAATATATATCTTCAATTGACACACGAGTTCATTCCTGAAGAGGCGTTCAAAAATGGCGTGCTTCGTCACGCGGTTTAATTTTCTCGATGGAATGTAGTTTTGTAACTACTGGTAAAATGTTTACGCCTTATTTTGAGTTGAAATTGTTATTTTTTATAATAAATTTTTAAGATAATATGTAATAGGGCTTAAATTGAGATAATTTATATGAGCTTTTAATTTTAATGGGTTGAGGACGTGTATGTCAACGGTGGTGATCAATCCAATAAAACAATCAATGGATAACAGCTCAGGTTTCTTATTTGGGGAAGATAGACCTTTCATATCATTTTTTTCAATATACTTTTATATATAGTAAAGATCAAAGAAGCTAGATATATTTCTGTAAATATTTTTTAGGATAGAACCAATTTTATAAATTTTCTTAGATATTAAATATTTTTAGTAATTTTTCTAAAAAAAAAAATTTTTGTTAATTTTTAAGGGCATATTTCTGAAATTTTCTTTGCGCCCACCATGCCAAACACCGGCTAAAAAAGCATTAGTTAATAACTTAAAATCGATTTATGTATTTTGTGTTCGTGTGTGTGTGTGTTGGGTGGGAGGTAATTTTGATCCTGAATGTGTCACATGCAGTGTGATGATTAATGCAACAGTTAATTAATAATTAGCAACAAATGGAAGCAAACAAACAAAGTCGACCTTAAACATGTTCAATTGAGTAAAAAGTAAAAAAATATATCTTGTAGTAATTAACAATCAACATACCATATGCTAGTTTTGCTTGTGTATATTATGAAGAAACCATATTTTAAAATTTAAAATTTAATGGATGCTGTTTCATTCAAAATCAAATAATACAAATTTCTGTATAAGATTAAAAAAATATAATTTTTTTTATATGAACAAAAATGGAGGAACTGACACGCCTCTTAATATCTAGAAAAAAAAAATTAAAGAAGAAGACAATTAGTAAGTATAGTGTGACATTAAATTTATATAACAAAGGTTCCCAAAATAATAATTTCTGATACCTGACCCTCCTGCTCCCCAAAGAGAAGAAGAAATACAATATTCCACAAGTTCATATTTTATTTTGTGATTCTACTAAACTCTTCCTGATAATAATAATATAAAGGAAAGGATATCATGATATGTCGACAATTATTAACATACAATAAAAATTTGCAAGTTGACATCCCAAAAAGAGAGCACATGAACCCTTTAATATAAAAATAAATTCTTCTGAGAGACTGACAGACCCACTGCCTGAGCATATTTCCTACTCTACAATTCATACTAAATTTTTTTGAAATAGTAAATTTTTTGAAATAAGTTTTTTAAAATAAATTTAATGTAGCACTAGCACTGTATCGCCGCATGTGAAGGCACATAATTGCTAATTAATTAATTAATTAAATCCCAAGCAAATACTTAAAAAACTCAAAAAAAGGGAAATTTTTTGTATCTTAAGAGATTTTGATATAAATAATTTAATGAGAACCGTAAACCAATATTTCGTAATGGTTTAGTATGATTTATAAGTTGGGAACACCAGAGACCTCCGTACTCCTAGGAGCACACTAGATTTACTCGTTATCATTACTAGAGCTGTAACTCGGGCTTCGCCCTGAAATATGATAACAAAAAAATAATAAAACTTATAAAATAAAAATATTTATTTTGAAAAATTAAACATGATTTTAAAACTTTTTATGTGAATAATGATGATGATGATGATGATGTATAATTTATAAATAATAGCACATAAATGTTGGATCACTTTAAGGATTAAATTTTGTCTTAAACATATCATATCATCTTATTAAATTGGGAGAGAGAGTAAATATTAACTATTGGATCAAAGTAGATGAAGAGATGTAAACAAAATCAATGGTTAATAATATTGATGATGTGACATAGTTGAGTTGCTTACACTGTGCTCCACATGGGGGTATTGGATGGAAGGGGAGGGGAGGGTATGGAAAAATGAACCCTTTTACTTGCTCCACTAAAAAAACATGGATGGAAGGGTATGGTAGAGAGAGTGACTTTGTTTCATTGGAGAGCCTAAAATTGTCACCCCCAATTTGGGGTGTAGAGGAGGGTACACTCTCATAATCATGTTCCCTTCCATCCTCTCCCCTTCACTTGTGGAGCAAGTGAGCCAAGAAAAATTTTCCCCTCCCCTTCACTCTCATACCTTTCCATACCTTTCCATTCCATTCCCTCCCCTTCCATTCAATTTTCTGGAGCACAATGTTAGAGAGTCACCCAGCTTTCTAGTTTATAGATTATTATTATCACCATTATCATTATTATTACTATATTATTATTAATGTTATTATTATTAATTTATTACATTTGTTATAATTATTAGCATATATATAGAGTCTGGCTACAATAATATGCATATCACGGTTTTACTGTGCTATGCGGTCCGTATTTCAGTTTGCGGTGTCCAAATAGTCAATCTGAACCGCTCAACTTAATCTTTATATCAAAATATACTTGCAAACCAAATTTTATAATTTTTAGAATTTTTTTGCTATCTTTAATGATGGAGAGAAAACGGCTAAATCAAAGGATTCTGGTTGATACAAAATAACGATTTTCTTCTCATCACTAAAAATAGCAAATAAATTCTAAAAATTGTAAAATTCGCTTTCCTAGTATATTTTGATATAGATATCACATTGAACGGTTCGGGTCGACTATTTGGATACCGGAAATAGAGATAAGGACGGTATAGCACGGTAAAACTGTGATATGCATATTACCGTAACCTAATTCCATATATATATATACAATTAATTTTAAGAAAAAGGGAAGGAATATAGACACATAGCACGGTAAAACCGTGATATGCATATTACCGTAGCCTAATTCCATATATATATATATACACAATTAATTTTAAGAAAAGGGAAGGAATATAGACAAATTGATCCCTCTGTAAAGTCTGTAAAAAAACACTGCCCCCCATTAAAAGCTCTACCACCCTCCTCTTCTTCCTCTCTTCCTCCTCCCCTCCCCTCTCTCATTTGAGAGCTCTCTCTCCTCTTGTACAAAGCAAACACCTTTCTTCTCCTCCTCCTCCATCTCCACCACCTCCTCTCCAAGAACAGAAACCCAGTTCCAAAAGGGTTTTTTAACTTTAAACTTCTTCTCATTTCAAATAAAAATACACACACACCAACAATGGTGTGTTGGAAGCTTCTATCCTTCCTTGTGCTCCTGCACCTCTTTTCAGCCAATGCTGAGCCAATCCCCTCCCTACCCAACTTGAAGAAGCTCTCCTTCCATGAAGGGTACACCCAGATTTTTGGAGACTCTAACTTGATGATTCACCATGAAGGGAAACGAGTTCACATCTCCCTTGATGAAAGAACAGGTTTTTCTTTTTTTTTTTTTGGCTCTTGTACTTTCTCATTTGTTGAAATTGTTAGAAATCAAGGTTTTGGTTCTATTTGGGAGCATTTTTTATTTTTTTTTTGGCAAAGTTGGATGCTTGGGTTGATAGATTGCTTCCCCATTTGAGGCAACAAGTTCACATTTTGGAATCTCCCTTGATTGATGAATTTGAAAAAAAAGAGCAAATAAAGGGATTTTGTTTGAAATAAAACACGTTGTTTATTAAATGTAAAGATATCTTTCTGTTGTAGCTGTAAATATTAATATCTATATAATCAGATTTCATGGCACATAGAAGATTGGGAATTTGGGATTGATTATAGTTTAATCCGTTTTGGCTGTGTTTTATGGGACAATAGTTCAAGCTTTTCAAGCTGAAATTCCAGATTATTTTCGTATTTATTCTGGTATCTTGGTGAAGTTTTCATTTGGGATTTTATTTCAAAATCATAAAACATTTTTGGGTTTATGCTTTGTGTTATGAATGATTAAATAAAAACAAACTCTTTTAGTACCTTTTTCAATTTATAATTTTTATTTTTTTACTTTTGTGCACAATTTTAGCACTGTTATTTTTAGTTGGTATTTTATTTTTTCCTCTTAATCTTATTATTAAATATAATTATTAGACCTCACTAAACCTGCATTGTAAATTAGTAAAAGGATTATTGAACCTCCCCTCATGTAGCATTTGAATATTCGATAGATAATCTGGCTTACAATTAGTATGACACTCAGTTCCTATTCAATGCTACACCCTGATACCACATGATCTCACATGTTACTGAAACAAAATATTTCATTAATATCAATTTGTGCAGTCCTTATCTGTGTACTAATTGACTAATTGTAGGAAAACCTTCAACACCTATTACATGAACACGACCGATTTTTCTGCAGATAATATATATTTTTATTTGTTTGCATAGCTGCCATATGCTAGCTTTCGAGTCAAACATGTTATTTATTTATTTTTAATTCGATTCCTTTAGTTATAAGAATGGTGATTATTATTAAAATGACCATGATTACCAGTATTATTATTGTTATAGATATAGATAGGTCCGGGTAATTATGTAGCCTAGTAGAGTATATCTGATTTGTGATTTACTGTTTTATGATTATTTGACTGAGCTTCTGTTTAATGTCATGGTTAAAATCTCTAATTGATTACAGGTTCTGGGTTCCGGTCGCAAGAGAGTTACTTACACGGATTTTTCAGTGCATCAATTAAGCTCCCCTCAGATTATACTGCTGGCGTCGTCGTAGCCTTCTATGTAATGAATTAACCAACTTCCTTCAATATCTGTTCCTTGTTTTTCACTTCATAATTGGAAATTTTCTTTTTCGATGAAAAAGAATTGGAAATTTTCGTTGCGCCCCTTGTTAATATTGCAACCATATATGCCCTCTAAATTAAAGCACTGTTCGTCTGTTTTGTGGATCTTTCAAGAAAACGATAAACAAATTATAATCCATTCTCTCGTTCCATATGGTATCTATAAAAAAATCTCAAAGTAACAGTTGTAATTCTACGGGTATTTCACAACATATTTCCATAGAATTAGGTACCATAAAACCGTTCATTATTCTCAGTACATCATTTAATTTGGTTTGCTTTATAAAATAGATGTCTAATGGAGATGTATATGAGAAGACACACGATGAGCTGGATTTCGAGTTTCTCGGTAACGTTCGGGGGAGAGACTGGAGAGTCCAAACAAATGTTTATGGCAATGGAAGTACCTCTGTTGGCAGAGAGGAGAGATACGGGCTTTGGTTCGACCCTACCGAAGACTTTCACCAGTATTCTATTCTTTGGACCTACAATACTATTATGTAAGCTCTTGTCTATTTTTCTTCTCCTTAAAGGAAATCTAAACAACTGACTAATTGAAAAAAATGTGAATTTCTGAATCCAACAGTTCAGCCCTATACTAACTGGTACATTGCGGTCTAGATACATACTGTTTGGATGAGGATTGATAACCTGTTGTACATGTACCTTACATTAAATTGTCCGTCTGTTGTCCAATTTGAATTGCGAAACTCAGTTTTTTTCCTTGTACGCATGTGCGCCAACAAGGAATTAAGGATCGAGTTTCTATATTCTTAAGTTTCCTGTTGAACATTCATCCTTTACTAGCCTTGACTTTTCTATTTAATTCTCCTCTGACATCCCTCCATGGCCGAAAATTTTTCCATGTTAAAAGTTCTCAAAGAGCTTAACACTTCCATTTCTTAAATTTGCAACCATATATGGCCTCCTTTGATTGAAGTTTTAAGCTATCTAAGCTTGCTATGTTTCAGAAATGAATATGAAGTTGCGAACAACATGTTTCTTTTTATTATGTATAAATTGAAACATGCAATTGGATGACATAAAAATGCAACTAATAGCAAAACGGCATATAGCCGTTATCTGAATTCTGAATGGCTCATAGTCAAAATTGAAATAGAACTACTGCGCTCTTAAAAGGAAAATCTCAAAATAAAACGAATACAAAACTGACATTCTTCTCGATTATGGCATGCAGATTCTTTGTCGATGACATCCCTATAAGGGAAGTTGAACGGGTGCCATCCAACGGCGCCTACTTCCCCGCGAAGCCCATGTCCCTCTATGCCACCATTTGGGACGGTTCGCCATGGGCAACCTCTGGAGGCCGGTACAAGGTCAATTACAAATATGCCCCTTACATTGCCGAATTCACCGACCTTGTCCTTCATACATGCCCGAACAACTATGAATTGCCATGCGGCAGCGTTTCAACACTGTCCACGGAGCAAAGATTGGCAATGGAAAGCTTTAGGAGGCGGTACATGACTTACGGGTATTGCTACGATCGGGTGAGGTACCCAGAACCGCTGGCGGAATGCCACGTGGGGCCTGAGAAAGAGCTGTATCTCATGTCGGGCGAGTCGCGCGCCTACGAGCGCCGACACCGCATGAAACGCCGCGCCTGGAGAGGCACGGCTGATCCCGGGTTTTGACTTGGAAAATTGAAACTAGGTTGTGAGTGTAGATTTAGGAGAGGGAAGATTTTTTTGCAATTTCTTGTGTACTTCTTAATGAATTAATTAATTAATTAATTTAATTGCTGTATTGATTGTTGTATAGAGGATTCCATTAATTACATTTATTGGGATTTAGTACATGCATATATCATATGGTTTCTTTGTGCTCTGTGAGATTCTTTTTGGGGATTCAGGAAAAAGAATAGATTAAGGGTTTTGGGTATTGATGAGAGTGTAGATTTGGGTTTTTTAAGAGTAGTACCGGAGCAATAGAGTGAAGAACATTTGAAGATCTAATATCGATTTGTGTTAAATAATTGGGAGGAGAATATGATGGTAGCAAGGGGATTGTTTTTTTTAATAAACTTAGAGATGAATATGATAATAATGTGAAGCTTCCTTTTCATTTTTTATTTTGTTAAGAAAAAAACATGGGAACTGAAATGCTTTCATGAATTTAAAAAGGGTTACAATTGAGATTAAACAAAAAATTTACTCCAATGATCTCATTTTATAAAATTTCTTTTCAATCCGACGATTATAAATGAATATTATCTAATATAAAATTTATTTGTATCCGATAGAATTATTTAGGTGTGATCATGGGAGCAAAACACAAAAAATAAAAGTTCATTTGGCTTAATTTTTCAAGCAACAACAAAAAGGTTGTAAAACTGTTATTTTTTTTAAAAGAACTAGGAATAGTTTGAGAGAGGTTAATATGTTAATCACCTATCAAATAAGGCTCAAATGTCCCTAATTTCAATTAAAACACCATCACACTTTTTATTACTACCTCCGTCCACAATTAAATGAATTTATACCTTTTAGAGCTTGTCCATAATTAAATGAACTTTACCGATTTGAATTTATTTTTCTATTCACTTGTTGCTCCAATGTTATGATTACCCTTTTATCTATATTATTTAATTGGAACAATTATTATCTAATTTTATTTTTCCACTAATTCATTTGACTTTTCCTAAAAATTTATTTATTCATGGACGGAGCTAGTATACCACAGGGACAGGACTTGAATACAGACTACAGAATAGCCCGGAGCAACTTTCTTCTCAAATAGTAATTTAGCATTTGCATGTATACGGGCTATTTGGCAAAAGCATACAGTTCAACATAACTGTGATTCTGTTATTGATTTACATGAAAGTGCTACCTTTCCCAAATAAAAAATCTGAGTCGTCGATCATTTTCTTAGATAGTTCAGAAATTCAGAACTGTTAATTTACGTTAATGCCTGTTGACGTTAATGTCTCAGTCCATTAAAATTTAAAGTCCATATCAATTTTCTCAATACAAGGCCCATTATATATTATCTTAAAAAAAATATCATAAGAAATAATAATTTCAGCTCAAAGCAACGCGTTGACTGTTCACTAGTAAACTAAAACTCATTCTGACATCCTTTAAAGGATATGACCACCACATAATAACATGTATGCACACCTAAATCGGACTAAAAACTATTCTTGATAAGTAAAGACAATCACCCTACTAACCAAAACTCATTCTTGATGAGAATGACAAGTACCTGCAGACCAAAAACTCATTCTCGAGAATGACCGGCAACCTACGCCCTACACGCCGAGCACAACCCTTTGATGTTCGTACCGGCACGGCGGCACACATGGGTGTTTATATCTGAAGAGAAAGCTCATCTCAAGTTGATAGGATGTTCTTACTTAACATGATCACAAAAAAACAGTCTGAGAAAAAGCTTGCGGGACAGATACATTTGAGTTCAAAAGAAAGAAACCATTCCTCACATTTTGGTAAATGGTAATTGGGATTGAACACAATTTTGAGGCTGGCTATTTTTTGCAATATATCAATGGGAAGTGATCTGTCAAATTCAAACTTGTATTCCTGGATTGTATAATATTTTGAAATTGTTTGTACGATTTCTTTTCGTTTTTTTTTTTTCCTAATTTACAGTTTTTTGTTAGAAAACATCAACAAATATCAAGGCAAGAATCAGCTTCAGGTGCAAGTTTTTACTAATCAAGATAATTCCAAGAAAATTTTACTATGGATGCACCTAATAAAGGACTTTTAGTTTAAATTCTAATTTAAGAGCCTAAATTATCACCTAAAACATTTTGACCTATCGACCTCCGCGCAAAAAAGTACAAAACCCTTTTTCTCCCTTCTCTTGTATCTATTTACCTTACCCATTTCTTCTACTTGGCTTCAGAATCAGCTTCAGCAGTCCCATTACCCTCCCCTTCGTGTTTTATGTCATCGCCGGACGTTCCATTAGGTTTAAAGTTCTCAGGTGCACTGGAGGCCTGAAAGTATTCTGGGAGACCATTCATTGATGGTGGTGGAGGTGGTGGCGGGAGGAACACACCAGTGCCCGGTACGAGGGGGTGAGGAGCTGCCTGTGTCAGAGGTGCTGCTACCGGTGCTGCTACTGGTACTGCTACTGGGACAGGTGCGACAATTTGCGAAGCTGGGACAAGAATCGGCTGTGCTGCTTCAGCCAAGGTTGAAACAAACCCGTAGTGTTTAGGATTAGTATTGTGACGGGGAAGATGGTTGAAGGACCGGGCTGATGGGTTCGGGCTCCATGGTGAGGAAGGGGAAGAGCTTGAGGCTGGGTTTGAAGTTAGAGAGTGGTTGCGTCTTGGTTGAAACTTGCCAAATGTTAGGAATACCCGTTCCTTGCGGATGGCGGGGATGGAACGTTTCACCATTTCATCACCCTTGCTACGTAACATAACAAGATCCCTACACAGGAAGTACATAGAAAAGTCAGCTACTCCATATCTTGAATAAAAACAACAATAACCATTTAGTATACCGAAGATCTTGTAGTTGTAACTACTACTAGCACCGCGATTAGACTTCTATTGTTGCTGCTACCTTTGTTTCATGGTAATTACTAGCTCAGCTAAACTCTTGCTTTCGAAATACAATTTACCTATTTTTTCGAGACACAATTGACTGGATCCTAACCTAAACCCACTCCTTTACCTGACCCACCCATTTACAAGCCTCTATGCAAAAAATAAAGGAATATGAAAAATAGAAATATCCGATACCCTGGTGAGAGAGACTGCTTCAAAGGACCTTTATGGTTTCCTTTATAATCAGCGATGATCATGCGGCCAAAAACCATGTCACACTCGGTCAAACACAATGTACAAACAGGCCTTCCGTAGTAGCTTGCCCACATATGTGGCTGAGAATAGTCACCCTGTGAATCAATCATGCACAATTAGTTAAACACGAACAACAAAAATATACCAATAAGTATATACTGGCTATTTATGAAGTATTTCTGGCAGGAGGATTAATGTTATTTTTATTTTGTGCATCATCCTTGGTGTCTCTATGGGAATTGGGAAGAGTAGTACAGTGTACATCTCCAAACCCTGTCCATAACCAACATTACAGTGATTTAAAACTTGCAGCCAATACATGCTGCCTGACATAGCCAGTACCTGCATGGTACAACCAGCTCAACAATGAAAATTATGAAATAAAAGAAAAGGTTACCTCATTGAAGAAGTCAATGACACAATAGTCAGGTTTGAAAGGTATCACTTGGTGATCAACCAGTTGATCCAGCATATCCTGGATAATTACAGGAACAGCCTCCACCTTCCTCTCTGCAGAACAAATGTTTCTATTATTAATAACAAATAATGATATATAATATATAAATGATGCAAGAAATTAACAATAAAAATGTACAGGTCAGTTCTAATAAAGTTATTGTGTTCCACCCATTGTGGGTTTAAAAACCTGTTAGTATGGACTAGTAATTTTGTATACAATTTTATATAGTAACTCCTCCTGAGCCCAACTGGAAGCTTGCATAAGATCTTGTAATGTTTGACCATAAAGCTGTTTTGCTATAGCATAGGGAATATAAGCCTCCAAGGGGATAAATTTTGATACCTCTAGAAATGCCCTGAATATGGTCTTCATCAAAAGACCCCTCAATCATAGGGATTCCCAACTGAATGATATCTCTTCCATGACCTTTGTTTGGTTTTCTTGCCATTATAAATGTCTGACCTATCATAAATCAATAAAGAAAGGGATAAAACATTGCAAGGTTTCAGAAATAACCATGAATAACTAGCTAAGTCGTACATTTATGGATGTTTCTTGTGGCTCTTTTGTATTTTGACGGGAACCAGATTTAAATTGAAACACCATGAATGTGCTTTTGGTACTGATAATCTATATGCTATACCTTGAAGCTCACCACGGCGGCCTTTATCCCTAGTTTCATTTACCCAGGAAAGTATAATTTTAGCTTCGGATCTCTTGACCACCTCCTCATATATCTTTAGCCCTTCAAGCACATTAACCTACATATAGCAAATGTTATGATATTCAATGCCAGTTGGCGAAAAGCATGTGATTCATCTATCAGCTATAACATTTGGGGACAATTGCTATCTGATATGATCATTGTATCAGCTTTTCAGACTCTAAAACCATAATTTAATAAAATTCAGCTAATATATGTTGAATTTTTATGCAAACATCATTTGTTTCAGTATGATAACATACACTCTACTCTTTAACTCATCTGAAAGATGCAACAAATTAAAAAAATGCAAATGAAAAATTCTAATCAACTGAAGAAAGACGGGCTTGGCATCCTGAAAAAAAACAATATTGATAATAATGACAAAAATTATACTGTTTTCCTTAAACTCAAGAGTAGTGTGAATAATAATTTATAGAAAGTATCTTAAGATGTTATTTTCAATCCATGATACTTGAGGTTTGCAAGTTAAGCATCCAACATTATGCTCCAGTTATAAGCTAAATGAGCAGAAATCAAGAAATTTTAAGGGCTGTACATTTTGTTTTGTATGAAAGAGGTGCCAGCAGTATAACAATCTAATCTATTTTGCGATTTGTTTTGAAATATAGAACATATTTGTGATTTTAGTTTCGACCGTCGTTCCTTTAAACTCTTCTAATGATAACAGAAGATAGGTTGTTTAACGGAATAAAGGAAAGCAAAAAGTGACAAGGGGATTTGGTGATCACCGTGTTGGTACCATCAATTCTCTCATTCACGACAAATTCTTTTGGTGTCATTTTCTTCTCTTTAGTGTTAGATGGAATCTCGCCGCCATTTTCACTGCTACCATCTATATGTTATTAAGAAAAAAACATATACCAAATAAAACCTCAGACATCAACATAGGCAAAGAGATAATTGAGACATGGACCTTCTATTTTGATCTTTATAAGATTTTCAAAACAATTTGATCCCATTCAGTAGCAGTAGGTACCATTCACATGCCAATAAACTCATGATTTGGTCTGTATTATTCACACTTACGAGTTCAATGTGCCTGAAAAACTTAAAATGCATACACTGAATATGGCAAACAAGCTGTTACCTTTGTGAGACACGGCATGATTTTCATCTGTAACAGTAGACCCACAATTCTGAGATGCTAATGAGGTTTCTCTTTCTCTTTGCTTTGACTCATTGTTCGCCTCTGACAGTGCATCACTAACTGAAAAGGGTATTCATAAAAAAAGAAAAGGGAAATTTAGCCTGATACCATAATCAGACAATAACATATATGTCAGCCCGAAATTTTTCTAAGTTACAAGAACAATTAACAAAAATCAAGGGCATTGCATTTCCGTACAAAATTATACATTTCGATAAGAAAAAACAAACAGACAGACAAATATATCACCTGGTAGTCATGGCATTACTCGGGTTTCATTTCTAGCCTACCCCAACTTACTGGGAATTAACGGCTTTGTTATTGTTATGAACAAATTTCCATGCAAGTGCTTAGCTCTACTGTAATCTCATCTTCTTTATTTTTATTTTTTATTTTTTTTGAAGATAGTGGAATACTCCACCAGTTTCATCTTCTTTATTATTTAAATTTATTTTATTTCCGTGGGATCTTTAGTTGAACTTTATAACTAAAATAATCGTTCTTTTTGTCACTTTACCATGCACATTAACATTTGCTATGAATATTTAAAATATTTATGAACGCTAATATTTAAAATGTTTTTTCCCAATAAGATTTCCTGCAAAATCGAAATTTTAACTATATAGGTAATCTACCAAAATTATAACAAAATGAAAACTAAAGATAAGAACTTTCTGAAAGATAATGAGGACAATCAAACTTCAACCTTCCTCGGATGATCCACCGCCGCTAACACCGACGTTCTCCCTCGCCGTACCGCAATCCGATCTACTGTTGTTAAAATACCGCCGGTTGTTAAACCCCGATCCGTTGTTGTACCCGGATCCATGATCATTCCCATGGCCATAGCTCATGCCATTCACTCCATGCCTTCTCCCGCCCCGCGACGGCGGCGCGTGCGAGCTCTGCTGCTGAGGCAGCACCGGCATCATCCCCGTCCCCTGCTGCCGACGCCAGGCGGAGTGCTGAAGCGCCATCGCCACCTCTGCAACCGGGAAGTACTGCTGTAAATGGATGAGCGGGACCCAGTGCGCTCGCCGCTGCTGCAGCGCCGCCGCGACGTGGTCGTACTCCCCGGGAACACCGGTCATCCTGAGATGCGACAGCAGCAGATCGATCACGGCATTGGCAGCCGCGAACTCGGCGCGGAGCCAGGCGATGAAGAGGTCACGCTCATCCGCGGTAGAAATAGAGACGGCGGCGGGAGAGGTCACGGACGGAGGTGGCGCGGCAACGGCGGCCATGGCGGCCGGAGGAACTGGCACCACGGCGGACATTGCTGCAGCGTTCGTACAAGGGAAGGTGAGCTAGTTAGTAGGTGAGGGTTTGCATTGGCGATGGAGGGTAATGTAGATGGAGAGTGAAGCAGGGAGAATTCATATCCCCTGCTGTACTGCATTGGCAGGTCACAATACCATCCGTCAGATTGTTTCAAGATTCGTGCCAGTGCGAATCTCGAGATGATCCAACGACTGAAGTTGTGAACTGCACAATGCAGTACAGCAGGGGATATGAATCCGGAAGGAAGGAGGGAGGGAGAGTGTGAAGGGAGATCTAGGGTTTTGTGGGGCGCTCATCCCCTGACTCACTGCATTGTGCAGTTTGCAGCGTCAGCCGTTAGATCGTCTCGAGATTTGTGCAAGCGCGTATTGCGAGGCGATCCAACGGCTGACGCTGTGAGCTGCATTATGCAGTACAGCAGGGGATATGAATGCGGAGTGGAGTGGAGGGAGAGAAGAGAAGAGGACAAGGAAAGGAGAGTCCGTGTCTGCTATATTCCAAAAGAAAAAGTTTCTACCCTACTGTTCTAACTAAGACCGTTGGATCAAAAATGGACGATCGAGATCAATCCGCCGCAGGTTTTAGGGGCCTTTTTGGATTAAATTCTGTCCATCCATTTCGATCTAAGGGTCTATATTGGAATAACAGGAGTCTCTGTCTCTCTCTACCTTTCTCTGAGAAAAGTAGGAGATATCGTTCCGGGAGAGGAGATTGGTACGTGGACTTGGTGTAGGATTGATTGATTGATCGGAGTGAAGACTCGAGAGTCAGACAAAGACAAAGAGTGCTGCAAAATTTGTGATTTGGGTTTGGTACAACCGCACAAGTCACTTTTTGTCTGCTTCTGGCACTGCTAATGGACTAATGGCAGCGGGAATTTTATTAGCGGTCGGTTTTTACTTTTTACTTTTTAGACATAAAAGCAGAAAATTCAATGGTTTACAGCTTTTTTTTTTTTTTTGAGAAAAGTTTACAGCTTATTTAGCAAGCAATAAAATACGTCTTCACAAGAGAAAGGCAAAGAAAATCATATTTTCTCTGCATATGTTCACTTGTGAGTTGCTACACGATCTAATTATTCTGAACCAAATTAGAGATGGTTTAAAAGTTAAAAAAAACCTCTTTGCATGCATGATGTTCGTTTCCTGAAGCTACCTATATATGATTTTTTTTTCAACTTTAAGCAAACAAATGTTTTGTGTCAATTGAAAATCCTTATCCTTACTATCTTTACTATAAAAAGCATATTGTGAAAAATGATATGAAATGGCTATCCACCTACATGAGCCATTGATAATTTTTTTAGATAGATCAGAACTATTGATTTACTTTAATGCCCGTTGACGTTAATGTCTCAGCCCATTAATATTTAAGACCCATATCAATTTTCTCAATATAAGGCCCATTACATATTATCTTAAAAAATTATTACAAGAAATAACAATTTCAGCCCAAAGCAAGGCGTTGGCTCTTTACTAGTATATATAAAAGCATATTGGAAAAAATGACATGAAAGAGTTATCTTCCCCAAATAAGAAACCTAAGCCATTAATCATTTTCTTGGATAGATCAAAACTGTTGATTTATGTTAATGTCTCAGCCCATTAAAATTTAAGGTCTATATCAATTTTCTCAGTACAAGACCCATTACATATTATCTTAAAAATTTATTATAAGAAATAACAATTTCACCCCAAAGTAACGTGTGGGTTCTTTACTATGTACAGAAAATTATATTTCCACTACATGTGTTACGCTCGTACCGGCTAAGTTGATAGCTTCTGGAGCACTTCACAACCTTTTTCCCATAGGGGCCGTTTGGTGGTGTTATTGACTTAAAAATTTAAGTATTGCTAAGTCACACATATTCGGAAAAAAAAAATGACTTAAAAAAGCTTAAGCCTTAAGTCATAAGTATAGCTAAAGAAACTAAAAAAAGCCTAAGGAAACCTAAAAAATGGTTGTCCGAATATGCACATAAGTTTTTTTCCCTACAAGTTGATAGCTTGAGCAAAGAATGGGACGTGGCGCAGGTCGACTAGTCTAATCTTGAGAAGAAGGTTCGAGAAACCGCGACCATCTGCGAGACGATCTTGACGGTCCAAATTGTGACGTATGAGACTATGCGCTCCATCAGGACCGTCAAAATTAACTCGTGCTTGAATTAGCAGTGCAGCGTTGCGTTGCGTTGAATCGGTCAATTTTCTTCTGCTTTTTTTCCAAGTGAGTGAATGAGATGTTTTTTTTGAGGAAGAAAAAAAATTGAATGAGAGTGAGATGTCAAGTGTCAGCAAGGAAGGCATGGGCATTTCGGATGGTAGGTAACGGAATTAAGAGGCCGTTGCCATGCCACTTGCAAGAGGCTTCAATATTGTTTTTTTTTTATAAGTGTTTCTTTACGACCAGTAAAAAGCCCACGTCTTGCTTTGCTTTGGACTGAAATTGTTACTTCTTATAATAAACTTTTAAGATTGTAATAGGTCTTAAATTGAGATAATTTATATGAGCTTTTAATTTTAATGGGCTGAGAACGTCAACGGGCATTAACGTACATCAAAAGTTCTGGTTTATCCAAGAAAATGATCAACGGCTTAGGTTTCTTATTTGGGGAAGATAACCCTTTAATTTTTTTTTTCCAATATGCTTTTATATGCAGTAAGGATTATATGAAATAAAAATATCTTAAAATATAAAAATCTTTTACAAATATGTTCTCATATGTTGATTTTGTTTCCAACTTTATTCAATTTGAGTGTTATTTAATGTTATATCATGACCATCAAAATTGCAAAATGATTATAATTGTCTAAATATAATAGTTCTTTCTGAAATATCAAATGACACTTAGATCTGATAAAGTTTGAAGCACAATCAATCAGTCTATAAGTATGAGAATACGAAGTAAACGATTTTTTATTTTTGGAAATTTTGATACATTTATATTATCATATGAGAATAGCTATTAAGTCAAGATAAATAATTGTCAAAGACATCCCGTTCGCTTTTTATTTTTTCTTTCTTTTGACAATTATAATAGATTTTAAATAAAGTCCACGAACGTAATTCTGGACAAATAAGAGAATTTTGATTTTAAAATAAAATATGGGACTTCCATGCAAATGCATATAAAAACGTATCTTCTACATTTCTTACTCAACAGTTTAGAAAAATAGTTAGAACATTTCAAAAGTAAAAAAATTGTTATTCCATAAAATTTTAATATGTAGATTATAGTGAGCAATTTGGACCAACAATTTAAACCATGGTTTAAGAGATATTGCACTAAAGTATAAGTTTATTGCGCTTTACAAAGCGCAATGGCCTTACATATAATGTATACTGCATTAAAAAAAAGAATCATATTATAAATATTTCACAGCAATATAATAAATTTTCTAAATAGGATGGCTTTGTAAATTAAAAAAGGGTTAATCCCAGATTCCCATCTCTTTCGAAATAAAAGAGCCAAGTATATATGAAGCCGTGAAAATAAGAGCTTTGTTAATTGACAATTGCGATAATATCCAAGCTATTCCTATAATAAATCTGTTCACATTAATATTCATGAAACACGTCCAATCTAAAAAGTTCTCGGCTTGCTTTATTTTCTCGATGGATTCTTCGTTTTTGACTGCCTCGGTTGTTAGCTGCGTTTCCAATTCTCATCACGATCTCAGGATCTTCTCTTCCTTTTTTTGTGATGTTCACAAATGTAAACCTCCGCATTGTTCTTTCTATAAATCTGTGTTAAATACTTAATAAATTCTTCATATGCCTTGTAAAAGTCTATCGTTTTGTTTACCATCCTGGCATCCTAGTCCTTCCTTGCTCCTAAAACGCTTCTTGAATACAAAAGCAGGAGACAAATTGGAAACGTTAAAGAGAAGAAAATCAAAAGCTAACTAAGCAAGAACAATGGAATTAGTTATTTATTTAGTTTGGTCTCTTTACACTTATGAATGTTAGAAGGAGAATCAAAACTTTGATTCAGTGACGTGAGTAGTGTGTTTGGTCTCAGGGTTCATAACTTCGTATATGGTCCACAGGCCAGTCGGTGGGTATGGTAAATTCATCAGTGAATCGACACAAGTGTATTGTTACTATTTTCTGGTGAAATGTACTGAGGGCAATAAAAGAGCATCCTCAAAATATATATCAAATATCATATTATTTACTATCCTCAGAACAATAAAATAAAGGAATTATATTATTGTCCCCAAACCTCTGTCCCCAAAGTTTATCCCCAGCGCTCTTTTGCTAATTTTGATCACTGCCTTTGTTCTAGAAACTTTCTATTTATAAATGTTTGAACATTAAAGCCTCTTCAATTACCGAATAGAAGCACAACTAAATTCAAAATTATCGGCAACCTTTGAGGAGTCTCTCTTTCTTGTCAAAATCTATCCATACGGTTCGAGTTCCTATGCGAATCTCTTCTCTCTACGATATCTACTGATCGAGTCAAACTCTAAGCAATTAAACTCAACAAATTGTCTTCAATCTTCTCCGCTAAGATCTGTGAGTACTCTCATATACATGGACTCCAAAAGAATTAATCTGTTTTCAATATGCAGTTGACCATTGCCACAAAATTTGTTCGAGATCTTCAATCTTTACATGTTTTCTCTTTCCTTGAATATATAGTTTAATGATTGATATTATTTTTTCTAAAACTTTAACAAAGAACATTATGTATTGTTTTTATGCAATTTGACAGAACTCATTTTACATTTATTGTGGATGACTTTCTGAGGCTAGAGATTCTTGGTGTAATGATTTCAATAAACTTCTTCATTTGTCTTGCTTGAAGAAACGATTTGTGGTCTTCTATTCAAACTTCAAAGAATGTATAATATATACCTTTAATTTGTTGTATGGGTAGTATCCAAGCATCTACTTCCTTGCATTCATTTATCTTTATTAAATTATCATGAAACTTATCTATTGCGCCGACTAACTTCAAACCTCTTTTCTTTGTGCAAATCAAGGATGTGGATTACGATGATACAAACTTTCATCATTTGTCTTGCTTCATTATCTTTTATATATCTATGTCAAGAAAAAAAAAATGTAAATAGCATATATATTTAATGTAAATAGCAAAGCTATTTATTTAATAATGTAAATAGCAAACATGTTTAATGTAAGTAGCAGATATGTTTGATGTAAATAGCAAAGCTTCAAATATAGATTCTTAATTTTATCTTAACTTGTCAATAATGTAAATAATTAATTTGTTTGCTATATATAGCAAAAATTTACGGTATAGCTATACAATATGACAATGTATTTTGTGGATAGTCAACATTTGTTCTGGAAATAAATACAATTTGAATAAAACATAACTGAATAATTAAATATAAATAATCCCAAGCTTCAATGTAAATAGTAACAATGCTAGTCACTTTAGCATATTTAATTGACAACATCTATAATTATAAATAACAAATACCTTTGATATAAACAATAATAATGTCGAGTCACTTTAGCAAATTTAATTGACTACATCTATAATTGTAAATTACAAAGCCTTTTGGTATAAATGGTAAGTTAAATTTTTTACATGTCGCTCTTTAATTTTTATTTTTGACGTGCTTTTGACTATGGTCAAAGTGGGAATTTTTTGGGGGGACGGATCCCTGGGGACTATTATCAGCCCCCTAAAATAAAATCTCACAAAATTCCCAAATAAAAACAATAAAATGATTAAAATCTTTCAGGGTTGCACTCCCAAATGACCAGCCCACGAGCCCAACTGACTCAGGCTCAGAAGAACAAAACCCAAACCCAAACCCAAACCCAATCCGAATTTAAAAATCAGGCCCAACTGACTCGAGTGCTCATCCCCTGACTTACTGCATCACGCAGTTCACAGCTTCAGCCGTTGGATTGTCTCGAGATCCGGTCTGACACGAATCTCGAGACAATCCAACGGCTGAAGCTGTGAACCAAAAATGCAGTACAGCAGGGGATATGAATTCAACTGGCTGAGTTGGAGTGATCATCCCCTAACTTACTGCATTGTGCAGTTCACAATCCCAGCTGTTGGATCGTTTTGAGATCCGCACTGCCGCTAATCTTGAGACAATCCAACGGCTGAAGCTGTGAACTGCATAATGCAGTACAGCGGGGGATATGAATTCGACTGGCTCTTCGACTCGGCAACTCTTCTGTTTTCTCAGTCAGGAGTCCCAATGGAGACTGAGCGCAGTGGCCCATCGTCGTCGGCGGCGCCTCCCCGCCGCGTCCTCCCAGGATTCCTCTCCCCCGATCTCTGCAAGGTGAATGAGAAAGCTCCCCCTTTACATCCGCAAATCCAAGTTCTCCAAAGCTGGAATCTTTACTAGCCAATTTTGCAACTTTTTTTTTTAATAAAAAAGGATAAAATTAAATAATTGATAAATTAATTATGAAATCACATAATGCATTTATGCATAATGCATTATTATATGTTGACTTTTGATCTGAGTGGTAGGAGTTGGAGTTCATACACAGGAGCTGCGCGACCGCGGGGTACCGAACCGGCGTGCTGTCGACCACCCTGGCCCACCTGTCGGCCACCGGGTGCGGCCATCTCCTTGTGCCCTTTGTTAAAACCCGTGAGCGGCTCAAGGAGGCCGTCGAGGAGGCCTTCGACTGTCAGTTCGAGCTGTTCGTTGAGTTCACCGCACTGATCAGGTGTTACTGGTTTGATTGAATTGGAACACTTTGAATTGTTAATCTGGTACTGGTACAGGGAGGAATATTGCAGTGCTGATTGCTTGTCGGATACTTTTTATATTTTGCTTGATTAATGACCAAATCAGGGAAATTAACAATGTTTTTTTTGGCATGACTAGTAGCAATTGTTATCAAGTGTGAGGTAATAAAGCTTGGAAGTATGCGTCGTCTACACCGATACTAACCATACAATATCAGAATGAAGATATCACAAGTTAGTAACCATGCAATATTTTCATTTATATTGGTCAAATGCAGCTGGTGCAAAGGTGCTTCCATTGGGTGGCATAGCGATGACAACAAGCCTTATCTTAAACAAAGGGATTTCACGGTACAATCTATATTATATTTGACTGTAAGATTTATAGTGAATTGGGTCTTCGTCAAACTAGTTTCTTCTTCGTCTTATGTGTTTCATTAACTGGAGAAAGTAACAAGTTTCTCTTTATGATGTGGTAGGCGACAACCTACCATTTTTCATTATAGGGTAAAAAAAAAATATTATATAGTTGATAAAAGAAGAGCAAAACGAAAATCCTAAATTGGCATATCAGTAACAAGTTGCACATCAGTAATTTGGCATCCAAGAGGTTTAAATCCGATGTCTTGAAAGTCAATCTAGAATCACATCATACCAGATAGTAGAAGTTGGCTTCTTGTTTCCTCGGTTTATTTATTCATTCTGTTCCATTACCTCTTACATGTTGTGTTGGTCTTGTTCAGTAGCGTGAAATAAATTGAACTGCAAAACAGTTATTAATAACGGTCATCTCTCATTCTTTTTATAAATGCCAATGAAAGGCAGTTTGCTATCTGAATGACCAAGGGAAAGACTTCAAAGGAGGTACACTTCGATTTCAGGATGGTGAACCCTCCTCTGTTGCACCAGTTGCTGGTGTAAGTACCATTTCTGATTTATTTTCACTTCTTTTAAAGGGTGTTAAAGAGTTTACAAAACCCCAGTTAAGATGGGACCCATAAATTTGCACTAGTTACAAGTTTTCAGACCGAAATTTCACTATTCAATTGCTTGGCGACTTGGACTCAGATCACACTGAAGGAAAAATCCCAAGGTCAAGTTTGTCGTTTAAGAGTCATAATACACATTTTTTGGTCATTGTCGGCTTGTTACTAGTTTCATTTGTTTCACTTGCCATAATGTGTGACCTAGCAGAGGAACTGATTATTTTTTTTTCCATTTTAGTAGTTTACAAGTGCATGCTTTTTTATTGAGTACTATTTGTTAGTGTAATTTTCTTGCTTGTTTTCTCTCTCATTTTGCAGGATGTTTCAATCTATACTGCTGACTATCAAAATGTTCATAGTGTTGATGAGGTGCCTCTTTCTCTTCTTTGTATATTACTTCTTTTGCTGAGTTCTTTTGTCCTGGTTTATTTTGGGTTAGGATCCAGGTAAACTTCCACAAGTTATAGCCCCTATACTTCGTAGCTCTCTAACTAGCAACTGAACCATACCTAAATTCAACCAAACATAATTTTGCAGTCACTAGTTAGAAACTTTATTTCAGTTAATTTATAATTAAGCAATTATTTTTTCATTCCTCTTATGTCCCAGTTAAACCGTTTTTTCATCAAGTAGCCTCAGTTTTTTTGCAACTGGTCCTCAACAGTCAAACCTCAATCGACCCAAGCCATGTATTGGGAGAGAGCTCAACTGATTCTTCTGGTTCAGAAATTGAAATATACGTACATTAAAATAGGCTTAGGTTTCAATATAATTATGTTAATATCTCCGACCCTGGCAAATATTATAAAAAATATGCCTTATAAGTTATACTATAGAATATTGTATAATATATTAAATGTTTAAAATAATTATAATACTATGCCTTATGTTCAAATTTTGCCACCGCCAACCATAAATATGGCTCCTCTCCTGACTGATCCATTGTAGTCTAAATTTGCCAGACTGGTGTGGCCAGCGTCTGGACTGATACTATACTGATGAAACCTGAATGTACTCTTTGGCAGATAACAGAAGGAGAGAGGTTAACACTTACACTCTGGTTCACTCGTGACAGCGCCGCTGACGAGGACCCGAAACTTCTTAACTTCCTCTCACAAGCCTTACAGGGGGAAAAAGAAAGTCCATGTTATCCTCTCCCGGCATCAGATAACATGTACTGGTTCTCTTATAATGGGTCGGGTTTTGATCTCCGCAGCGCAAGGGCCTGCCAACTTGGGTATACTTTCTATAAGTCTCTTTGTGGTGATGAGATCCCAGAAGATCCTTTTGAGATGCTTTCAAGACCTTTGTTCGTTGGTAGAGGAGACGAGATTTTTCAGAAGGAATTTGTCAACAGTATGCATGCTTTGCAGGTAGCTTACAACCTTTTATTTCGTAATGGTCAGCTAACATAATGAAATTGTTCGGTTTCAATGGTTTTGCATCCATCTTGTGCTGCCAATCCAATAGGTTTTGGAGTTGAGCTCAGTCAATAAGCTTTGTGAATTTTAGCACATACTAACATATTACTTTCTACCTTGGAGTTTCTACCATAATCTTAAAAGAATTAGTGTAGATAAAACCTAAGAACCGTGGTGTAACTTAAAAAAATGTTACAGGTGATGCAATTTTATCACTGGAAAGCCTCTGAGATAGTGAAAGCTAGAGGCAACATTGATCATGCCAATTCGGCTGTGCAGAAGTTTACCACCACAAACAAGGGTTTCGTTAAGCTGGTTGTGCCATGTGATCAAGAGCTTGCTGAAAGTATCTTACAGTGCAATTCGTGCGTAGTAATGGAGAACTTATTCAGCTGGGATGAATTTTCCCTTGCTGTGGAGATCTGGGAGAGTTACACCTCTGAATTGAGGAGACAGTTGTTTGCTTTTATACCTCGTTGGTTGTCTTATCGAAGTATTTACTGTATTAATCCATCCGAGCTCAACGGATCTGAATCGTGTGATAGATAGCTTCTGTGTATTAACATTACATACCATACATAGCACATCTTTTTGAAGATGGGCGCAGATGTATGTTTTTTTTTTTTATTTTGTAAAATTGTTATTTTTTTTCTCAAATTATCAAATCATTAAAAACCTAACTCCAATCTGCTAATGTTGCATGCTTTGCCTATATGGTTTGTAACCACTATATGATGAGCAGCATATATCATATTATGATTGTAATTTGACCTTGTATTTCTTTCCTTTTCATCCCTTTTGATGAGGATTTATATCACCTACTGCGCAATATCTTATGGCGCAGCAGGTGAACTGTCAGATTATATTGAGATGCGTGCAGCTGCAATCTCAAAATCCCTTCTAAAAATCTAAAGGTCGTCCATGCGACGTATGACGTGCTGCGCAGTAGAGGACAATTACGCTTTTGATGAGGACTAGTGTAATGTTCCCAGTTGTGGCCATAATAGGTGCAACAGTATAGAAGGACAAACCCTTCACTTCTATACTGTATTTAAACCTCTGAAAATAAAAAGGTACCGTTGATAACATTGTTTCTGCATACATCAATAGCATATCAGATTTTATAATTGAAAGTCAAATAAATTCTTGGAAATAGAGAAAGGTTTATAGATGTATTCTGGAATTTTATTAATTGACAGTATTTCAAATTTCGTTCAATTTGAAAGTCGTGTGATAGCACATCAAATGTTTGTACAAATTTCAACGGTTGGAAGTTAAACAATCCTTGTGGAATATCAAATATGACTCAAGTCACTTGAAACTTAAAAGCATAATCAATATAAAGGTTTCAACATCTGTATAAAAAAATTCTATTTTTACAGTTTTTTAAACGTATTTTTCAATTTTTTGAAAAATTATATTTTCAAGATTGTTAAAATATGCATTTTCAACCAATCCCTCCTTAATATACAAGGGGAAGAAATTTTGAATAAAAAAATTAATAAAAATTCTTAGAAATAGAATTTTTTGATAAGACAATATCAAACAATATTCAAATTGATTAAAACTAAAAACACTATAAGTTAAATGATATATCCATAATTTTTTATTTTTTAGATTTTTTATAATTTTATGCAAAATTTTCAAAATTGTTATTATCAAACATTGTCAATAAATCTTTTTCCTCATGTATAAATGTGAAAATAATTAATTTTACCAGAATTGAAAAGTATGTAATTTTTTGTCATAACATTATTAATTAGGGAAGAAAATTGTAACGCCAATAGAATGACATCTGATTGAACCATTATTCCCTATGTTGATGATCAACATACGTGTTAATTTCTTTCCTTTTCAAATTTCAAATTGGATCTTCCTTGTGTTGTGCTTGTTATATACGACTAGAAGCGTACCAACACGTTGCCGTGGGCAATTTTAATTTTCATTCAAGTTAAATAGAGTGACATAATAGAAGAGAAGAAATGGTTTTGTGACTTAAGCAGTTAATGCTTTAAAAGGTCAGTCAGATAATTCGTCACTTCGATTTTGTGATAAGATAGAAATGGAGGGGAATACAATACGAAATGAATGCGATGTAAGCCTTTCACTATTTGATGGATGGAGATTAAGATAGGAGTTAATCTATAACTATTAATGGAATGTCCAATTCTTAGTTTCTTTTTAAAATAGTATAGATATAGATTCTGAATAGTTTCTACCAGCACAAGGACAGGTGAGCTGAGCCATAGGCTGGGGTTTTTAAGTGTGGGCTAAGCCATAGGCTGGGGTGGAGAGCAGTTCTTATGAAGGGCATACAAAGGGCTTGTCTTGGACACGGTCTTAGCAAAACCGCTGGTCTAAAGCAAAGAAATCGCGTTCACACGAAGGGTTTGGGATTGATCAAATTTTCTATTTGGACAAACAACTAACTAAAACTTTTAATTTATTCCAACGCCGCCCTTAAGCCCATCCGATCAAGGGGCAGAGATGGAGATGCTCTTTAAGCGGGCCTAGACTTTCAGATCGGGCTAAGGGTAGCAGAACTTAGAGGTGGCAAATCGGGTGGGCGGGTCGGATTAGTTTGACCTTCTAGAATATCTCGGGTCAGGTCGGGTCGGGTGATGGGCGGGTCAGGTCAGGTCAATTTTAATATCTACTTTTTTTGGATTGTATGTTGATTTGAGTTGGATTGGATGCTATTTGATCTTGGTCGGGTCGGGTGCTGCCACCTCTAAGTAGAACCGAACTAACCCGACCCATTAGAAAATCCATACTCGCTAGTAACTAGTAAGCTATCTGATTCTCGCTTCGAAAAAATCTTATCCACCAATCGAGCTTTCCTCCTCGCCTTTCAAATATCAGCATCCATCTCCGACAGTACAGTTACCAGTTCCAAGAAAAAGGATTTTCGGCTTTTGGGTATTGGTAATTCAGGCCCATCTGATTCTGAGAGCAATGGCGGCTCTCCTCTCTTCCTCCTCGTCTCTCCTGGCTTCCAAGCCCCGCTCGGTACCTTTCTCTCCTACCACCACCACCACCACCACCAGCAGCAGCAGCAGCCGAGGTACATTTTTTGTTCACTATTCAGGCTTTGAATTGAATTGAATTGGAATGTTGGGTCTTCTTTCTTTCTTTGTTTTTTGTTGGTATTGAATTGAATTGTTGGGTTTGGTCTGTGCAGCGTTTTTTCAGCAGAGGAGGTGCTTTGGCAAAGGGAACAGGCGTCGGCTTGTCGTTTCTAATGTTGCGGCACCTGATATTGCTGCTGCTACTGAACAGGTAATTGTTTTTTCCTACTGCTCCTAGGAAAAACTCATCATATTCTGGTACTTGTAGTACCGGCATGCACGAAACAAAGAACAAGTTAATAATAGTAAGGCCACTGGCGGATCTAAGTATAAAGAACGGGGGACAATGTCCTCCCCGCCCCCCCTATTTTTGTTAAAAATCATGTATTTGTATATTGAATTTAGTTATATATTTGTTGTTTTGTTAAGAAAATTTTTATTTGAACCCCATAAATTATAACAAGGCTTTATATTGTTGAACCCTGTAACAAAAAATTATGCTCTTTATCTGTTCATGATATTAACAATCATATATGAAACAATATTTGAACCCCATACAAAAGTTTTCTGGCTCTGCCACTGAGTAAGGCAGAGCGGTGAAATAAGACAATCTTAGAACAATATCATTCAGATGAACTCACATTTCATCAGTACTGTTATGTTATGCACTTATCTGATCGGAAGTTTCCATGGCAGGCTTCTCAGACGGCCAAGGAGAGTCAAAGGCCAGTGTTTCCCTTCCCAGCCATAGTTGGCCAGGATGAGATGAAACTATGTCTCTTGCTAAATGTAATTGACCCCAAAATTGGTGGTGTGATGATAATGGGTGATCGTGGGACCGGCAAATCTACCACCGTTCGGTCCCTCATTGACCTCCTACCTGAAATCAAGGTTGCGGCTGGCGACCCATTCAACTCTGACCCCGAAGATCCCGAGTCAATGGGCCCTGATGTGCGAGACCGTGTTATAAGAGGAGAACAGGTGTGTTCTTCTTGCATCAGCACTGATTAGGATTGTTAATTGGGGCTTTCATAAATTATATCTCACGTACCATAATTGCAAATAAACCCAAATTTACTGCTGTAGTGATTCTGACTAATTCATGCAAATTTGAAAGCTTCTTTTAGAATTCACATTCGATAATGTATTGGCTAGTTATTGGGTTTCTAAAATGAAAGGTCTTATAATGATCGGGACAAAGATATGAATATTACTTTGCCAATTGGTGGTTTCTAAGGTTGTCATCTCGAATGGATTTCTTCACTGGTGCACTAGTCAGTTCAAACCTGCCCTTCTTATGGTGCAACCTGACCTATTTGCCGTTATTTGCGTTTAACTTTTCTGAAGAGAGCTTGTTTCCTATTGGCTCGGTATTTTTTAGATTAGAATAAGATGAGGTACCAGTCATTTTTGGTAGCTTATCGGGTCGGGTTGTTTCATACTTTCATTATTATTGGTCCACTGGTTTCTGGATAGACCCATCCAGATTATGTGGTTTCCGTTACATTTTTAAACACGACTTAATCCAGCTCGATCAAAACTGTCGCAAGTACTGGTTAGAAATAACTTAGTTCACTAGTTAAGTCCTGATTTGTCAACTGAATCTTATACTTACTGTTTTCTTTCAGATACCTGTTACTACCACAAAAATCACCATGGTGGATCTCCCTCTCGGTGCCACAGAAGATCGGGTCTGTGGTACAATTGACATTGAAAAGGCCTTGACTGAAGGTGTCAAGGCATTTGAGCCAGGTCTACTTGCCAAAGCAAATAGAGGAATTTTATATGTTGATGAGGTTAATTTATTAGACGACCATTTGGTCGATGTTCTATTGGATGCAGCTGCATCAGGCTGGAACACAGTCGAGAGAGAAGGAATTTCAATTTCACACCCAGCGCGGTTTATCCTTATTGGTTCTGGTAACCCAGAAGAAGGCGAGCTACGTCCACAACTGCTTGACCGGTTTGGCATGCACGCACAAGTTGGCACAGTTCGTGATGCTGAATTGCGGGTCAAGATTGTTGAGGAGCGTGCACTCTTTGACAAAGACCCAAAAACCTTCAGAGAGTCTTACAAAGGCGAGCAGGAGAAGCTGCAGGAGCAAATATCAACTGCTAGATCTAATCTTTCGGCAGTCCAGATTGATCATGATTTGAGAGTAAAAATCTCCAAGGTGTGTGCTGAATTGAATGTTGATGGGTTGCGAGGTGACATTGTAACAAATCGGGCTGCAAAAGCATTGGCAGCCTTGAAAGGTAGAGATAAGGTGACAGCAGAGGATATAGCAACTGTTATTCCAAATTGCTTGAGGCACCGGCTCAGGAAGGACCCGCTCGAGTCGATTGATTCGGGATTACTTGTGGTTGAGAAGTTCTATGAGGTGTTTAGTTAAGAATTTTGCGAGGTTATTCATCGGTTGCTTTGTGGTAGAGGTATTGTGACGATCTTTCTTTTCTATCTGTGCGGTTTTGAATTATATTATTACCTTACCAAATAGTATAATTAATGGCTTAATAAGCGTATCTATGAGTTTCTGTTTTGCTCTTTTGGTCCCATCTTTGCTAAATTTTAATGTTTTGGTTTCTGATGCCTTCAAATTGAGCATATAAAATGACCAAATGCTGAATCAAATCACTTGTATTGTATGTCACTAGATTCCCCAATAGTAGTATGTATCATATCATCTGTAACTTGTATGTCACTAGATGCCCCAATAATAGTATGTATGACCTGTAAGTCTGTAACATATATATACTAAACAGGTTATATAAACATGTATCAGATTTTTTTCAACTTGGAATTGTTAAATCACTCAATCATTCTTTGATCATAAATTGAATGCAACAGTAAAAACTTTAATTGCATCCATATCATCATACTGCACAAGTGTAACGTTAGAATTGCAAGTGTTAAAACTTAAAAGTTTTATATGAACATAACACATGGTAAAAGGTTTAGCTTTCCCTCATAATGGACATCATTGCTGGTAAACTCAAACAGGCTGAGGCCATCAGAAAATCACCATACCATTAACAATTTTTAGTTTTAACATATCACCAGGTTGTTCATCATTGAGACCATATGCAAATCCAATGCATGTAGCAAGTTCATTCTAAGTATATCTACATCTAAAACAAATATCATTCAGTGAACTCTAATTCACACGGCGCGCATATTATCTGCATTCTGCCTTTTTCCTACTTCTCGATGACATCCAGACTCTACAATCTAGAGTGATTGGTGCAGCTGATCATCAGTAGCCTTGGCTGCACTCCATTTGTACAGCTCATTGCCGGAAACATCGTAGAACACAAACTTCGCTTCAGTTTCGGAGACTTCGAGCGACATGAATCCTTGACCATCGTAGAAAAATCGAACCGTATCCTCGTTCTTTCTAAGCACATTCCTCCACGCCTTTGATCCTGCTCCGCTTGTTATGTAATGCAGTTCGCTGAGACAATAAAATAAACATTAAAAGAACTTGATGCACTAAATGAAAATTGCTTCTCAAACCTAGTTTATTCTTTTCTTTTTCTCATTATTCTCTATCATGATTTCATGAATTTTGTGGAAATTTCGAACGCCTTTGGCGCACAATGTTCGCCACAAAAGGTTAATTCAATTGCCTTTACAATGAAAGCAGGAAATCGCAATTCGCAATTCATTAGAAAACTCTCCTGTCTAACATTGTGAGCCTGAAGGACATTCTAATCTGATATAAAAGAAGATTACCTGTCGTTGCTGCTGATATGTTGGAGGCAATGATCATGACCGTTAATATATGCATCTACACCATTCAACTGTAAATAATAAGCAAAATGTTGAATTAGAAAAAAAAATATATTTTTCATAGAAAAGCTGGACTGCAACAAGCTTCTCTCTATGTGAGATTAAGCAAATTTCAAGAATAATTCTAAAGAAATTCAGCATAGCTATTACCAAATAGAAAAGAAAAAAAGGGATACAGAAATGACATGAAAACAATTACCTTCAGAACAGGGAGAAGAAGCTGGAGCAGTTCGGGAGTGTCGCCGTGTTCACTGACACTCCTCATGGTGTGGTGACCCACAACAAATTTCCATGTAGCTGTCGATTTCTTGAGAGCCTCATCCAACTCCTACAAACACAAAATTTGCTCAACTTTCGGAACTGGTACATTTACTGCAGTGTCAAAATTTGTTGTTCTCCAGACCATTTAATAGGCTATAAAATAGTTCCTTGTAAGAACTTTCGTCATTTTCGGAAATAGTTGTGACATTTTGTGTGCATCCGATATCTTTTGGCCATTCGTACCAAATTGTGCCAATTTAATATTAAGTACGATTTAATGAGAATAATCGACAGGAAATGTAGGTTTCATGAGTGCGGGTTTCTAATTGATACCTGAAGAAGATCGGAAATGTAGGTTTCACGAGGAGCGACATCCCTCCAATCATAGTGGGAACTTCCTGGATTTGTCCAGTAGTCCAATTGAAATGGTGATGTGTCCACCATGAAGAAATCAACAATTCCTAAATGATATGAAAACAACATCAAAATAATAGAAAATACCATAAAACATGATTATATAAGGCCATTACCAGTATGTTGTATCGAAAATTCAGGAAACACTTTTCTACATAAACTGTTTTGTTGAGATTACCAGTATGTTATGTGAAAAATTTGGGAAGTGCTTGAATTGATTTTTTTTGTACTCGACAAAGCTTACAACCAAAAACTCATCGTTACTAATTATAAGTAAAACAAGACGTAACTTTTTTCTTCTCTCATTTGAACTCGGTAAAGATGCTTTGAACCGATTGAACCTGATCAACTGAATGTAGAAAAGATGTTCGAAGGGTAATTTTAACCTTTGGTTGAGAGATACTTATTTACTTTGTTAACTTACCTGAATTAAGAACAAATGATCTCATGCAAATAAACCGTTCGTCCTTCTCCCGCAGAACAGGGTTCAGTTGCGCCAGTACATCTCCTCGGTAGTCATGATTTCCCAAAACTACGCAGCAGTAAAAAAAAAAAACATACTTAATCATATAGCATGTAAAAAAAAAAAAAAAAAAAAAAAAAAAAAAAAAAAAAACTACAACCAATCTCCACCACATTCCACTATGATGTACCAGTTCCATGCACATTATTTGAAAAGAGTAATATCTAGCGTCTATAGGTTACATTCTGGGATATATTTGTTACATTTCAGGACGTATTTGTTACATTATGTATAATCTATGGACGTATGGATGATTTTTCAATGGATGCAAGCTGTTTCTCATTTGAAAATATCAAACTAGCAAGCTATACAGCCCTTACCGAGATACCAAGGAGTTTTGATGCTATCTGCAGTGTAAACATTGGAGAAAGACTCGTAGAATTGGGAGTCGTCGACGCCTTTCAGGCCATCTTCGTAAAAATTGTCTCCGGTAGAAATTACATAATCGATATTGAGTTTCTCTCCTACAACTCCCATCTGTGCACACATTCAAGCAATTGATACATTAAATGATAAGAATTAAGAAAATTACCAAAAAAATAAAAAAAAAGGAAGAAGATGCATTTCAGGCCTTTTGGCTTAGGATTCCTTTGTAAATTTAAATTAAATAAAAGGAGGGTCCTGCACGTTGTTGTAGGAGGTCCACTGGCATTACTAGAAATAGCGAATCAAATTAAATGCGCCAAGATATTTTTTAAAGGCAATTTATGTTGATACGAAAAATAATATCAAAACAGATATGTATTAATTTTCAAGTCAAATAGGTTAATATTCATATTAACTCATTTAATATTCAAAATATTCGTATAACATACACACTCAATTTGTATTATATAGTATATACACCACACCACACAGTATAAAAATAAGAAGAATAGTGAAGCCATTAATTTGAATAGTATCACATTTAATATGAACACCAATTTACTCGGCATCAATTTTAGTATCAAACTTTGGTATCTCTATAACAGTTTTATTAAGCCTATTTTGTAAAATCAAACGAACAATCCATAACCATAAACGGAATACCTATTCAAATATCTTTTTGTTCATAGAGGTAACAGGTACGGTAACCCAAACCAGTTCCTTTCTAATCATTGTTATTACCCTATTAGAATCGTTCTTGCAACATATAGAAGAACATCATATGTGATCCATTAACATGACAGATAGTAATTACTACCAAATCCATGCTTGTCCAACAGATTTCTTAATATCTTTAAGTTTTTGGGACACTAATTAATTAAGAAAAATTAGAGGTGGCAAAATCTGATTTGACCCGAGTTTCAGGAAAAGTCAAATTGACCTGAACCCGACACAACCCGTAATTCAGGGAAAACCCGACCCGACCGGTATTTCAGGGAAAGTCTGGCTGACACGAACCCGACCCGACCTAAACCCGAACGACCCAAACCCGAGATGACCCAGGAATAGAGGTGCAAAATCTGACCAAACCTAAAAAACCCACTTGACCCGACATTTCCATTTGGTCAAACTGACTTGACTCGACTCGACACGACAATCTGCCACCTCTAAGAAAAATCCTTCTTTTTTCCATTAGTGAACAAAAAAAAAAAAAAAAAAAATTGTTCTTGCCCCCTAATGTTATACTAGGATTCTATATTTATCAAAAAAAATATGCATGCAAGGTATAAAAAACGCACAAAAACACAAAAAAAAAAAAAAAAAATCAAAAGGGAAGAAGAAATATCAAAAACCTGCGTAGCAACAATGGATTGGTTATAATTCCCCTTCCTCCCAAAATCCCCAATCACAAGGATCGCCAGATTGCCTTCCTTCTTGGGCAGGTGCCGGATTGCCGTCAACCCGGCATGCGACGGTGCAGGTTGCAAGGCAATTACCGTAGCCAGGAGGAGAAATCCAATCAAAGCCACCATCTTTGCCATCAGTTTTGGTTTGGAAGGAGGAAATTGAGAACAGGAAGGAAGACACAATTGGTATGGATTTATTTTTATTTATGTGGACAGAGATGGGAGGGAGGAAAAGTTTTGACAACAAAAGGGAGGAATTCTGTGTGATGGGAAGAAAACGTACTTTAATGTTTGAAATTGACAGTTATTTTTTGTAAGAAAGCAAAGAAAGGATACCTCTGTTTTTTTTTTTTTCCCTCGAAAAAAAAAAAAGATACCTCTGTTATTTTTGTAAAGCTGACAACTTTAATAGGTAATGTCGGTTGACCGTTTGTTTCCTCCTCTCCATTTTTGATAGCTTGAGTCTTAAATTTTTTAATTTGACACTTGGTTTGTAAAAAATATGATAACCGGAAATACCAAAATAAAAAAAAAATTGGAAGGTGATAATTGCACCCTTAAAAATCCCCCTTATCCATCTCCGAATACATTTTTAGTTGAATATTCTTTTTCAAATACAAAAAAAATCTCTTTTACGGGTTGCAATTCACATTCGTAACCGAGCAAAAGACTTGTACGTATACAATAGAAAGATAAAGAATAAAAAAAATTCACATAAATTTATGAGAACATGAAAAAGAAAAAGAAAATATTACAAATTTAGCTTGGGAGATAAATAAGGGGGAAAGTTTAGGAGGACAAGGATAATTTCTCAAAAAAAAAAAACCCGCAAATATTTTTATTATTTTGATTTGCATATCTAATTTTGAATTTAAATGATACCTGATATTGTTGTGTAATGTATTGTGATTCATTAATAGCGTATCAATAATTATAATTTTGTATTTAAAATGTATTATGGGACTGATAATTACAATTCAACTCGGAGGTTTTATTATCTCCTCTCTCTTTTTAAATCTTATAAATACTCGGATATATCAACAACGTAGATCTTCCAACCAAAAGAAACTTCTGGTGAAAAGTAATAGGCATCATCTACAATTTTGATCTTTGCAAAAATAAAAATATTTATAGAAAATAAAATAATTCAATATACAAAGATTGAGCATTTGCTAATAAAGACAAAATTGGTTTAAAGGATAAAATAAGCAGATACACTGGTACTATAGTTAGAACATCGTCGAAGCTAATTTTATTACTCACAGCAAATAATGAGTAAGTATTCTTTACTAAACAATCTTCTTCTTATTCGACACTTTGTGAAACAACTTGAATTCACGTATATTAATTTGGTAATTTATTATTCATACCGCTAAAATATTGATGAGTACAAAATTAATTATCATGAAAAAATTGATTATCATGAACCCAAAAATTATAAAAAATATTATAAAAAAAGGATTATCATGAATACTCTCAAAAATAAATTTTACAATAATATATCTCATTTAGGCAACATTTGTCCTTATTAATTATTATATCAAAATCGGTTTTTCCATATGCAACTTGAAAAGCACAATAAATGGAGACGTCCACTTTTTTTTAAATTGGAGAGGAAAGAGCCGGAAGATGTACAAAATCGGGTATTAAAAGTTTAGGTTAAAGCACTGATTTTGTTGCTGGTTATAAATGGGCATGCTTTGTACGTATTCCCTGCTCACTTGGCATCTAACAGTATACGCCAAGCAAGCAAGCGGCGTGTACGTAGCTTGGCGTATATTTCAAGTACTGGATAAACCTGATCTATAATAATACAGTACATATTAGAACTACTGTGAAAACGTTTGCATTTTACTCTGAAATGCTAACGGTTCAAATTATGTTTTGTCACGCTCAAAATTTTGATTTACGGTTCCTGTTAATTGATCACATGAAAATATTACGGGATACAAAAATTTTCTATTTTTGGATTTTTTAAGTATTTATTCCGGATTTTTTAAAATTCATGTACAAACAAGTACTATTTTATTAATATTTTAGAGTTATTTTGAAAAATCCAAAACAAATATTTAAAAAGCTCCAAAAATGAAAAATTTTTATATCTCCTAATATTTTCATATGATAAATTTAACGGAAACCATAAATCGAAATTTCGGACTTGATAAAATATAATTTGAACTATTAGCATTTCGGAACGATATGCAAACGTTTTCGTATTAGTCTAGCTCACGTATAACACATATATATATATATAGCTTCAGTGAAACCCTTCATCAATTTTCATTGGTAGAGTTACATAATTTCGGATTACTTTCACTGAAAAAAAATAAAAAATACAAAAAGAAATTATATATTTACTCGCTATATAAATTATAAAGATGGTTTTGGGGGCATTAATTCTTTAATCTTTATGCGATTGGTTAGAGTCGATCATACTCGATCCGAATCTGATTTGACTTAGAAACAATAATAGAGAACAAAAAATGGAGCTTTTATAAATTTTCTTAAATATGGAAAATATTTCTATAAAAAAATGGAGATTTTATTTATAAATTTTCTCAAAATATATACAAAAAAGTAAAGAACTATAAGTTGTTACTACCATAAACTAAAATGAAAAATATCCCGTAACACTATCTATAATCCAATATGTGGTTGCACACTTTTAAGTGACAAAAGTAATGCTTCCGGTGGAATGTGGAATCCACTATAATGTATAATGTATAACTAGTACTAGTAAAAGCTTACGCCTTGGTTTGGACTGAAATTATTATTTTTTATAATAAACTTTTATATATTCTTATAATAAACTTTTAAGATAATATATAATGGGCCTTAAATTGAGATAATTTATATGAGCCTTTAATTTTAATGGGCTGAGAACGTCAACAGACATTAATATACATCAACGGTGGTAATCAATCTAAGTAAACAATCAACGGCTCAGATTTCTTACTTAGAGAAGATAGTCATTTCATATCATTTTTTTCAATATGTTTTTATATACAGTAAGGATGTATGATGTATAATGTATTCATTAGAACGCGTTCATGTACAAACTACAAAGTGACTGACTTTCTGATGACAAATGTCACTTGGAATTATGGAGCGCAGGAGCTCCATAGTATATTTGAAGAATATTCTTCTTTTGTGTGCTGTGCCAAAGAGCTTGTGCTCATCACAAGCAAGAATATGCCTGCCATTATTCTCTTCCGAGAATATTTTGTTAGGAAGGGTACATTTCGATCGAGATGTATCGGGATCATCTACTTTTCTTTACATCTGCTGCTTTTTTTTTTTTTAAAAAAAAAATAGACCCTACTTTTCTTAATCCGATGGTTCAAAAACACCGAAGTACATTGAGATTGGTACAGCAAATATCGAAGTAATTTGAGATCGGTGCGACAACCGATATTGGACCATCTGATCGAAAACGCAGACCCTGCTTTTCTGAGATCCAATCGGAAGCGCAGACCCTACTTTTCTCCTTAGATCCAAATCTGATACGACATCAAACAATATGTAATCTAACTCAAACTAACCTATAATTAAAAGAAAATTTGATATTAAAATTGATCTGACTCCACTTTAGCCAATGAACTGACCTGACCTCATACTTTTTAGAAGATCAAACCGATCCGATCCAGACCGTTCGACTGAAACCGAACCTGCCCACCCAATTTACCACCCCTAGTAGCGTCAATACTAGATTATTTTTTTATACAATAAAGAATACTTGGTCGTATATCATGGAAAATCTATACATTTATTTTAATATAATAATAATTTGACAAAATTATCGACATGGTCGAAGAATTCGTCGTCTAAATCCTCAAGTTATCTTTTCCGTGTACAAAAGAGTAAAAGACCGATTTATTCTGCTTTGTCCTTTTCATCTTCGGTTTCTTTCATGAACATAATATTTTCCTCAGATCCTTTTTTCTCATGACTAGTAAAAGGCACGCGTTGCTTTCGGCTGAAATTGTTATTTCTTATAATAAAATTTTAAGATAATATATGTAATGAGTTTTATATTGAGAAAATTAATATGGGCCTTAATGGGCTGAGACATTAACGTCAACGAGTATTAACGTAAATCAACAGTTTTGATCTATCCAAAAAAATGATCAACGACTTAGATTTCTTATCCGGAGAAAATAACACTTTCATGTCATTTTTTCCAATATACTTTTATATATAGTAAGGATTTAGGAAGATAACCTAACCATGTTCACCTCTTGCAAAAGAAAACAAAATATTGAAAAGTAAAAGAAATCGGAAAAAACAGGCTATATAGTTTGTAAAAGAAATAAATACCCGTTTTAAAAAAGCCTAAGAAAGTTTTGGGCTAAATTAACAGGCCAGTTTTTATAGACAATTTTAGGTTTAATATACAGAAACAGAATAGTAGGACTGGATTTAAATTTATCAGGCTTTAGTATGAAAAATACTTGTTATCCAAAACAGAAACCTTTTACTACATTCAGGTCCAAAATGAAGGCCCAAATAACTTATCACTTAATTATCTTTGATCAATTAGTCATCAAATTAATGACATTAATTAGTGGTTATCCGATCTGAGTTGTCCGAATGATGCATATTATTATTAACACAAACTTTATTTTGTAGAATTCGTGACGAATAAAATAAAATAATACCTTTCACAACTCATGATCATTTTTTTTCTCTATTTTTACAATTATATCACCATTTTTTTTCCAAATAAATAAAACCGTTTTACAACTCATGAAATAACTTGAGCTAGTAGTAGCAACTCCTTACTATATATAAAAGCATATTGGAAAAAATGACATGAAAGGGCTATCTTTCTCATTAAAATTTAAGGCCCATATTGGATAGATTAGAACCATTGATTTACGTTAATGCCCATTGACGTTAATGTCTCAGCCCATTAAAATTTAAGGCCCATATTAATTTTCTCAATATAAGGCCCATTACATATTATCTTAAAATTTATTATAAGAAATAACAATTTCAGCCCAAAGCAACGCGTGAGCTCTTTACTAGTATTACGAAAAACAAAGTATTTTTTTGTTTTTTCCAAATTGATGTTAATTTTAGTTTCGTTAAAAAAAAAAAAAATCAATCATGGCAATACTATATGTCTAAAAAAATAACCAAATTGATTTAGGGAAATGCCATGGGGATGAATAATTCATAACAAATCAGATGCATCTATATATTCACTTTATTACATGCAATTATGCATATTCATTAGGGTTAATTTACCAAAAAGCTATTTTTAATTACATCTTAATTAAATGTGATGTGACGACGACACGAATCTCTAATTACCCACCGAAAATTCAATCAAAGATAACCTCAGATTTGGTTATAATCACTTGTGCTTTAATTAGCCAGACCCGATTAAATTGTTTATTACTATTATTAACTTTATAAGATATGCTTATACAGAGGTCGGCAATGCAGAAGATGTATGACTGTTAAAATATGTACCAATTAATTAAGGGAGTTGATAATTGCACCCTTAAAAAAAATCCTTAACCGCACCCCAATATATTTTTACTTAAAAATTATTTTTCAAATACAACAAATCACTTTTACCGGTTGTAATTCATATCCTTAATCGAACAAAACACACACACATATATATACAATAGAAAGATCAAGAATAAAAAAAAAAATCACTCAAAATTTATGAGAGTATGAGAAAGAGAGAGAAAATATTACCAATTTAGTTTGGGGAATAGATAAGAGGGAAAGTTAATGAAGACAAAGATAATTTCTCTTAATTAATTAAGCAAAATAATGGGTTTTTTGGCCCGGTACGTAGCTTTCAGAAGCCATCAAAATCAGTGACGAAGGACGGTACCAAGATGTGTTTAGTGTTTACCCATTTTGAATTGATGTGTAATTAAATCTCTTATATATGGTCTTCATTGTTTAATGCTATTTATATATATATATATATATACAATTTGCTTAAGATATATATGGTACATGATTGGCTAATTAATTAATAGCTCCATGACGATTTGTGAATCAGAAGTTCAAAACCCACGTTAAAGTTCACAACAAATCATATACATATTTAATTTAAAACCCTTGCGTTTGGTTGGTGACTTAAAATTGATTTAAGCTCTTAAATCAATTTTAAGTCACCAATCGGAAGTGATTTAAGGTATAGTAAGTTAACGCAGCTATATAAGTGTAGTAAACTAAATCACCAACATTTCACATCTTTTACACATAACATCAACTTTACTTCATCTATTTACTTCACTACCACCAAACACCATTGATTTAACGTGATTTAACGTTTTACTCCGCTTTAACTTACTACACTTGCCAAACGGGGGTAACATGTACCTAAAATATAACCTGCGTACTGTTAATTCAAACTTCAAAGTCACTTCTCTTAGAAAATTTCAAATTTTGACTCTGTTTAACTTATTTTAGCTGTGTTCATTAGGTAAGCTTTGATGCATGCATTATATCCTTACTCCTAATAAAAGGAGATTAGATTTTTTCGATATGAAAGTTCTATTTTCCTCAAAGAATAAATCTCAGCCGTCGATTGTTTACTTAGATTGATCACCACCATTGACATACGTTAATGCCTGTTTGACGTTCTCAGCCCATTAAAATTTAAGACCCATATAAATTATCTCAATTTAAGACTAATAAAATACTATCTTAAAAGTTTATTATAAGAAATAACAATAACAATTTCAGCCCAAAAGAAGGCATTGACTTTTTACTACTATATATAAATTCATGCATCCATATAGACCCTGGCTTAAAAATATCACTTTTAAGTATTTGTTTTTCTTTTCCAAAGGATGTAGTAGTAGTGCCTATCATATTGGCAAAATTAAAGCAGCAAATGACAACTGCATGCGGTACCAAAAAGGAGGATTAAAAGTTTCAACTTTTAAACGATTTGTTTTTGCAATTGCAAAAGTTCCTGGTAGCTTGATCACCCCTGTCTCGACACCTCTCAAAATTTGAATTTAGTCTTGTTGGTTGTTAGAGAGTTCCATTAACATATATCACAACATGTTTCTCTATAAAGAACCAGCCTTTAGTCTATTGGCTAAGGGTAATATTTTCGTTGTGGGAGGTCGCGGGATCGAAACCCGGATGAAAGGTTTTTTATAAACATTTAAATTTGAGTGACTTGACCCTCGCTTTATCTCAAAAAAAAAAAAAAATGTTTCTCTATATATGTCCACTTTGATATATGAACAATTTCTTCCTTACATCTATATTCTATACATACTCTCCATCCGGATAGCCATCTATATTTCATTTTTTAGAGATTTTTAAGTATTTGTTTGAGATTTTTAAAAAGTGACTATACAATATTAATAAATTAATCAATGTTTTATGTATCATTTTAAAAAATTTAGAATAAATACTTAAAAATCTCAAAAAATGAAAAGTTTTTTTGTGCTATAAGATTTTGATATGAAGAATTTATTGAGCCATATAAATTGAAATTTGGAGGTGATTTGATATGTTTTTGGATCCTGACTCACGGAGCAGCCCATGAGTCATGACTCATTTTAGCAAAATTCTATCTCTCTATATTAAAAAGCACCCAAGGAATGAAGATCTCCATTGTTTAGACAACTTTTTACATTTTTTTCAATATTCCGAATGTACTCCTCCTATCTCAATCACCGTCCAATTTACAATTTGTCATCCATCAACGGATCAGATCTGTCAGCGCCGACAAAATTAGATGTTCAAAATTAGGAGTTCATAATTAGAATTAGTTTTTGTTTGTGTCATGAAGTAGGTTAATTTAGTTGTGTTTGTATTTTGTGTACTAGAGAACATGTAGGTCTAGTTTTAGATTAGCTAATTAGGAGCTCTATAAGTAGGCAGTATGTATATGCATGGGTTTATTTTGTGGGTATTTAATTTAGGAAATAGGACTTACAAATAGTGTTGTATTATTTCTCTCTATATTAAAAAGCACCTAAAGAATGGAGATCTCCATTGCGGTCTCATGAAAAATGGTTAGATGGGACTGCAATGGAGGGTCCAGATTGTATCTTGCTGTCAGATCTGCAGCAGTGCATGATGAATCTAATATTAAATCAACGGTTGGATGGTTTTGAGGGCCGCTGCCTGACTCTTCTCCATTCCTTAATTTATTTTTAACAAGGCATGCTTCTAAATATGGATATCCATGATCCATAATTAATCTATTTTGGATCCAAATATGTTTTCAAATGTTCAATTATTTTGCTCACAAAAATTGGATACTAATTGCAGAGTCTGAATCTGCTGCTATTCTCTGAGAATAACAGGGCCCTGTTTATCTAATATGGACCATTAGATCAAAACGGACGGCCGATCCGGCCCAATTAAGATTATAGGGGGTCTTTCTCACAATTAATCTCATCCGTTGATTTTGATCCGACGACCCATATTTGGATGACAGGGTCCTGTTATCCAAATTAGGATAGCAGCGGAATTGAATTCCTAATTGCATATGAAGTTGGATCTTACTGTTGCTAGAAATCAAGAGAATATAATGATATGTGCATGGTTTGTTTTGTTCAATAAATGTATTATTGTGATTCTATAAAAATATTACCTCAAAAAGTATGTTTGTCTCGAACTATGAATGCTATTTTTATAATTTGTACTAATGATGGAGGTTCAAAATAAGCATGTTTAAGAATAAATTAAGCTGGTGATTATTGATAAGCAGTACAAATTATAGAGGGCCCGCTGCATACCGCTGGTTCACAGCTAGTATATATATATATAGCAAAAACCAAAGGATAAAAGTATAGTTAACTTATCCAAAATAATCTTTAATAAATTACTAATTACACACATATATATAGCCAAAAGCAAAGGATATATAAAAGTACAATAACTTATCCAGATAATCCGGTGTGGCACGTAATAAAATCTATTAGGTGAACAGGTGGTGATTACTGATTATCAACATCCAATTAAGACTCTTAAGTAATTGTTACCAGTTACCACTGCTACGTGGAACAATATATAAAGATATGATCGATACACATAAACATATACAATATATATATTGACGTACGCAGTGGGTAACGTAGTACGTGTCTTCTTTTCATGAGTACAAGGCAAATTAATCAACTAGGATTGATATTAATTTGGATATTTATTAATTGTTGGGTAATTAATTATTTTTTATGCACTTATTATATATTAGTCACGAGATTGTTGGTCATCAGAGAACTAATCTTTTGTCTTTTAATTACATGAAAATTCTGCACATATTTTTGTACCGCGTTGATATTTTAGACACGATCTTATATGTGACTTTGGAGATGGTACAGCTGGTCGTACCGTGTTTTGTATGTTTCTTTTTTTACCTTTTCCTTTCTAAAAATATAAACTGGTATATATTCTTATAATAAAAGAATGGGATTGGATATCGTCCAAAGCCATTTGGACGGTCCAAAAGATTCTCAGAGCCGTATGATCTAATTGTTGCTAATTTATTAACCGTGATTTGATCATGTAGGTGCTAAAAATAGGAACAAAATACATATGTGCTAAAAATAGGAACAAAATATCACGCTATCACCGTTGATAAACATATAGATTGAATTGAACGGTTTAGTCATAACTTTGTACGGAGACCGTCCAAATGGCTTTGGACAAAATTCCATTCCTAAAAGAACTTGTGTACTTCAATTTGTGCTTTAATAATTTGGAGGCATGCACTTCGTTCAAGCTAAAACGTATTTACGACCGATATCCAATTAAGTAGCTTAGTACAATCTTTCTATTCGACGATAAGCTAGCTTGGTACAATCTTTTATGTTATAACTCTATGGGATACTGAAATTTTCCATTTTTAAATTTTCTGCCTGTTTTTTAATTAATTAAGTTGACGCGCGGTTCGAAATGAGTTGTAACTTGTAAGCTTAATTAGTACACTCTTTTAGTACAATCTTTTAATTTTGTGATGATATATTAGCTTAGTAGAAACTTTTTTGATGGTAAGCTTAATTAGTACACAACAAGTTCTTACGCTTGTTCATCGTTGTCGCCCAAGATCGCCATTGTGTAAATCATTGTCAGAGGTCAATCATGGGACAGTCACAGTACTGGCAAAGAAAGAGATGACGGCCAGCTTTATGAGTACTTACACAATGTCAGCCGTTGGATCGTCTTGAGATCTGCACTGGCATGAACCTCGAGGCAATCTAATGGCTGACGTCGTGAACTGCACAATGCAGTACGTTAGTGGATATGAATTCCAGCCTTTATATCATCACCCAATTAGTCAAAATATTGGTCAATCGAATCGAAAACAAGGCTGGATTAAATCCAGAAGCAGACTTAATAACTGACATGAAAATAATCAGAGAAGGCTAACTGCACTGCCTGTCCTGAATGCAGAAAATTCAGAAATCAGAAGATAAGATGTCATTGGACCAACCAAACATATATATTTAGGAAAATTATATATTTCCCCTACATTACCCTCCGCACCATATAATGAACTGGCAAAAATTTACAAAATTATCCTACCTTGAAAAATATTTACAAAAATATACCTCTGACCCTCAAAATTTTATAAAAATGACCCTCCGACCCACGTGCTACCTCATCACAAAGTTGTGGGGCAAAAGTTTGTGGCATAGTATCACTGATTCAATATATTTAACCGAAATGACAATTCAATCATGAGGTCTGAAAGCTGTGCTTGCTACTGAGTGGATGAAGCGCTGACTTTGCTCCGAATCGCGTCCAAATGGCTCCAAAAGCCCAATATACCTGAAATTAGGACAAGAGTAAACAAGTAACTGGAATCTAGGCATTCTAACACTAAAATGCATATGAACTTGAGAATTTTAGGTCAGAAACAAGATGCAAGTCTGGTAAAATACAGATATGAATGCGATGCATCAAATCCCCCCAAGCTTGAAGTCTTGCTTGTCCTCAAGCAAAACCCAGAACCTAAGAGACAGACAGTACCTAGACCTCGACTTAAGTTCCCAAGTCACCTAAATGCAAGGAAAAACTCCATGAAAATGTTAAACCAAAGATCTATGGGCAAGTTTGAATTTTGAATTGTAAATAATTATGCATGATAATTCCATAAAATATGGGCTAGGGCACAGAAAATCAAGACGAGCACCTGAGCTAACATGAAATTGAGACTTGGCCAATTTAATGCTGGTAGAAATCAGGACTCAGAAGAATTTATTACAGAATACTGAGTGACTGAGTAAGTAGGCAAGGAAGGGATTGAAGAGATGAAAATCCAAACAGAAGTGCCAAATTAAGATCTCTTTTCTGATCATACTGAGATGTCACTTGCATGTCAGCATGTCAGCATTTATTTATAGTTGGGTCAAACAAAGTTTATGAAAAATAAGTAGGAGAAGAGAATTAAAAGGTATGAAATAATATTTGTAAGTATGTAACATATGTTGGTTTCAGGTACTAAGTGGTAGCATAGTTTGTTAACCAAAAAGAAAAGAAAAAAAAAAGAAAGAGGAGGCATCTACTTACACAAATTAAGAATTTTTGACACAAATATTTATATTACACTGAGCTTTATAAATTCATAGAAAATCTTAAAAATAAAAAATCTTTTATAATTAAATATATTCATTTACTCATAGATTGATTGCGTTTCAAAAATTCCATTCAATCTGAGTGTCATTTGATCGATACGATGACTTCGACAACCATCAAGTTTCTAATGGTAGATGCAAGTCTGCAACGGTACTACTATAAAGTTGATAAGATAACTATTTGCTACATAACAGGGATCCCAAATTTTTATGCTAATAAAAGAGAATCAATCGGGTTGTTAATTTGGCTGGATGAATAAAACTAAAAAAACACTTTATAAATATATATAGATACAAGTGTGACATAATGTTCATGTCAATGATTGCATGAGCACATCTGCCAAAAGAGCAGCTCTAACACCCAATAATGATTAAAATGAATTAATGCATAATAAATGATCAAATAGAAACTATAAATTAATCCAACTCTTAAATATATTTTTGTTAAGATATATAGTGATAAACTATCACGATATATACTTCTTTTTTTTTTATCTTAATCATGCAACATGATATATAAAACATGTCTTAATTAAGCATACATTTTTTTAGTAACAAAAGACCATCAATTTATAAAGTACCAATTACGTAGGTACAACGGTACAGAGAGCAAGAAAATAAACATTTAAAAACCTAAATTAGGAACACCAAAAAACCATGTGCCCATCAAGTAATGATTGGAAAACAAAACATTAAAAAGAGATATAAACAAACAAACGAATTAATTAAGCTCTCGTGTGGCACAATTAATGCAAGGTAAAGGGTCTTAAATCTTAATTGCAAATAGGTGCTGTAAGGGTCCATGAACAACCAGCACATATTCAACTAGGAAAGCAGCCCCTGACCAGTGGAGTGTCCGTATCGGCTACGATCCAGATCTGATCGAAGGACCCTCTAATTATTGATCTGATGACCCTAGATTTTAGAGGGGATTATCTAGAATAATCTCAACCATCCATTAAGGATTGGAGAATGGAGGGTTGTCTGATCCGATTTGGATCGTAGCTGATTGATTTCAGCACTTGATGAGTGCCCCTATCTATCCTTTTCTAAGAAAATGGCGGTGACTGGTGATGGTGAGCATCCATTTCGTAAGTAGGAAAGAAGACCCTTCGCAATAACAACATGATCAAACAACAAAATAGGAATCTGCGAAGAAGAGTCCTCATTTTGACTATCCACAGGTCGACAAGCGTATAAATTTTATAATTATATCTCAAATTTTGTAACAATATATTAATATGGGCTGATGGACATAAATATTGAGGACACAAGATATAACTCAGGGAAATATTTAAAGCTCCAAATTAAGGACACAAACAAAATGGAACATTGAAGTAATAGCCCCAAATTAAGCTCCTTATTTTGGTACTAATTACTAAAGGGGTAGCTAGATAAGCCCATTCCTTATCTAGTATGATCAAACATAAGGAGAAAGAATCTTATGAAAAATAAAAAAAAAAGAATAGTAAAGAGATCTTTTTGATCTTTTTTTTTTGAATCGAAACAAAAATCTCTATTTTCAAACTAATTTTGGTTTAAATTTAATTAACGAAATAAAATGACTACAATTTTTTGGCGGAGGACCCTCCAATCCCGATCTGACGACCATGAATTTTAGGGGATTTTTCGAAATAATCTTAGCCGTCCGATGGGGATTGGAGGGCCCTCCGATCTAGGATTGTAGCTGATTTGAGTGCCGGGTGGCACACATCCATCGATCCATCCCCCACGTACACGTACACATACACGTACACGGGGCATTATGTATATATATATTGACTGCCAACTGCATGCCAAGTATCTAATTCTGACCAGTCCCCAATTGACAGTGCAAATTAATGACATCTATTTATGGTTTCTAGGTGGATTAGTTTGGTAATTGGTAGCCTCATATATAACGTGTGTATTCACTTCACCCAAATATATATATACTTCAGAAGTATAAGTTACTAATGTAATGACAATTTTTTATAACGTATTATCGATCCTTTCGAAGCAGAGATGGATCGATCCCAACATTTGGTTGGCATTAACAACAAATTATAAGTGATTTAATCAGTGATGGGGTATAAACAGTTCCAAATTCACTTGTAATCTATCTAAATAATAAGAGCACACGTTTCTATGAATTCGAAATTTAATAAAGAAGGGGAGAGAGTTAATTAAAATTTGAAAATGAAACATTGAATACGTATATAAAATTATTTCCTAACGTATAATTATTATTAATATTTGTTTTCTAAAAACGAGCTACATGCATAAAGAATTGTATTAGCACTAAATCTCGTAATTGGTTTGTATGGCGAAATCAATTGTATATTTCTCAAACTATGTCCTATCCAAATCAGTTCTTGTTCAGTTGGTACTTGGTACTGGCAATGGGGTTAATGAGGAGTGCTTATCCTGTGCTGCACAGTATTGTACTGTACAACGAATCAACGATGTAGATTATAGGGAGGGTTTTTAAGATTGAGTTGCAAGAATTTTTAGAGCAAAACCAATGGTCAGAGTACTGCACAGTAATTTACTGCGCAGTAGAGGATATGAATTGCTGAATGAGGCACCATTCTTTACCAAAAATTTTACCTTATCAATTTAAAGGAAACAAGTTGCTTGGGCACTAACGTACATCATGTTTTATTCAATTGAGACGAGCTAACGGTACCCAACAATCCCCCATAAACATCAGGTGTGAACATTCTGATGGGTGATGACTGATATATGCAATAGTATCAATACCCCCGATTGAATATAGTACGAACACCCAAATTAGGACGAGCGGTCATTCACTATGTATATATATAGGGTGCATCCTTATGAAATCATTCACCAGATCGTGGAGTCTCAGACGTACTACATAGAATCTGGTATGCATAGGTATGGACATATGATGCACCGACTATGAACAAACACCAATGTAGAAAATATGAAAATTACACAGATATGATTCACTAAATTAGCATAGAAAATTATTTACCATAATGTCCATATGTAATATATTGGGGCGATTCAGATTTTAGGGTTATACAACTGAGGAAACTAAATGAGAACCTTGAACTGAAATTTTGGATAGGGACAATTAAAGAAAGAAGAAAGGATAAAAAAGATTTCCTTAAAAAATGTATCAATAAAAGCATAAAACTGTTACGAACGCACAATACTATAATAGTCTTTCAACATTGGCAAAACCGGGCCTAAAATAGCACGTGAGAGTGATTTGCATTGCACTGCAAATGGTTATGTAAAAAACAACAGGCACAAATAAAGGAGGATACACATGATTTCAGATCCACTAACATATGACATGGTGCCATGCACCCATAGACCGTTGGATCTCCTCGATATTCATGCAGCCCAAATATCTAGGCGATCCAACGGTCCATGTGTTGTATGGCACTGTACCATATGTTAGGGGATAAGCACTCGGATACACATACATACACTTGTGTGTTAATAATTAATTTGCACATGCAAGTGGGTCAAGTAATACCTAGAATTAATTAAGTACTGATCTTTAATTTCTTATTTACCCTAAACGAGCAAGCACCCAAATAATAAATACTAAAAGAAGAAATCATCAACTGGATATATATGATATTGTACCCAAAAGTAAACACCACCAAAGTGTCATTAGTGAATATATAATTAAGTACCTTGATTATATAACCTTTTTGTAGTTCAATTAGATATTGATCATATTTGTTATATATATGTTCCTTTAATTGACTCATGAGAGTTTGACAACTACATGTATATCATCATTGTTGATTTTAGTTGCACAATTTAATTCAGCTTCTTTATGCTAACATAGCCGAAATCCTCATCATAATCTCTAGTGTATAGATTAAAAAAAAAAAAAACTGTATATTATATTTGGGTCAAATATATTTTCTAGGTTCTACCCTGCAATCAACAATATTTAGCAGCCCAGTTTCACCTCTCATTAGTGGATTATGAACTGAATTATAAATTTATCAAAATTTAATGCACTCATGGCCTATATAGGGTGAAGAACAAAAAATTTCAGTTTTATAGTTCCATTAACAAATTTTTCAAATGTAAAAATATTTCCATAACAATTTGATAATTTCAGAATATTTCTTTGTCAATTTACTTACAAATCTCTGCCTTATTTCCATCTCAAAAAGCTCTGAACTTTCCTAAAACAGCTAGCTTTGACCAGCCACACTTATAATGTTCTTTTATGCCATAAAGATTTGGACTCTCCTCTTTTCCTTTTATTAACACTAGAACCGTACCCGCCCGCGAAATTTCAATTTTTATTTAAGCTAACAGGATAATGATCCAAAAAAGTTCATATCATATACAAAAAATGTGGATGGATCGGAAAATGAGAAAAATAAAATTATCTTGCCCTTAAGATCTGAATATTCATCTTATCCAGAACAATGGCTATTTGATTATGAAAGCGTGTAGTTCAAAGTGGTGGCTATTCTAGTACTGAGAGAAAAATTTTCTCCATTTGATGATTTGTACCGTAACCAAATAGATAGATCTGGTCCTTACATTTATAATAGTATATAGATATAGATAGGTAAAGAACTTGGCCTTCTCCCAAAATATCCCAATAATTGTGCCAAGATGGCTGTGGTTTGAACTGTAGGGCACCCCCCCAGGCCCCTACCCCTCTGCCCAACTGATATTCAATAAGCAATGAATCCAAACAGGATATGTCATGTTATAACATAACATCTATTTAAACCACACCTAGCTGTTTCCTGACTCTTTTCTCAGTGAACCATCTATCTGAGATCTAGCTAGCCATACCAAATTAACAACCATGGCTCATACTCATAATCAAAGAGAAGAGGTAAGTTTTCATACCTATTACATACCGAAATATATACTATCGTAATTAAGATTGCTGTAACTCATCTCCGACGACGGCTTTTCTTAGGTGATTTGGCCAAGATTGGTAGCCAATAAGCTTTTCAAGAGGCCTACAAGCAACAACTCCTTTGTCGCCGACTTCCCGAGCTGTGGCAAAGCTTCGTATGCCTTTTCAAGTAACTGCGACGATCAGCATGTACTGAAGCAGCCTCAAGACAGCAAAAGGGATCCCCTTACATACAAGTAAGATCACCATTATTTTTGTCTTTCAGTGCTATGGAGAGTTTTTGCAACCATCACATTTAAGAACAAAAAATATGGCAATTATTTTTAAATTTTTTTTTTTTGAGTTTTACATAGAGAGTATGCTTTAGTTAACTAAATTAAGTTTGTGGCAAAAGGTGATTATTTTTTACACAAAAAACTAACATAAAATTTCTTCGGGTACTTTTTTTAACATAAGAAACGCCTTAATTACAAGGGTCAAAATCTTTTATTCTTTTTTAAAACTTCTTTAATCCTTTTACAAATTCTGTATGAAAGGCTATTTGCGAGTACATGGAACGTAGGAGGCATCATCCCCCCAGATGATTTGAATTTGGAAGCTTGGTTGGATACACAAAACAACTCCCATGACATTTATGTTTTAGGGTAAGGGATTTTCTAATTTTATTATCATATACTTTACCCAGTATGTATGGTACTAACATAACTGTCTAATTAAACTATATTTCGATCTATTGCTTGATATGTTCTTAGTTTTAAACCCCCTACATATCACAAAAAAGAAAAACAAAGAACAAAATATGCCATATATCTCATGAGTGAGAAGGGTGTTTAATATAAGAGGAGGGATTTATTGACAATTGTTAACTTGATAATTTTGACAATTTGATATTTCAAAAAATTGTAAAAAATCATATAAATTCTCAAAAATAGAAAAAAGTTCACGGAATTATTTCTTGACTTATAGATTGATTATGCTTCCGATTATATTCAATTTAAGTTATATTTGATAGCCCTTCAAGGATCCGTTAAATTACAACCATTAAAAAATACACAAATTTTGATAAGCCATCAAACGATGTTCAAATTGATTGAAATTTGGAACACTTTCGATCTACAAGTTAACAAATGCATCCATAAATTTTTTTCAATTTTAAGATTTTTTATGAATTTTTATAAATTTTTAAATGTTCAATTGTTAAGATTGTCAAAGTTAGCATTGTCAAGGAATACCTCCTCTTAATATAAATAGACAGTTAAAATAACAAATCAGATGAAAATTATTCTTCTCTCAAAAATTCCAGTTTGTGAAAAAAGAAAATTAATATATCTTTTAATTAGGAAAAGGAAACTGATATTTTGTGTGAAAAATTGATATAGGTTTCAAGAAATCGTTCCCCTTAGTGCGAAAAACATTCTCGGACCTGAGAAAAGCAAGATAACCATGAAATGGAACTCCCTTATCAGAGCGACGCTCAATAAATCTCTCTCCAGCACTCCGAAAGAGAAAGAACCGAAGGGAACCGAGAGACAAAAAGTGTACCCGGTAAATGAGGCAAGCTCAAGCTTTGTTCAAGACTTCCAGTGCATTGTCAGCAAGCAGATGGTTGGTTTACATGTGTCAGTTTGGGTTCGCGGCGATCTTCAGAGGTATATTCGCCGCACGAGTGTTTCATGTGTTGGTTGCGGTATCATGGGTTGCCTAGGAAATAAGGTACACACTCTTTATATGCTTATTTGATCTTTATAATGACAAGAGTGAAAATATACAATATATAACAACAATCCTGAGCAATATATCACAGAAAAAAAGAGATTAAAATGCATTTTATATGTAAATTTTCTTTTGAGGTTGCAGACGATCGCCTACTATATTTTCATTAAAAATAGAAATGAAAAAAGGGTTACAGAGATCATTATTTGTAGGGAAAGAATTTTATATGTAAATTATACTGGCCTAAAATTCAACTCAGAAAAAGAACTGCTTAATTTGGCGCTATCAGGCTATCAGTCTTTGATATTGTTAGTTTGATGTACCAGTAAATTACGCATGGATACAGGTCATATTTCTAGGCAACGAGGGGTACGGTGACAATCAAATAAAGATATGAAAAGCAATCCTTCCGAAAAACTTGCCAACAATCTGATGACCAACATTCCATGTACATTGAACACAAATTTTGAATGTGGTCCGTCATTCTAAATACCTTAAAAGCAAAGATAGATAGGAATATAAATCAGTAGAACAAAATTGGGACCAACAACAAACAGGTTGTAATTCATGATTCAAATTTAAGAAAAAAAAAAAGTGCCTTGCTTTGACTTGAAACCCTTTCCAAATTTCAGTTTGTAAGTTATTATTACTTCAGCGTATCTGACCAAATCTAATTCTGAAACCACAAATCATACGAGCAAATTAACAGGGTGCAATCTCAGTACGGTTTTGGCTGCACGAGACTAGCTTTTGCTTTGTGTGCTGCCACTTAGCTTCGGGAGGAAGAGAAGGGGATGAAGTTTACAGGAACTCGGATGCTCTGGAAATTCTCTCCAGAACAACCTTCCCGCGAGGCCATTTTCTCAACTTGCCAGAAAAGATCCTCGATCATGAGTGAGAATCTCTAACCATTCCTATAATTTATGTTTTCTTTCGCAAAATCGCCTCTTATGAACATTATCAAAATATGTCCAGGCACATTATAGTATGTATATACCTGATGCAAGTTGAATATTTCTAATAAACTACCACATTTTATCAACATATATATCATTTATTTTTTGCCAACCAATACAATTTATAATACATGTTAATGTATATTTCTTTGTCCTTGATTGAATGGTATTAAGTATCATGATACATGCCTGATGGCGATATGAGTTGAACGGCTACAAAATTACAAAATTGTCTTCAAGCGTCAGATTCGTTACCTGCTTCTTTGATTATTCAGTAATCAGTAGTACTATTTTGTTATAAAAAGAGTCATTTGCAAACATAAAGCGATTAGTTTTTGGAAAGATTGTGCATGTATTAATCAAGTATTTTTAAGGGTCCATGATTAATAAGTCCAATACACTGATTAGTGAACAACCGGATTAGTAGCTTGGAGTTTTGGACACTTTCATTCAACACTACATATTTTAATTATATTCATTTTACAAATGCAGCCGGGTCGTGTTGCTTGGAGACTTAAACTACAGAATATCCTTGCCAGAGACAAGAACACGATTGCTAGTAGAACAAAAAGAGTGGAATACTTTGCTAGAAAATGATCAGGTATATAACACTGGTTATAACTGAATTGAAAGCAGTCATAGGTATAAAAGTCGAAAACAAAGAACGTATAGCTTAACTCAATATATTAATTGGATTAAGAATTTCTTATAAGATGAAACATTCTAGGAGGAGTGAATTCGCAAAAGAAAATAAAAAGAAATAAAACATAGCTTTCAGGCAAAACTAACTTACAAATTTTCTAATGAAGTTGCGACGAGAATTCACATCAGACGGGGCTTTTGAAGGATGGCAAGAGGGAAAAATAACATTTCTTCCAACTTATAAGTACTTTCCGAACTCCGACAAGTATTACGACTGCATCCAAGGGAAAAAGGGAAAAAAGAAGAGAGCTCCTGCATGGTTAGTAAGAAATGCATGTTAATTCTGCATACTGTTAGTGCCTGTAGTTAGCATATATTGCATTTTTCAAAATCTTAATAATCAAAAGTTTGAATAGTCTATCTATAATTTGATTTTAAAATGGAATATTAAGTATACGAAGACAATACAAAGAATGATGGATTTTAAACTTATCATAATGCATCTAAGTTTGATTTTTCATTTTAATGTTGTATATACCGACATCATGTATATAACACATGTACTGACAATGTGCATATCATCAGCTCATAATGTGATCATTACGTGTAGTCGTGTATACCATACAACCATAACTAAAATAACAAAAAAATCATTTTATTTTGCAAAGGTGCGATCGAGTTCTCTGGACTGGAAGGGGATTTAAGCAAATTTTCTATGACCGGTGTGAATGCAACTTGTCTGATCACCGAGCTGTCAGAGCTCTTTTTTCTGTGGATGTCGAGGCTCTAAGAAACTTCAATTCTTTGAGAAGTTTCTTTCTGTCTGATAGATATGAGAAACTTGTGATCAGCCATGGTGAAGTATATACAAGAGATGACCAAGAAAGAAGTGCGCGATACGGAGAAAGTGTTTAACCGATATCCAGTTAGATAGAGCCTCATAAATTGATAATTTTGAAAAATTGTATGTAAGACTTGAAAAATTCTTAGAAGTTGAAAAACTTGTTCTCTCCTATTCTACATTCATAATTTTCCCATATAGGCATAGAAAATAGAATCTATATATATATATATATCTTCTATAAAGTATATCATAAGTTGATAGAAATTGTTTATAGAATGGATTATTCTTAGGGATGTAACATAGCCTGTCTCCTCTGGTAGTTTGATCAAGGAAAAAAATACCCATAAAGGGATGCATCACAAATTGGGAGCTTCTCATCTATCCCATACTTTGATTCTTCATTTCCATTGATAAAAAAACAACCGACTTGTATATCATTAATTAATATCTATATTTTTCTAGTGGTCAGTAATGACAGCTTAATTTTAATTGTCTGATAAGGCATGTGATATCATTAGTTGGTATGTTTGGCAAGTGGGCATATAAAAACTAAAGTAGATTAACAGGAAACACAGTATTTTAATGTCGATCCTTCATTGTGCAGCGCAATTATGCGATAAACAATCGCTAAGGCTACATGGTCCCAACCAATCGGGACAAAGTGCTACAACCACTATAAACTAAAAAATTTAAAAACCGTATGTGCATTTCGTAATCAACCGCCTCTTTTGCTCGATTGGAGCACTATTTCTGGTAAAAAAAAAAACTCATGCTGCCTCCATTTAAGGAACAGCGCAAAGATCTGAGTAGTGATGGAAATGCTTGTTTAACCTGTCTGATTGGTAACGCGAAGTTATCAGATGCATATTGGCATTCATGGTTTTTTTTTTTTTCACTTTTTTTTTTCATCTTGAAACAAGTTGGATATATGGATTAATAGTCTAATAACATCCCAAAAACTTTATTTATTACCCTGTGTTTTTACTTGATCAGATTTTTCACAGCTTCCACATATTTTAACCAGAATCCACAGGAATCAATTCTCTGAATTGGGATCAAATTCAGAGTACTGTTGCCACTTCAGCAGAGCCCAATTTTCTATAATCATCAGCCTACCGTCCGATTTTACAATTTAGTTGGGATAATTCTGTTCCCAGCAAGCATTTCAGCTCGAGTAATACCTAGTATCCATAAAAAAACCGTTCATAGTGTCCATAGGTTACATTTCGTACATGTTTATAAATGTATGGACGGTTTTTCAGTGGACGCAAGATGTTTCTCTTTCAGCTCTTGGAACAATTTAATTTTTCTTTCACTTCCCCCACCAAGTTTTAATCTGTACTGCTGCACCCACCCACCCACCAGTAATACCAGCCAGTTTTGTAACTTGTAAGATTAAGGGTTTCTCTATGCGTACCTTTTATCCAGGAAGGCCGCATTCGGAACTCTGAATGCTCGACACTTGACTTGTATAACCAAAGCAGTCAAGCTGTTTGTCAAAATGCCCCTGTGACGTGACTACGTGAGGTGTTGGATCTTTGAACGAAGGCGTATGCATATGCTTGTGTTTACACTTTACAGTAAACTTGGGCTCGAGACTTTCAGATTCTTGTCTCGAATATGTCATATATTTATTTGAATATGTCTTGATCTTTACCATCTTATAGAGAGCAAAAAAAAAAAAAAAAAGGAAGTAGGCCTGGCCGGTGAAAGAATATGGGCCCAAGTAACGGCCCATAAATGATCTCGTCCCATGGAACGGCCCAGAAAGGATTTCGACTCAAGAAACGGCCCATAAAGGATTTCGGTCCTAGAGACGGCCCGTTAAGATTTGGACCTAACTCACGGCCCATAAAGATTTCGTCCCATTGGATGGCCCAGAAAGGATTTCGACTCAAGAAACGGCCCATAAAGGATTTCGGTCCTAGAGACGGCCCGTTAAGATTTGGACCTAAATCACGGCCCATAAAGATTTCGTCCCATTGGACGGCCCAGAAAGGATTTCGACTCAAGAAACGGCCCATAAAGGATTTCGGTCCTAGAGGCGGCCCGTTAAGATTTGGACCTAAATCACGGCCCATAAAGATTTCGTCCCATTGAACGGCACAGACTCATTCGAACATGTAACCAGAAGCGAGATCGGAATAATCTAGTTCGAGAAGCAAGCGTCCAAACTTTTTAACTACGCCGCATCATCGTTAATCTCAACTATTGATTTAGTTTCTCTCTATTCTTTATCTTAATCAAATGACTCAAATTAATTTTTCTATTTTTTTATTTAAGAGTAATATGATGTATCTAAAGAACAATTTAATATTCAAAATATTTGCAACAATTTGTATTTTTTTCTATAAATTGAGATGTAACTAAAAATATATTAATAAGTCCAATATTTATCTAACAAAATATATTTATGAAAAATTTATATTTTTTTTGGATATCTACTGCTACTAATTTTATGTAATATTAGTTTTGGGGGCGGAGCCCGATTCACAGGTCTAGTGAACTATAAGAACCTCGCGAGTCTTATTCCCGCCAGAAGAAAGAAGGGGAGCGAAGAGAAGGAGATGGAGGCAATGGCGACCCGCAGCTTGAGGAGGCGCTTGTTAGAATTCCACTTCGAAACAGCTCAAGTGTGTTTTTTTACTTTTTTTCCTTTCCGATCAACCCCGAAATTAGACTATATCAATGCAATTGATTGGAACTTGTTTAAGATATGCTTGAAATTGAGAATTGCTAATCTTGAGGTGTAACCAATTTAACCGGAGCAATACTGATGATGTGCAGATTTGTAAAGGTCAGGTCTAAGAACAGCAAGGATATTGCTTGGGATAGCAAAATTTTTCCATTTATAATATGATTTTCTCAGATTTCCTTCCATATAATTTAGAGATTTTGCTGTCCTAAGTAATATGGTTGCTGTCCTTAGACCCGAACATTTGCAAAATGTACTTTTACAAATTTTGAAGGATTGAATATCGTAACATATGATCCATGATTATGTTTCGTATTCTTTGCTTTGAAAATAGCATCTCCAACTGAGGCCGATGGTCAAGTACACTTCGCTCTCCTTCTTTCTGGACCGCTTTATGCCATCTCTACAAAGGTAACTTTGATTACCGTATACTTATTGGTATCATTTTCACAGTTTCATGTAATTGATACCTTCGTAAACGGCTAAATATGGTGAAATCTCCAAAATTTGTTCAACTATCAAATATCAAATTAAATAAATTTTTTTTTGGCAAATTCTTTGATGATTGGTCCTGTAATTATTTTCTGTAATCTTATCTCAGGAGGGGTAGTAGTTCTAGGAAACTGCAAGCAGAAACTGGCAAAAGCTGGTTACTTGAGCACTTGAGAGAGAGCAATTTGCAACTGTTTGTCCTGATCTCAATTTGGATCTCAAGTAAGGTAAAGTTGTAAGTTCTGTGGTGATAATTTGCTATTACAGATATTCCTTTTTGTGTAAAAATATTGAAATGGATAGTTACTTTTATGATGCAAAAATTCTGGTGCCGGACTTTTCAATGTAAGCACTTTTTTAAGTTATTTGTGTTTGACAGTAAGATTTTATTGTTTAAACTGCTTGATTTCACAGATTCATGATTCACAGCCTCTATCTGTTAAAAGTCTCAAGGCATTGTCTGACAAGCTCATTTCTGACCAACACTTCACGTCTCGAGACTTCAGTGATGCTGTATGTCGTTAATTATTTTTGCAGTTTAATCATCGTAACTTTCTAAGAATTACCAACATAAGCTTTAACTTTGTTGTTACACATATATATGCAGGAGCTGGTGTTCTTGGAGGCATGAGAAGATTCTTCTTTCTGTCTATATTATCAGCTGTTACACGAGGGGATATTATCATGTAATTTCATATTTCAAAAGTAGCTGCTTTTATTTTCCAATGCATCTATGTACTTTGTAGGTGATGGGATATGATATAGGCACATCCAATACTGTGTTCCTCTTCTTGGAAGATCTTTTTGTTCAGCTCAGGTCCGATTCTATCATATATATATTTTTTTTTTAATTTTGTGTAAGAATTATTTCTGGGAATGTATATTTCAAGGATCTTTGCAATTTCTAAATTCTAGCTAGTTGTTTCAGGGAAGTATCGAAGCTTGGAGAAGCAATAGAAATGGAGACATGCATGGATATTATGGATCTACTATATGAAGAGGACAGCATTTCTCCCCTTTTTGTTACCTCCTCTGACTCTCTCGCTGCTTCTATTCTGGTATGTGTCCCCTTGAGCTGGAAAGTTAAATGCAGATCGAACCCATCAAACCCATCATGTTTAGCATTTACATAATTTGCGCATCTCCATTCTGTATAAAAAAGGAACCTCAGTTATATCAGCATGTACCAGGTAACTACTGAACTCCAGGCTTGCTTTTGGTGCAGGATTTTTTTTTTTCCAACCCAAACCTGATTTATCCTAACTTGATGGGTTAACTGTTCTGGTTTTTGTGGCGAGCTGGTAGTTCAGGTTGTGACTGAACTACCAGCTTGTTATTATTATGCTTATGTGTAGTTCAGTTATTTAACGCGTGATAAAATTATAAAATTACTATTGCTTGCCAGTCTTCTTTTTAATATGAAAATTTTTAGGTGAGTGCCTATCTGATATCAGTTCCTAAACAGCACTGGGAGTTTCCTCTTCTTCCCTGGGGTTATTTTTTTTTCCACCCTCTTCATCGTCATCATCAGTTTTACAATTAATTTTATTATTGGCTTCCCATACTTGTGAAATACTTGTGGTCTGTTTGGAAGGATATTTACTATGTGGCCAAGGAATATCTGGGAAAAATTGAGGTTGGGGATGTTTTCCGAGTACTGGTTGGGATGCAGTTTTTGTTCTCTTTAAGGATCCTATTACCCTTTCCCAACTCCACTACCCAATGGAAATTAAAAATTAACTCAAAGCTCCATCCTTTTTTCAACTGTTCTTACTCATATCCCTCAAATCCAACAGTCTCTTCTGAAGACCTATACTTGATTTTTCTCACTGGGGTATTTTATCACGGTTTTTCGTCATTTGCTTTGGACAAACCGTCAGTCACGCATTCAAGATTATAAAATTTCATACCCTTCTGGAGAGGCCCTTAATATCCTATGTATCTATTAGATCTGATCTGGAATATGTGCAGACAGTACTGGACCATACTATTTCTTTCTGCTAAGGCATTGATATATGGCAGTAAACAGAAGTGTATACCAATTAATACCCTCCTGCTGACGTCAAAAACTAAATTTAAATCTTAATTTCTTTTGTTCTTTGGACAGTGAAATTCATTACTTCACATGAAGAAGAAGATATAATGCGTGTTGTTGGCTGCATCCTTTTGCATGTGTTGAAACCTGAAGAGACTAGGCACCAGAATTAGATATCCATTTTTTTTTTTTTTTTCAAATTCTGAAATATAACTGCAATTCTGGTAAAAATCAACTCCTAATGCGAATGAAATGCCTCACTTGTGTAAAAATACAGTAAAAGAAAGGTAATGCTACTATGCGTAAAAAATCAGACATGGCTGCATGAAACAAATTTTTGGAGTGATTTCATCGTCTACAGAGAGTGCAAAATCAGTAAGTTGTTTTGATACATTGAAACAGTGATAAGCAAATTGTTCACATATTCTTTTTTCCTTTTTGTTTTCCTTTGAATTCTGAATAGACAACTGTACCAATGGTACGACCTGTTGCCTGTTGGCCATTGTTTCAAAGGACCAAACATTGCATATAATCTCTTATTGTAAGCCATTGAAAGAATGATACATTAACCTGATCCAAAGTAACCTAAACTAGATTCTTTTTTCTTCTCTTTTTGGGGGAAAAATTATCTTTTTCAAGCTACAGTTTGCCGCCTCAACATTTTTTTATGCTGTTAGGTCAACCTGATGAGCTTCAATTATAAGTTTGTTGCACTAAATCTTTCTATATTTAAACATTTGTTAACAAATTTGGACAACTTTCTTGTTTCTTTTTTGTTAAAGATAAGTATGCTTTCTGCCACTTAATGAAAAAGAGCAAAAAAAACAAGTTTGCACAACTGGCATATTATAGAAAGCTCTACAGGATCTCTATTTCTCTAAAAACAATTCTAGAATTTGTGTACTACTACTGCTACTACCTGGTTGCTCAAGTGTCAATATTGGTTCTGTTATCCGCTTGATGGTTGACAGTAAGATGTAATACTCCATTAATTTTTAATATACAAAATCAGGAATCTACAGATGTGACCAGTCACCAAAAAAAATGAATGGGCTTAAATAACTTGAATACTTAATAATATAATTACTCCTAATCTTCGTGCATTATTTGTCTTGATTTGCAATTAAGCAATTTCAACTTGCTGCAATTTATTTATTTATTTTTATTTATTATTTTTTGCCTTTTACTTTGTTTAAGGTTTCGTTGGCTTGTTTGTATTCATCAAGGACTATAATGCAAACTCTTGACATAATAAGCCTGTACACCACAGTGGAATAACAGGCCAAATAAAGGATGGAAAAAATTGTGATAATTGCAATATTGCATGGTATGAAATTGGTGGGAATTCTAGGCGATTGCTAATCTAATTATCTTAATCAATGGCAGCAGTATACAATTGTGTTTGTGAAATCCAGCTTGTAGTTGTAAGGTAGTTGGGATTTCAAGTTATGGGTCAGGGTTTGAGTTTGATTTTGAGTGTGTCAATTAAACACTTTCATTTTCCCACTATACCTATCAGGATTCCGACAACAACCAATCTTAAAGAATTTTAATATTAATTGTATTATGCAATAAGCATATTATTGGGCTTCTTATCCATATGTTTCTACTGGCCTCTAATAAAGAAAGGCAATTTGATCAAGGAATGTCTACATTAACATTTAATTTACAATAAAACTAAAGTTTTTTTTTTAAAAAGAAATAATAAAAAAACATTTAATTTATTGTAAATTAAATGATTTGAGATTACCATGAATTATAGATCTTTGATGCATAAATATTAAATAATATATAATTTTTAACAATTGAGTCTCAAGATTTCTGTCCTACTACATGTTTTTATTCACTAATATTTCAGTAATATTTGAAAATAAGTTATGGGTAATTCTAACTAACATCAGATTGTTTCGGGGGAGCTATTAAAATCATGTTTATGTCACTCTTTATCATTTTTTCATTATGGTTTTGAAGCTTACCAGGCTACTACATTACAAAAGCAGGATATATAGTACCTTCCTAAATGGTTCCAATCCTACTGCCTAAAATATTGCTCAAATTGGTCTCTAATTTTAATCATCTATGTGATTTTTTGTTTCATGTCAAAATCTTAAAGTGAAAAAAAAAAAACAAAATTAAATAGTAGCAAGTGATGTGGTTGGAAGATAAAGTATCAATACATACATGATACATACCCTCCGGTTCTATGGATGGATGTGTACCAGACTAGTTGCTGGTATGTCACCTCTGATCAAGGTGGTGGCTCAAAACATGACATTATTTAGCTGACATTACGTGGCCTTATATTTGTTGATTTTGGTTATTAAGGAGTAGCTGTGTCATGTATGATGTATGTACACAGTACAATAATATGCAAAATAATAATTTCTAGGTTTTTTAGCACAATATTGTCTCTGCAGATTTTTCCCAAAAAAAAAAAAATAATAATAATACTGATCTTTTAAATTATAAAAAAATCGACAACAATATGCTTAAAATATAAATAATTTTTTTTCTTTTACAATTTGGCTACAACATACCAATTAAGCCAACCCGTTCTATTTATAATATAATTTTCTCATATTTTCTTTCATATAATGCAGAGATTTTGCTGTCCTTAGTAATAACCAAGCCTGACCTAAAAAAGTTGACAACATACTTTGATACAACATTTTTAACAAGTTACATGTTTTTTCCTGTAAAAATGAGTTTTTTTTTTAGATAAAGACGAGAGTCAAGCCACTCAAATTCAAATGTCTATAAAAGATCTTCCGTTCGAATTTCGACCCCCTGTGTATCAATGAGTTGTGGAGACAGTTTGGTACACATCTGTTTAGCCACAGAGCAACAAAGTTCTTCCTACAAACAAGAAAGGGACTAGAAGAGCGTGCTTATCTTATTTTTGGAGAATTGTGGAATATTTGCTCCAATAACAAAGTACAATATTATTAAGGAGTCTAAAATTCCCAAACAGAGCTTCCCCACGGATGCTCTCTTGATCTTCTCTTGGACCAATTTCAATTTGTGTACCCAACTCTAGATTTTTTGTGCATGGTGGTTCAGTGACCAACCAACCAGCAATATATATAATTCATGTTCAAATTATATGATTGTGCACAATTTAAAGAGTTTCCTCAAATTAGACCAAATTGGATGCAGAAGTTAGTTGTTGGGCAGTATGCCAGTACCATTAATTGATACATGAAGTTGTTGTGGATGTAGAGCATTCATTTTTGACAATGGCATGTACATTTATATATACTCATTCTTAAGAAGATTATGGTTAATAATATTATGTATAATTATCCAATGGAAAAATTTAACTTGTGTATAATTTTTTATTAGAAATTAATCCACAGGATCCAAATGCATACATACATAATATTAATATTTGGTTGAGCATATTTACTAGCAGGCATATATATATACACTGCTCAATTTATATATGAGAAAAGACTAATTGCAAATTTGCAATGCATGATAATAATATATAGCTTCACTTTGATTATAGTTTCTCAAGAGAAAAATGCTCAGTAATTAACAGTGTTGTAAGTAAAGCTGATACGAGGAGGACTGCTTTAAATTAAATTAATTAATTATAAGAACTGCTTTAATCCACTTTTGTTTTACTAAAGTCGATTGAGACAGTTGACCAGTTTTTTTCTTATTAAAATATGACTAGGTATATAATTGTGACATGAAATGTACTGTTTGTTGCCTCTTAATATACGCATAGATACAGTTAACACGAAAATAAGGTACCAAATATAAGACATAATACTGTTCATATGTTACTGTCGAATACCACTAACACTAAGCAGTGAAATAATGAATAATATAGGAAAAGTAGTTCAGAACATTTTTTACCAAAATAATAAAATTTTGAAGTATATATTTGTTTTGGATTCTATAAAAGTAACTATACAATATTAATAAATAAGACACAATTAATATTGTTCATATGTTACTGTCGAATACCACTAAGGCAGTGAATAATATAGATAAAAGTAATTGGAAACATTTTGACCAAAATTATAAAATACTTAAGCATATATTTGTTTTGGATTTTATAAAAGTAACTATACAATATTAATAAATATAGGAGCCCTTCTATGAGCGCACCTCCAAAAACCTATCAAATTACCTCCAAATCTCGATTTATATGGCTTAATAGATTCTTTATATCAAAATCTTACGGGATACAAAAAATTTTCCATTTTTGAAAATTATTAAGTATTTGTTTGTGATTTTTGAAAAATGACTATACAATATCATTAAAATAATCAAGTTTTATGTATCACTTTTCAAAAATCCCAAACAAATAATTTAAAATTTTCAAAAATGGAAAATTTTTGTATCATATAAGATTTTGATATAAAGAATCTATTGGGCCATATAAATCAAAATTTGGAGGTGATTTGATATGTTTATAGAGGTGCGCTCACGGAAGGCTCCGTAAGCTCATGGTATATTTGCTCTAAATATAGTATTGTTCATATGTTACTGTCGAATACCTCTAAGGCAGTGAATAATATAGAAAAAGTAATTGAGAACATTTTGACCAAAATAATAAAATTTTTAAGCATATATTTGTTTTGGATTTTGTAAAAGTAACTATACAATATTAATAAATTATAAGATACAGTATTGTTGATGTGTTACTGCCGAATTATATCATTAAGGCAGTGAATAATATAGAAAAAGTAAGTTAGAAACATTTTAACCAAAATAATAAAATTTTTAAGTATTTATTTTGAATTTTGTAAAAGTGACTATACGATATCAATAAAATATATTCTATGTTTAATTTATGTATCACTATTACTACAAAATTCAAAACAGATACTTAAAATTTTTTTTAAAATGAAAAATTTGTATTTCACAAGTTTTTGATATATAGAATATAATGAACTATATAAATCTAAAATTTGGAGGTGTTTTGACGTAGTTTCAATCCAAACGGCATTAAGTTCGACCAAAGTATATGAAATGAAGTAAAAAAATAAAAAAAATAAAACGAGGAGAATATATAATTAAGGAATTGAAAACGAAATAGAAGGTACACTTGAGTTTCGACAATTATTGGATTGGTGCAAGGTCCATGGCATCGCAATACCTTGGAAAGACTGACCGTTATCCAAATAAAGATGATATTCAACTAATACCAATATATATATATATATATATATATATATAATTCTCAATTCATTCGATGGAATGATAAAATATTGTTAAGAGAAAGTAATGGTTTTAGAATAATTTTTAGAACCCACAATCATTTTCACTCTAGTATATATTACAGTATATATATATATATATATATATATATATATATATGGTTGACCATCTTTAATTTATAATATTTGCATATATATATGAAAATGATATGAGGTTGTTCTCATCTTAATTGCACTTTCATACCGTTTTCAAATACACAATGAAATTCTTCTTTCTAATTTATTTGAAATTTATAAGAAAGTGACCCCTTAACCGTTCCTATATCGAAATATAACTTTAAGCCACCTTCTTTTGATTAATATTGTTTGTGATATATAGGTCAAAAGGACAAATTAAATATGGTGAATTCTGATGTGCATAAAAAAAATATGGACCGTTCATTTTTCGAAATTGGATAGTCACTGTATATATATTGACCAACAAAAAAAGATAGTTGATTTGTAAAATCTGAACAGCTTGATTAAAAATGAACGGTTGTTCATAGAAGAACACATCTCCTTTCAAGTTATTTTTAATATGAATTATAATTTGTAAACACTCAAAAGGTAGACATCATCATAAAATAAACACTTTTTTTTATTGTTTTCCGTGATATATATTTGAGTTGGACTTAATGATCTATAAATTTAATTGGATGACGCAAAGAAACATGCAAAAGAAAATGTACCTTAATAATGCATGCGTGTGTAGGTGTGTACATATATACATCTCTATATACATTGTGGTAGTTAACAAAAAGAAAGATGCATGTAGTAGAAATGAATGATTGTTTTTCCTTGAAGGGGAAGGTTCAACTAATGTAAATATATATTATATATATTATTGATTAAGAATAATTGTCATTTACAAAGGCAACCGGATGTTGTCATCGAGTATATATGATACAATATATATCACTGAATACCATATATATATATATATATATATCATCTGAACATACGTTTATCTAATTTGAAAAGGATATATAGACAATATTATCAAAGCATATTGTCCAAAAAATTATTTGGGAGATATTACTTAATTTGATGGAAAAAATGTTTAATTCAAAATAAATAATACAAAATTAGAGTCTAGCTACGGTGAGTCATGACTCACGGGCTGCTCCGTGAGTCACGGTCCAAAAACATATCAAATCACCTCCAAATTTCGATTTATATGGCTCAATAAATTCTGCATATCAAAATCTTATAGCACACAAAATTTTTTTATTTTTGGAGATTTATAAGTATTTGTTCTAGATTTTTTAAAATGATACATAAAACATTGATTATTTTATTGATATTGTATAGTCACTTTTAAAAAATCTCAAACAAATACTTAAAAATCTCTAAAAATGAAAATTTTTTGCGTGCTATAAGATTTTGATATGAAGAATTTACTGAGCCATATAAATTGAAATTTGGAGGTGATTTGATATGTTTTTGGACCGTGACTCACGGAGCAGCCCGTGAGCAATGACTCACCGTAGCAAAATTCTACAGAATTATATATCTATATATGGCCATGGAAATGCATGTACATGTAGAGGTCTATATACATGATCTATATATATATATCTACATAATTCATAAGGAAAAAATAATAAAAGATATTACGAACGCTCACTCGGTTAAGGTTATTATTTATTATTTTTTTTTTACAAAAAAAAGTCAATTTGGTTGATATATCTAAGTGCTAATTCACACTTAGAAAGGGTGAGCTTCCAAGCTTTTTAGTTATGTCACATCATCAATATTCTCAACCATTAATTTTGTTTCTCTCTCTTCATTTATCTAAATCAAATGACTCAATTCAATTTTTCTTGTTTCATTTAAAAATAATATGATGTGCCAAAAGAACAATTTAAGACTCAAAATATTTGTAACTCTTTGTATTCTCTTAATATTTATTAATAATTTGCTAAAAAAATATATTTGTATTTGCTAAAAATATATTGTATAGAAAATATATTAATTTTAATATTTATTTAAAAAGATATATTTATGAAAAATGTATATTTATTTTTAATATGTATTAATTTTATGTAATATTATATTTTCGGGGCGAAGCCCCATTCACATCTCTAGTTATGTTAATTTATAGAGGAGGGATCCATTGACAATCCTTATTATAACAATCTTGACAATGGTTGATTTTAAAAATTTGTAAAAATTTATAAAAAATCTTAAAAATGAAAAATGTTTCATTGACGCATTCCTTAACTTATAGATTGATAGTGTTTCAAATTTCAACCAATTTGAACATTGTTTTATGCCTTATCAAAATTTTGCACATTTTTTTACCGGTTGTAATTTAACGAATATTTAAAGAGCTATCAAATATCGGTTAAATTGAATATAATCGGAAACATAATCAATCTACAAGTTAAACAATACTTCTGTAAACTTTTTTCTATTTTTAAGATTTTTTATGAATTCTTACAAATTTTTAAAAGCAATCATTGTCAAGATTGTCATTAGAAAGATTGTCAATGGATCCCTCCTCTAATTTATAATAGGTGCAGTTCACATGAGCATTAACTTAATTAGTTTTTGAGGGACAATGTATATATATATAAGTAACCAATTAACAACACATCATTAAGACATTAATAGAAAGTCGGAAAAAAAACAAAACTCAACAAGCAAAATCAATCATCCATCGATGATTAGATTATAATCATTTCACCATTTTTTTTTTAATTTCCTAAAGACAGGATAAAGTTATATATATTATAATATATATAATATATAGTGTACAATCTGTCCAAGTATCTAACGACGAATTAAGAAGGCCTTTAAAAAAATAGTCCCAATTAACCCCATTAAATCATGCATAAGAATTAAGAAGTTTCTTATTATCTGTAGCTTTGTCTCCTTTGTATAGTTTAATATATGCACATCAACTGACAGAAAGAAAAAAAATTAAGAAATCCATAACAGCAACTGTTATTTTTTTCTAATATATATACATGTCTGGTACTAGCAGTTATATATATGATAAGCATGAACTATATATACATTGAACTCTTTCAGCCCTGTTTTTGTAGAGTGCACATCCACTGAAATTGTCAGATTACCTCAAATCATGGAGTGGTTAGAAATTGTACTGAAAATAATATATACTACTGTAACAGGCAGCTTCGAAACCGCGCACAATATCTTTTTAGGGGTTTTTTTGACCATTCCACCGTGATATACCTCAGGGGATTTCAATTCGTTTTTGTAATAAGAGATACTAAAAACTGTTTTTAAAATTAATTGAGGGTCTGATTAACTACACAAATTTGAATGTCTATAAAAAAAAGTTCCTATTCAGGTTTTATATTGCTCACATAATAGAGACCACTATCGTTTAGCTGCTAGACTAAAAGGCTGATTCTTAGCGATACAAAAAAACGATCATTAATTTAATTGCTTCTGAATGAATTATTTCACTGAATCGGAATATATTAAGAGCGAATTTGTAGTTTATAAACCAATCATTATTGATAATCTTCTCTTTTTTTTTATAAAAGAAAAAATCATCACCAAAACCTGACTTTTTTTTTTCCTTCGCAACTAAAAGAAACATAATAAAATGTTTGAGAAATATTGTAGTTATAACTTTTTGTTGTTTTTTTTAATCTATAATATAATGTTTGCACCCTCAGAATATTAGGTATTAGGTGAAATCAATCATGGCATGCATTATTTGGATATTTATGTTTCTAGTGTTAACGTATGTAAGTATGTATGTGTGAATTGCATTAATTTACGTACATTTATAACAAATTAATGCTGCTCGAGAATGTTTTGGAGATGATATATTTCCGAAATTATGATTTATGATTTGATGCTCAATATATTCTTTATAGGAAAATATTGGGGAATACAAAAAATTTTTATTTTTAGAGTTTTTTAAATATTATTTTTTTTTTGCATTTTTGAAAAGAGTTCATAAATATAAATAAAATATTGATGTTTGTACCTGCTCTTTTCAAAAATATAAAACAAATATTATGGTTTAAGAAAATTGAGCACCATAAATTGTAGTTTACCAGACATTTTTGGTAGCTGAAGCTCCAACTTTTTTTTGGAGCATAAAAATTGGAAATTGGGACAGAAAGGTGAATAATATGGTTTAAGAAAAGGGTGTGTGTCCCACAAATAAAAAATAATGGAACTAATTAAACTTGGAACCCACAGCTTTATTTGCGTCCTTATCTCAAAAAAAAAAAAAAAGAAAAGAAAAAAAAAAAGAAAAAAGAGACGTTGTAGATAAATGTCCTGCAAACCATAAAGAGGAAAGACAGAGGAAAGATCAAGCATTATTTTTTTATAGCAAAATATTTCAGAACATTTTTATTTGTGGTCAAATATTTATGCAATAAATTTTCAAACCTATAATTTTCGTAGAGAATTTACCTAATAATTGAATTAAACACATTTAAAATCCCCAAGTTATTTAATTGTCCTATTGGAAGAAATAGAACATAACATAGATTAATTAATTCACTAAATGTTAATTGAATAATATGAAGTACAAGTCCCTCTCGATTTAAAATTGGGCAAAAATATATTAATTGTTGTACACTTGTACTGAAAATGAAGGGTCATATTTTGACCATGACAGTCCAATTTATCAAATGCTTAATAGTTAATATAATAAAATGCCACACAAGTTTATATTTAAATCATTTTGTACTAAGGATCACTTCTGCTGTTATTGTTAATTATATGAAGAAAATGAGTGGTCATACTCATATATGATTTGATCATGACAGTCCAATTCATGAAACTTTTTAATTCTACATAAGTTTAAATTTTGTCATTTTGTGGGTGGGATGAAAATTGAATTTTCTCGTCTGTTTGTATTGATTTTGATCGATTAACTCGTGTGTGAAAATGACAATAAGTTGCCATCGATCATTTTGTATGACTGCAGATATATATTGCTTTTGTTGACACAATTTTATATTCACCACCTGACCCACAATTAATAAAATTTGCAACTATTTATTTTCCAATGCAAATAAAATTCATCATTATATATGAAGCTGCATGAGATTCGAAATTAAACAGTTTAGAGAAAGGGTGAGATCTCGGGTGACAACCAAATTTGGTGACAATATGAAACACAATCAATCTTTGAGTTTCCCAATATGTAAATTTGTACAGAATTTTTATTTTAGAAATTTCATTTATATTTATTAATAGTATGAAACACAATAAGTCTATGAGTTTCGCAATATGTTTGTACAGAATTTTTTTATTTTAGAGATTTTGTTTATATTATTTGAGGATCCGTTGTCGCAGTTGCCATCAAATTTGGTTGTCAACCAATCCTGCCCTTAAAGGAAATCCAAATATTTAGATGTTGTCTAAAGAAGATTGTATATATAACAGGAGTAGGGATCAAATAACCATGTTTTTAGTGACCGATCGGTGATCATAAAATTAAATCTGAAATAACTACAATTTAAACTGTTAAATGACAAAACTAATTAATAGAATGTGTTGTATATATCATGTTTTATGTGTACACAAAAAATTATATAATTTTGATTTTATTTACATATGCATCAAGCATTAACAAAAATTGACGGTTCAAATTTTATGATTTTTTTCTCTTCTCTTGATGACTATTGGAACAATGTTAAAACTTAATCATTTTTTGTGTATATGTTATTTAGATGATTTAGAATACATCTAACGGTTTAGATTTGTTAATTTATATATAAATAATAAAATGGTCACCACGGTTACCAACATTCATGGTTATTGAATGTATAACAGAATGCATTCGAGTGATATATAATAGCTTCTCTAAATTCATAAATCATAATTGATAATTAAATTCCCCTGCCCGTCTGCCCGACAATTCAAAAATTCGAACAATAGAAAAAAAAAAAAAAAACGCCTGCCCGGCACACAAATGAACACAAAAACACGCATCAAATTAATGATTTCCCTTTTGGACTGCGACGTCGCTTTCCCTCCCTCCCTCCCTCCCTCCCTCGCTCTGCTACTACTATAACAACCTCAAATTCGAACCAAGTTCTACCAAACGCTCTTCCTTTCCTTCTTTCTTTTCTTTCATAAATATTCCTTCTTCTTCTTCTTCAGTGCTGCCTCTAACAGCATAAATAATTAAAGAGAACATTTCTGTTACTTAGTCGCCTTCTTTAATTTGTTGGCCATAGTTTCTTTCTTTTCTTTTCTTTTCTTTCTTTTGCTGCCATCTCTTGGCCTGGAAGTTAGTTTGATAGGTGCTGATTCTGAGGTGTGTTGTTGTAATAATGGGTGAAGCGGCTAGAGCCAATGTTGCAATGGAGACTGCTGCTACTTGTGGCGCTCTGCTCAGAGAACTTGAGGTCTCTTTAATTCCCTCCCTCTCTTTATTTGATTTCTTAAACTTGTTTAGAATATTGAGGTGTATGTAAGTTTGTGTGGATCATAAGCCAGCATAATTCCTGCATGTCACTCTTACATTTTGGATATGATGGAGATGAAAAATACTTTTCAGCTATCAGAAAGAAGTTTTTCAGAAAGAATACTGCAATATAGTAAAAGAGAATACAGGTAATTTAGTCTAGTCGGTTCGCAACAGCCATAAGAATATTACGTGTTTATTGTAAAAATTTAAGAGTAAATATTTTTAACCCCAGTTTTAAGTTGACCCTATGTTAATTAGTCTATTGTTAAAGTATCTGTATAGAATTACCAAACCTTCAGTAATCAGTACTCATAAATCACCAGATAGCATAAGCTTCTTTTGAAGCCAATATATGATATATTGTTTATAACAATTCAATCTTAGTTTGTGTTCACATGTTGTTATGTTTTGTACAATTTCTGTTGCACCATATGGAAACAAACACTCTTCTGAGATGAAATAAGAGGTCAATTTACTGATATGAAAACCATTAGATATAATACTTCTCAAAGAAAACCATTAGATATAAAGAAAAAATATATAAATGCATATTTAATTTTGTTATGTGTCAAGGAGAAAAGGGGCCTTTTTGTTTTACTACATAGCATGATTATGGGGCCTCCATCATTATTGAGATTAATTGGGGAAAAAAAAAAATTCTAGTTGCGTTAAAAATCATTGAAAAAAAAAAAAAATCAAGTAGGAGAAAGTTGGAGCAACCAGCTTTTTATAAGCATATATTGAGTGGTTATATTATATATATATATATATATATGTGGGGTTACTTGATAGAAAGAGTTATTACAAAGCTATTACTTGCAAGTTTTCTAAAAAACAGACATAATTCTTCTTTTTTTATTTTTATATGGCAGTTAGCCACCAAATGTTTTAATATTTTCTGTTTGTTGATGAAAGATGGCTCAGAAGTCCCTATTCAAAGTAACTGAATTATCTCTCATTTTATATTCTTCTTTGTATGTTGTGAATTTTAGCAAATATGGAGAGAAATCGGAGAAAAGGAGGAAGAGAAAGAGAGAATACTGATGGATATGGAAATGGAATGCATGAAAGTCTATAGAAGAAGAGTCGACGAATCAAGTAAAGAGCGTGCCCGCCTCCATCAGTTACTAGCAAACGGCGAGGCAGAGCTTTCTGCACTGGTAGCTTGCCTGGGTGAAAATGATTCACCCCTTAAGGTATGCAGCTATTTTTTCTTAAAATGTTTCTCTTAATTCGAATTGATGAAATTTTACCTTATCTATCATATATGAACCATTTTTTTTTTTTTTTTTTTTGTAGTTGAATAAACATGAGACCTCTTTGAGGGAGAAGGTTGCAAATGTCAACCTTTTGTTGGACAAGTTAAGAGTAAAGAAAGAGGAAAGAGCAAGGAGATTTACTGATATAAGATCCCAAATTGAGCAAATAAGAGCCGAAATATCGGGGAGCAGTTATCAGTCTGATGGATTGACTAATAAAGAAGACCACGATCTCTCCTTGAGGAGGCTCGACGAGTTTCAAGCTCAGCTAAATTACCTACAAAGGGAGAAGGTTTGTCATTTTTTGACCGGATAACGTCTTTATTTGCACAGTGTAGCAATATATGTTCACAAAATTTAACTTGCTGAAAGATGCATGAAAGAAATTTACATTCAATTTGCTACCCGAACGGGCACTGTACCAGTACCAGGTATTATAAGATATCAGCATCCAATCTGTGAATCCCTAATAAGGTCAATCTTCACATTATCATAACAATTATCATCTTCAATGAATGATCTTAAAGCAGTATTCTTCCTAATTTGACCTTACATTTATTTGCAGTCCGAGAGGCTGAAAAAGGTTCTTCAATATGTTGATGAAATACATACCTTGTGTAGCGTTCTGGGACATGATTTTGCAGAAGTTGTAGATGGAGCCCACCCTGGCTTATATGCACAGAACCCCGAGAAATCTACAAATATAAGCGACAAGACCCTAGATAGCCTCTCTTTAGCAGTACAAACTCTGAGAGCAGAAAAGAAGACCAACCTACAGAAGGTAATTTTACCATCTAAACCTGTGTGGGTGTTGCTGGCAATTCTTATCAGTAATCTTATTGAGAGCTACATCTATGATCTGAAAATCTGAAATAAGAAATCTCACGGCAGCCAAAAGAGACTGAAAATTTGAAATTTATGAACATTACAGGAATCATGGTCTGTACCGTACCATTTTATTAACCATCTATGATCATGCAAATCTCCATATATAGCATCTTGGTTTGTGGATATATACGCATATCAATAAGTTCATTTTTTTTTATTTCTTAGTTTGTTTGATGTACACTTTGGTTTTCAGTTGAGGATAACAGTGGAAAACCTTGTCAAGTTGTGGGACCTGATGGAGACCTCAGAGAAGGAGAAAGCCCCATTTACAAAGGTGGCAAGTGTTTTTGGTTCCCTAGAGGAAGAGATTGTTTCTCCCGGCTTGTTGTCTCTTGACACTCTCAACAAGGTTAAATTTTTTTTTTTTTTTCTTTTAGTATTTCCAGAGTCATTGACACTCTCAATAAGGTTAACTAGCAGCAAGTACCAGTATAATTGGTTAACGATAATGATGGGAACTGGTTAACTGGCAACCTGTGCCAGAAAAATTAGGGTGAATTATAAGATAGCATTACTCAGAAAATCCTAAACTGAGAAATTTCACTGACTTTGTCAGAATATAAGAAACATAAATTTGAAAATTAATTTAGGTATTAAGCATTGAAGCCTCTAATTTTAAATGTTCACAAAGAATCCATCCTTTGGATTTCAAAATGAAAGAAGTAAATGGGCACAGCTGGCTTTTGCTTTTCTGTTTGATCAGAACTGCTAGGTCTGGAAATTGCTTGTATAACTTGAATAACTAAACTTTGTTATGCTCATGAGAAAAACAAATGTCTCTTTAGGCCGAAGCTGAGGTAGATAGGCTAAAGAAGGTGAAAGCTAGCCGCATGAAGGAAATAGTGCTAAAGAGAAGATTGGAGTTGGAAGAAATTTGTAAATATGCCCATATTGAACCTGATATTAGCACTGCACCAGAAAAGGCTATTGCTTTAATAGATTCAGGTACAGCCATTCTATATCTTTTGAAGGATTATTTATTTATGCATCTGCAAAATGTCACAATTCACTGGCATTACTTCAAAATAAGAAAATATAGAAGAAAAAACAAGAAGAAATAACTGCAGTTAAATTGCCCTCAAACGAGACATGTAACTTAAGTCCAAGTAGTGTTGTAAATTGCAAACAATTTTTTTAGGATAACTTTACAGTAAGTACAGAAGAATGACTTGCAGAATTTTCAGCTGTGTGCAGTAACTTACAGTTTAGTTTAAATATTAGGCCTTGTGGACCCATCGGAGCTCGTAGCTAACATAGAGAAGCAGATTGAGAAGGCCAAGGAGGAGTGCCTCTCAAGAAGAGAAATATCAGATCGAATCACAAAATGGGTTGCTGCTTTGGATGAAGAAAATTGGCTCGAGGAGTATAGCCAGGTAGACATTGCCAAAATATACTGAGAAAGATATTGACCAGACCCGTTACATCAGAGCTCAGAACTTATCGTAACTTTGCAATAGTTAACATATTATGACTTTTTAAGAACTATTATATCCAGTCAAGGGATGGTAACTGCTTACTGGTATGTTCTATACCAGCATGTCAGTTCCAATTTGTTGTTGTTATATAGCCATTGATGTCAAGATAGAGTTCATCATTAAACTAGGCTAAATTAAATTGTTGATGTTCGCAAATAAGTACAATATCTAAAACAATTCTAGTTTTAACTTATATCAAGAGAAACTGTCTGGTACCAAGAGCAATATGGATTATGGACCAAACTTTTTCACGATGAGCTCCAGAATTGAGTTATTTTAACCTAATTTAGTGACTTGAAAGATTGATCGATTAATAACCAAGGCAGTACCACTGTAAATTGATTTTTCATTTTTATTTTCCTTTCCAAAATGGTTGCAGGATCAGAATAGGTACAGTTCTGGGAGAGGGGCACACTTGAACTTAAAACGAGCAGAGAAAGCAAGAATACTAGTTGCTAAAATCCCAGGTGCCATTCTGCGAATTTCTGTTTTTTTCACAAAATCATAATTAAGAATTTAATGGCTAACTTAATTTTTTTTATTATTTGACCAGCTATGGTAGATGCCTTGATTAAGAAAACTCTAGCCTGGGAGCACGAAAGAAACAAGTCATTTATCTATGATGGGGTGAGATTATTTCCTGGTTTTCTTTTTTGTTCCTAATATAGTAATACTTGATTTTTTTGTGACCCAAAACATTTTTTATTTAGGTGCGTTTGGTCACTTTATTGGAAGAGTATAAGCTGGGAAAACTACAGAAGGAAGAAGAGAAAAGGAGACACAGGGTACTTACTAAAAGACCATCCATACAATATTATAATTCTGCAATTTTTATCACAATGAGCATGAATCCTATTTGATTTACCATTTTTATGATTCAATCTACGTACTTTTGACCATTTTGATTACAATCATACAATCATCAGCCAGATTATTCTCTTAGAATTTTATGCAAGAACCAGACTTTAGCAGTTCCAGAATTCTTTTAATAATTTTCCTCTAAAGGTTCTTCTCATACTTGTCCACAACTGGAAACAAAATTTCGGGCCCAGTGATACACAGAAACTTACAACTTTATGAAATTCCCCAAATTTCGGTTCTAAACATACATCTGACATCGCAGGAGCAAAAGAAAATACAGAACCTACTGACAGAGAGAGAGCTTCTCTACAATCCTAAACCGAGCAACAGGAATGGCACTAACCTGAGAAAGACAATTGGCTACGGTCCCAACCATAACAAATCAGGGTTCATGACTCCGTCCTTTTCCAGTCGGGCCTCTGCTGGAGGAGGTTGTACGCCTGAGTTCTTGACACCGCGCTCCTACTCGGGCCGTACCAACACCTATTTCTCAGGACGAGCCTCCCAGCTGTCTGCATCTCAGCTGAATATTTCTTACGGGTCTACTCAACCAGATAGCATGTCATTCACAACCATTAGTGGATCTGAGCTCGGATCACCACGCCTCTACTGAGCTTATTGAAGGTTGGCATGCTTTCATTAGACAATTACTGTAAGAAACCAGGATTACAACATCTCATGGTACCAGTTTGCCATAAATGCACTGATAAAACACCTGTACTGTTTCTAAAGCTATCAATCAATTATACAAATGATATTGTGTCTCTAGGGTATTTACTATTTAGCATGTCATATTTGGTTCTCCTTCTTCCAATGCTAAGAACATATATAACATTTTATGTCAATTTAATTTCTCAGGTTTTATGGAGGATCCAGTGGGCATAAGGAGACAGACCAGCTGCTTTACTGTCCTCTCCTTTCTTAAAGCTTTAACTTGCAGTTGCAGATGTAATGGGCACCCCCATTGACTCGGCAAAATCTCAATTTATTGTTAGTTTCCGATCATAATTAATAGTATGACAGTGTATATGTTAATGGATCTAAAAACATTTTTTTTTTCCTTTTAGTTTGTGACAATCAAAATCTTGTGAGGTAAATTTGAACACAGTACATTCTTTGTAACTTGTCAGAAATCAATAAATGCACAAATATATTACAATGGTAAGACTTGTACCATGCATCAGAATTTATAAAAGATCATTACATTATATACACAATTTATTGGATAGATTAAAACCTTGTAATACAAACATTTGCAACCAGAATTTGTCTAATTCTACTATTACAGAAGAAAAGAATGAAAACTAAGAGAGACAGACAAAAATAAGAGCGGAAATGAACCAGCGGTGTTATCATACTCGAGTAATGCCTAGAGACCATTTCAGCCTCTCCGACAAACAACAAAAAATGTTCCTGAAAAGTACAAAAGAAATTCAGTTTCTCCGGGAGATTATTAATTTTTATGTACAAAACTGCATATCATGATAGGATATCGGGAACTGGAAGAATCACAAGTATCAAAATGTTTTTTGCCATGAATCAGGGCTAACAGAACAATCTAGTGTGACCTCACTTGATTAAATCTTATGCTAATTATGAATAAAATACAGAGCTCATTTTTATAACATTACTCAAAGCACCCCCAAATATTAATGGTTTTGGCGCAGCGAATTCATTCCATTGCATTTTACATCTCAAATGTTAAAACTTTCAGTGATGGATGCATTACCGATATTGATTGTTACGGATTTGCCAACAGCAAACTAGAATCCAAATTATAAATCCCAAAAAAAAAAAAAAATAGTGCGATACACTGACATGGAAAAAAGTAGCTATGTGAGGGCTCTATATATGTATTTTTTCTAAAAACAGATATGTAAACTCCAGTGATGATGGAACATAGATTGTTCTGATTTTTTTGAAAAGATCTGGTACAGGACATCAAAATTGGTATGATAATAGTTGATATTTTCAGTTGTTACCACATATCCTTACTACAGTCGCTTCACTAAACTTTACACAAAATTGAAATAATCACAAAGGTGTCATAAAACAACCTCATGGTATTCTAGTCAGGATTGAATGGGAATAATTTCAGAGGCTCCAATTGGACAGTATTCAACTGTTGATCGTAGAAAGAACATTGCACATAAATAGATAACATCAGTCATCGGTCAAAAAAGAAAATTTCAACACATGCCATGCAGTAAATACAGCAAAGTGGAGTAGGTAATTGCTTTTTTTGAGATATGGAGTAGGTAATTACTTGTAAGTATTAATTTTTTTTTTAATGTCAATATATATAAGAACATCCAGAATATGATAATTAAGTAAGATCCATCAAAGTTTTACTTGCATACATCAACCTTCAAAAACTATCAATTTCATCCTCATATTACAATCTCGGTACCAACAATATCAGTTCAAATTCTACTGCTATACATCGGCTACCATCACCCTAACCCTTAATAAAAACAAAAATTTATAAAAGAAGCCATGAACATTTTCACACAATAAAAAATTCTAAAATTAGCATTCTGCACATTGTTATTGACAAAACAACTCAATCCGGTAAACCTCATACCTCATTACCCTAAAACACAATTCTGTTGATTGATCAAAGGTACAAAAGGCAAAGTAAAACAACAAGAGCCTAATTATACCGGAAAATTTCATGGATGCCCTACTTTTTTATCTTAACTGCACCACTACTAAGATTGGTAAGTTAATTTCACAGATGCCCAAAATGCAAGGACCTAAGTTCAACTTGCGCCCTTTAGACCCATATTAGCACGCGCATCCTTTGCCCCTTGCCCACATAACCGTTGCCAGTATAATTCTATTGGGCGCAAGAGGAATTAAGTCACACCCTTTGGTCTGGGCATTGGTGAAATTAAATTGCATGCTTAGGCAGCGGTACAGATAAGTTAATTTCTTTGCGCATCCATGAAAACTTTCCAATTGTACCTTCACATTTTGTTCCTTTCTACCTTCACAAATCAAACCCCTTGAGATAATTGGGATCCTTCCTAGCTCTCTCCTGAAACTTCCTAAACCACCGGTCGAGGATATCCGCCGGCACGACTATATTTCCCCCTCCATCCGCGCCGCAGAACGACTGCATGTAGTTAAACAAGCTCTCCCCGACCTTCAGCGCCATCCTCTCCCCCCTCCTCCCCTCCCCTTCATCCTTGACCGACGGCACAACCGCCAGATCCTCGACACACACCCCGATCTTGGCGCCGATGTTCGATTTCTCGGTCTCGGCGTCCGTGGGCCACGGCAGGGTGAGGACCGCGGATGGTCGATCATTCGTGAGCGCCCCGCAGAACAGGAACGGCGGCGCGTGGGTCGGGGAGGGCTGGAAGTAGACGGACAGGGCCTGGTTGGGGGGAAGTGAGGAAGGGGAGAGCAGAAAGACGCAGACCTGGTGGAGCGGCGGTGCGGCGAAGGGGGCCAGGTCGAGGATCCAGTGCGTCGGGTCGATCTGGGTGAGCGAGGATGGGTCCATTGGGTAGGTTCGCTCCGGGAAGAGGAGGCCGAACATGGCGAGAAGATGGAGAGGGTTTGGAGATTGGATGGTGATGAAGTGTTGAGGTTTGAGCGGCGAGGTGGAAAGAAGAGGGGTTAGTTAAGAGGAGTAGAGAAGGTAGAAGCTGATGAAAGAGGAGAGGAAGGGTACGAACGGAGGAAGGTGGAACTTCTGGAAGGATTTGGGTTCGCGGCAGAAAATTCTAGAAGCTGCCTGAGAAGTACAGAGAGAGACGAGAGAGGAAAAAATTAGTTACCGGCGACGGCGAACCTGTTATAATTGAAAACGTTTTTTTTTTTTTTTGAATTAACTAGGGGTGTAAGTCAAATCCGTTTAACCCGTGAAATCCGACCGACCCGACCAACCCGATCCGATAGTTTACGGATTTTGATTATAGTTGGTTAGGTACGGATTGAATTTTGAGCAACCCGATAATTAAAATTTGGTTATGGATTTCATAAAATATGTTGAGTAAAACCCGACCCGACCAACTTGTTTAGATTTATTAAAATAATATATATTATTTTTAATAACGTCGCAGTATCGTTATAGAAACGTAATGACTTTTTGTTATACTCAAAATGTTTAATTAAAAGTTATTTTATTTTACTTTTTAATTTGTGTATATTGAATTTTTTTATTATATTTTTTTTATTGTAACTTAGTTTCACTTATAATTTGACAATTAATATCTTAAATTGAAACCCGCGAAATCCGTGATATCCGACCGCCAAAGTTGAAACCCAAATTGAACGGTTTTTATTATTTGTTGGTTAGTTATGGATTGAAATTTGTGCAACCCGACTAAAATATTTAGATTGCCAATCTATGCGAAACCCGACCAACCCGACCCGTTTACACCCCTAGAATTACCATTGGCCCGTAGGCAACAAACATTACAAAGTTGAATTCTCCCAAATTACATAAAAAATAACACAATTCTAATTCAAAAACTAATTAATGCAAACCACATCACAAAATCAAAAGCAAAATCCAACTATGCTTTTGTAGTCTAGTTCAAAATAGTTCTTCATTTGCTCCGGTTGTATGCGCGCCACCATTATCGACAACATAAGCTTCCATTGGCCACACTGCTTGTTGTCGACAATAGCATCAAAGATTTGAAGGAGCTTGTGCAACTTGGAGAAAATGTTCTTGATTTCTATTTTCAACTTGTAACCACGACAAAGAGACGAAAGACAAAAAAGGTCAAGAAAAAGACTTACAATACGAGAAGAGAGGCGAGAAATGACTAGAAGGGAGAAGAAGGAAAGGAGGAGAGAAGGGAGGAAGAAATATAAGGCGGGGTGGCGGGGAGAGGCCGCTCTACCAGCAGGACGGCGACCTCCCCCACCAAATCGGGTGGATTTCTTTTCCTCTCTTTCTGGCGGCTAGGGTTTTTCTAACAGCAACACCTCATCGAACAAATCTAATTGAAAACGTTAGCTGCTTGAGAAGTACATAGCCTAAAACTAACGTGAAAAACGTTAGCATTTCGGAGCGAAATGCTAACGGTTCAAATTATACTTTGTCACGTTCAAAATTTTAATTTATGGTTCCCATTAATTTTATCGTATAAAAATATCAGGGGATATAAAAAATTTCTATTTTTGAGGTTTTTTAAGTATTTATTTCGGATTTTTTTAAATCCATATACAAAAAAGGAGTAAATTTAGCGAGGCCTCCCGTGCTCCTAACTAAAAAATCATACTAAACCATCATAAAATTTTGATTTATCATTCTCATTAAATTATTTATATGAAAATCTCTTAGGATACAAAAATTTTCTATTTTTTGAGTTTCTTAAGTATATGTTTTGAAATTTTATAGAATAACCACAAAATAATAATAAAATAATATATAAAACTATGTCATCTTTAAAAAATATAAAACAAATAATTAAAAATCTCAAAAAATGGAAAATTTTTGTATCCTATGATATTTTGATATAAAGAATTTAATGAGACCCATAAATCGAAATTTCAAGATGATTTAGTATGATTTTTGAGTTAGGAGCACAGGAGGCCTCCGTACTCCTAAAAGCACTATAGTTTTACTCACAAAAAAGCACTATTTTATTAATATTTTAGAGTCATTTTGAAAAATCTAAAACAAATACTTAAAAAAACTCTAAAAATGGAAAATTTTTGTATTTCTTAGTATTTTCATATGATGAATTTAATAGTAACCATAAATTAAAATTTTGGACGTGGCTAAATATAATTTAGACCGTTAGCATTTCGGAGCGAAATACAAATGTTTTCACATTAGTCTAGCTCCAATAAAACTATACAAGAAATTTTCAATGTCAAATGTTACATTTGGAAATGGATGACTATGAGTAGGAGTAGCAAAAAAACTCGTAGCCCATGGCTTGCTCGCTATTGGCTCGCTTGTTAAGCTAATGAGCCGAGCTTGAGCTTAGATATCTCGGCTCGTTAAACTCGTTTGGCTCGATAAATTATTATTAATTGCAATTTTTACTGCTCTTATCGTAAATTATTAATATATTATACAACATATAGTCTAATATATATAAAATTGTTATGTATAATGTGTACGAACATATTTTTGTTAGTCTTTTTGTTGATTTTTATATAAAATTTGATATAACATACTTAAAAGTTTATTATTAAACAATAAAATGAGCTTAACGAGCCAGCTCGATCAGCTCGTTAATTAAATGAGCCGAGCTCAAGCTTGTGTTTTTGGCTCGTTTAATTAATAAACGAGCTTAACGAGCCAGCTCGGTCAGCTTGTTAATTAAACGAGCTGAGCTCAAGCTTGTGTTTTTGGCTCGTTTAATTAATAAACAAGCTTAACGAGCCAGCTCGGTCAGCTTGTTAATTAAACTAGCCGAGCTCAAGCTTGTGTTTTTAGCTCGTTAATTAAACGAGCCGAGTTTGAGGTTAGCCCGGCCCGGCTTAGCTCGGTTTGTTTACATCCCTAGCTATGAACCTATGAGTCCATATTTGCTATTCATTGAGAATAGCAGGACCCTATTTGTCTAATATAGACCGTTAGATTAAAATGGACGGATCTGATCATCCCAATGAAGATTATAGGGCGCGGTTTCATAATTAATCTCATCCGTTGATTTTGATCGAACGGTTCATATTCGGATAATAGGGTCCTGTTATCCAATGTTGAATAACAGCAGATTTCATCGCATTAGGCTATATGAGAATAATAATGAGATCCAATAACATATAAATATTATGGAAAATGTTACTCTTTATATAAATGTATTCTTCTTTAAAATATAAAATTATAGCAGATTAAATTTCACAATATAAATTGTTATTTTTAAACTGTCAAGTTAAGTGTATTGTTTTGGATCCGGACCTGACCTCCATTATACCAGACGGAGACTGAGCGTCGTCTTTGAACGACTGAACCGTTCAAATGTTCTTGAATACATTTCGACTTCGTTGTGCTTGAACTAGTTTTGCTTAACGAGTTAACGTACAATAAACGAAATGTGTGATAGATAGACAGAATGAAAAAAATAACAAGTTAGTTGTCCCGTTCATTTTTTATTTTCATGGTTCTTGAGGAAAAAATTCCGTTTTCCCATAAAAATGTCTCCGAAATCTCTCATGAACTTCAGCTTCACTAATCAACCGGATGAGTGCTCATCCCCTAACTTACTGCATTGTGTAGTTCACAACATCAGCCATTAGATCATCTCGAGATCCGTTCTGGAACGAATCTAGAGACAATCCAACGGCTGATGTTGTGAACTGCACAATGCAGTTCAGCAGGGGATATGAATTCGGACAGACCCTCAGTAAGCTTTGAGCCTTTGACTGCATGGAGCGCGTCTATACTGTCCCAAGAGTAGAAAACTAGAAGATAAGACCGTGAGACAAGAGAACTGCATCATTATGTACATGTTTCTGGATATTCATCATAAGGAAGATTACTTCTTTATCCCAATCTGAAGTTTTTAAATAAGAGGGATTCATTGACAATAGCTGTATTGACAGTCTTGACAATAATATTTTTCAAAAAATTTTAAAAAATCATAAAAAATCTTAAAAATAGAAAAAGGTTTACGGAAGTATTACTTAACTTATAGATTGATCATGGTTCAAGTTTCAATCAATTTGAATATTGTTTGATGCCTTATCAAAATTTTATACACTTTTTAATGGTTGTAATTTAATGGATCTTTCAAGAGCTATCAAAAGCGATTAAATTGAATATAATCGAAAACATAATCAATCTATAAGTTAAGTAATATTTCCGTAAACTTTTTTCTATTTTTAAGATTTTTTATGATTTTTTAATTTTTTGAAAAATATTATTGTCAAGACCGTGTGAATACAGCTATTGTCAATGATCCCTCCTCTTTAAATAATCGTTGGGACTAACAAGATTTCTTCCCAGCAATTTCATATAAATAATCGTTGGACTAACAAGTATTGTTCCCAGCAATTTCATATTGTATCGGAAGAACATATTATAATTTGACAAGAAGCGTCCCAACTCCCAAGCTAGGGCCATGGATCTAAATATATGATACTTCTAGCCCGGCCTCAAAAATAGCTAGCGTACCCTCTACACATTATTGTACTCAGAATGCAGGTTCACTGCAGGAACCTATCCTTATTTTACTTGTTGAAGGGAACTTCCTTTGACTTGCTTCTGTTACACCACCATCCAACTAAAACATAAATAATAGCCCAGTTGCCATTAGAATTACTCTATAGTTACCAAATAAATGCTAATTGCAACTTGTATGCACTCTTGCAATCATACTCAAAGTCTCTCTTTCACAAAGAACCTAAGCTTCTGACTGTAATCAGTAATTAAGTCATGGCTGAGATGTTCCTCTCAGCTGCCATCTCCACCTTGACCGAAAAAGCCAGCGACTTTCTCATGAAGGAATTCACCACTGCACTTGGCATTGACCAGTACCGCCAGAAACTCTGTCGTATTTTACCGGCTGTGCAAGCCGTTGTTGCTGATGCAGAGGAGCGCGGCAGAGCAGACCCAACTGTCAGAGGATGGTTGCATGATCTCAAGATTATTGCACACGAAGCAGAAGATGTGCTTGATGAGTTGAGGTACGATGCGATAAGTAAGGATGTTGAGGCTGAGATCCGGTTCGAGAAAAAGGCAAGACTCTCCATTTCTCACCCTAGGTCATCTCTCCTTAGGGATGCTGCAGGATCCTTGTCTGATGGCCAGAGGTTGAAAGGGGTTTTGGAGAAGATTGAGGCCATTGTCGACGAGATGAATCGATTCCACTTTTTGATAAAAGATACCAAGCAACCCGTGACAAAAGTTGTTAATCGGCCTAGGAGTCACTCTTATGTCGTTGAATCGACAATCATTGGTAGGAGTGATGATTTGGAGAAAATTGTGACCATGATATTAGGCCAAGCTGAGAGGGAGAGCATTGCAGTCCTTCCAATTGTTGGCATTGGTGGATTGGGCAAAACTACTCTCACTCAGCTAATCTACAACAATACCACGATTCAAACTCACTTTGAGCGGAAATTGTGGGTTTGTGTCTCTGATGAATTTGATGTCGCCCGTCTTGCCAAAGCAATAGTTGACGTAGCAACTGGCACAAATAGCCAACTACCGATAGAGAATATGGAGCTGGTCCAACAGCGTCTTCGACAAGTGTTAATTAGCAAAAGGTATCTTCTTGTGCTTGATGACGTTTGGAACGAAATTCCAGGAAGATGGGAGCAACTAAGGCTCTTTCTTGACTGCGGTAGTCCAGGAAGTGTGGTAATTGTAACAACCCGCAGCCAGAGAGTTGCCACAATTGTTGGCACACAGAGTGCATACATGTTGCAAGGGCTAACTGAGGATGATCTATGGGGAATATTCAAACAAAGAGCTTTCGGAGCAGGTGTCCACGAGCAGCCTCAACTTGTTGAGATCGGTAAGCAATTGATGAAAAAGTGTTATGGATCACCATTGGTTGCGACAACCTTGGGGGGGCTAATGGGTTATAAGAGAGAAGAAAGAGAATGGTTAGATATTTTGGAGAGTAATATTTGGGACCATACAGAAAATGAGATTATGCCCGTGTTGAAACTGAGTTATGAAAGCTTGTCCCCTCAAATGAAGAGATGTTTTGCATTTTGTGCTATATATCCTAAAGACTATGAAATGGAAAGGGATTGCTTGATTAAATTATGGATAGCAAATAGTTATATTCCATTAGAAGGGAATATGGAGGTGGAGGCCAAGGGGATCGAGATTTTTAATGAGTTGGCATGGAAGGGATTTTTTCAAAATGTTTCAAAGTCAGAATTCTCCTTTGATGGACCGAGAATAATTACTTGCAAGATACATGATTTATTACATGATCTTGCTCAATCCCTTGTTGGTAACGAGTGTGCCATTTTAGTAAATCTTGATCAACAAAGTGATGTTTTGTCAAACAATACCTTGCATGCCTCTTCTTCATGCGCAAGAACTATAGTCAATCTTTTTGAAAGTAGTTCTTCTATTCGCACAGTGTTGTTAACCGATTGCAATTTTTTGGAATATGAGAACTTGGAAACTCTAGATTTATCGAAAGCCAACTCATTTAGAGCCCTTAGTTTGAGCCGGTCTTGTATTAGAGAAATACATGCTGAGTTAAGAACGTCGATGCATCTGCGGTATCTTAATCTCTCGTGTTGTAGGAGATTAGTGGTACTACCAGAGTCTTTGTGTACCTTATATAGTCTGCAAACTCTAGATCTATCTTATTGTACTCAATTGCAATGCCTGCCAAAAGGTATGAGGCATATGCGCAGTCTTAGGCATGTCAGCCTTGAAGAGTGTAGCGAATTGAAGTGCATGCCTGCAGGTCTTGGAAACCTAAGAAGCCTCCAGACCCTCACAGTGTACATAGTTAACCCTTCTACCGGTTGTGGCATAGAGGAACTGCAAGACCTCAATCTTGGAGGACTGTTAGAGCTTTATGATCTTGCCGAACTACACAATCAAAAGGAGGCAAGATTAGCTAACTTGATTTCTAAGAAGAACTTAACTCAACTTGTGTTGAGCTGGGATCTAATGGGTCGCACTTGTTCACTGGACCCTGATGCTGATAGGGATGTATTAGAGGGTCTTGAACCGTTTCGAGGACTAGAAGTACTCCAAATATATAGTTATGGTGGTATAGAGTTTTCAGCATGGATGCAGAATTCTATATCGTTAAGAAACCTCTCCATTCTTGTGTTGGACGGGTGCAGAAGATGCACAATACTTCCACCTATTTGGCAGCTGCCATCACTTGTAGAACTCTATATAAGTGAGCTCAATAACCTAAAGCATATATGCATTGAGAGTCCCACGCTAGCTCAAGAAAATGGTGCAGCATTGCACAATATGTTCCCTATGCTGGAGAAGTTAGAATTGAGGGATCTGGCAAGTTTAGAGAGGTGGCAAGAAAATGATCAGGCAGAGTTTACATCTCTGACTTTCCCAAAGCTTCTTGAATTGAAGATTTTTAATTGTCCTCGACTATATGCCTTGCCTTCCTGTCCTTTCCTTCAAAAGTTGGACGTATATTCGTTCCGATCCTTAAGCCAAATGCTTTTCTCTGCAATTGAAACCATGAAAAGCAATGGCGTAGCTGTACGTTATGCATCACCATCTCTCCGTACATTGTGAATAGTCAGACAACAAATTGTGAAGCCAAGGAAATATGGTCCTGGACTATTTTGATATCTTTCACGATTACTGAAAGATGGGCACAAATTGGTGTATTCACGGGAGCGAATTAAAAGGAGATCACCTCATCTCCTGGCGACCATCGAGTGAAGAAGGCAATCGAGCTCTAAGGCGTATCGTTCTAGGTTTGCTCTCTTTTATGATAATTCATCTTACATTTGAAAATTTTATAAAATTAGTGTATGAAATTACAGAGGTGTAAGAGAGTGCTTGATTGGCTTTAAATTTCTTGTAGCTTTCAAAAATCATGAATTCGTGTCGTGATTGTTGTTTGTTTTTGCTGATTTTTTTGTATTGATTCCATATTGTCTCATTTAGTCGAGTCTGTGCATGTGTTTCGGCATAATTTCCCGGACCTCTGTAGATTGCCGTATCCACTGCTAACACTGTCAATGACTGACTCAGACCCAAATGTCCAAATAAAAACTTAAAAAAAAAATTGTCAATTTTAACAGCTGAATCATCAAGTCTTTAATAAGCTGAGCATAGTCGGACCCAAATGACTAAACATGAGAACGTTTACCCGAAACCTGAGCTTAGTCGACGTCTGATCCAAACAACTAATATGGATGAACTTAGATCCTGAGAAGCTCGAAGACTTTTATACATAAAGTTTTTACTTTTATGCAGTGTGATATTTGTTTTATGCAAGTTCTTTTAAGATTGTGTTATGCAGTTTTTATGTATGATATTTGTTTTATGCATAAACTTCTTACTTTTATGCAGTGTGATACCTGTTTTTATGCATTTTTTTTAAGTTTGTATTATGCAGTTATTATGCATGAGCATAAACTTCTTACTTTTATGCAATGTGATGCGTGTTTTTATGTTTTAAGTTTGTGTTATGCAGTTGTTATGCATGATATTTGTTTTTATACATAAACTTTTTACTTTTATGCAGTGCGATATTTGTTTTTATGCAATTTTTTTAAGTTTGTGTTATGCAATTGTTATGCATGATATGTGTTTTATGTATAAACCTCTTACTTTTATGCAGTGTGATATTTGTTTTTATGCATTTTTTTTTAGGTTTGTGTTCTACAATTTTTATGCATGATATTTGTTTTATGCAGTGTGATATTTGTTTTATGCAATTTTTTTTCTTTTTTAGTTGATGTTAAGGAGTTGTTTTAGTTTGCATATTTGTGCACTTAAATTTGGTAACTATGCATGTTGTTTGTACAATTATGCACTTAAAATGTGTAACTATGCATATAATTTGTACAATTGTGGATTTAAACTTCGCAATTAAGCATAAAATGTTTAGATTTTGAACAAATTTTTAAAAACATAATTTACCATAAATTTTGCTCAAATCTGTCATACTTGAACGATTTTTTTATTTAAGCTCACTGTCCTAAGTGGGAAAAACATAATTTTCTTTGTCTTTTTTTTTTTCGGTTTCTCGAGTGGGAAAATTTTATTAATGGGATGGTAAGTTGTGCGTGAGTCCTGGCGATGGTGCGTGCGCGAGTGAGCGGATCAAATTGAGTGCGTATCATCGACGGGATCGTTGACCGTATCGATACATCAGCTCCCTTATATTTTTACCCTATTAATTGGCTTTAACAGTGTTAATATTTTCCGTTACAAACGTTAACTGTTCACAACATAGTTGTATCTGCTATATTAATAGGTTACGTTTAAATCATATTAATTAATTATTTTGTGGTCTGTTCAACTTAATTATATTATGAACTGAAATAATAGAGCAATTATACTTCCTATCTTCATATTTATGACAGTGAGAACATCACCATGGAAAAAATTTGACTAATCTATTGCCATGCAAGTTTTGCTGAGTTGAATTAAATTTCCCTGAACTTTATTCCGGACACTCGCTTTCTTTTTTCTGAGAATTTGTACGAATGTTAACTCTCGATTTTTCGGGTTTTATTCGATCCTCTGTATCGCATGCCTTGCAATAAAATTACGGGCCGGGTATATATTGTATATCTTTATGACCCGATATGATGTTTCGTGCATAAGATGGGTTTCAGAAACTATTTTTTGAGATTTTCTGTGAGCGTTTTGCGTGAGGAAGTACAAGTTAGTTGTTTTTGCGTTTGTTATACGAAAGGTAGCACAGAAAAATAGTACTGTGGATTTCGTCGTTTTCCGTTTGTCAGGGAATCTTTTAACTTAAAAAAACATATATATAAACAGAATTTGTTTTATACGGCTGATTCATCAGCCGTGCTTTTTTTATGTTCTTATTTTTTTTTTGTTAATAATAAATTTAAAAATATTTTCAATGAAGTATTAAAAATAGGTTTCTATTTCTAAAAAATCAAAAAATATATTTAAAAGTGATAAATAAATTTAAGGTTTTATATAAATAACAAACTTAAATCAAATAAATGGAACTCAAAATCAAAATTTAAACTAAATTTGTTGAAAAACATTATCGTGTGGAGTTGTATACACAGTCTAACAAAAGTTTTTAAAATAAAATTTAGTGGCAGAGTGATTATATCATTCGGCTGTTACTACGATCTCAAATAGTTGACGACCGCTTTTTATTCCTCTAATTTGTCTTTAATATTTTTGTGAATGAAAAACTATTAGTTATGAGTATTGTTTATAGTATATTTGCATGATTATTAAAATTGAAGAAAATAATGATCATTTAACAGTCAAGATTGTCAAAACTTGAAAGCTTTCTTAAACAACTAATTATTTAGTGCTACTACTTTCATCTTATACAAAAAATTTAACAATCTAACACACTAACACATATAACAAAAAAATAAATAAATTTCATAGTTTACTTAATTTTTCAGTACTGGTGATCTGTCAATTAGTTAAATTCTTATTTAAATGAATGTAATCTTGACATAATCAATAGTAAGTACGAGTATTTGAGAAGTAGACATCTTCAAATTTACATAATTAAGCATTATATGTGTAAAAACTAACTTTACATCATAGTGATTCACGTTGAAGATCCCATTTCGGCGTCAATATTTATTGCACGCTAGTTTCTTTATCATATAAATTTTTTGACACATTATGCATCTTAAATGTCGTACACTTTAAAAAACGTAATCATTTCTTCGTTAAGCACGCATATACACTGGTTGAAAATGTTTACATTAAATATTGTAACCGTTAACAAAGATATGTCAACTTAATTTTATATAATAAAAAAGACATTTAATATAATAATATTTAATATATAATTATAAAAAAAATTACACACTTATATAATAATATTTTTCTAATCTTAAACATAGTAACCGTTCAATATACAATGTAACAAAAAAACATTGAATATATAACGTAACAAACAAAACATTGCCGAAGCAACGCGAGGCCTCCATCCTAGTACCAAATATTTTGTAGGCATGTACAATTTGGATAAAGATATTGCACAATGTCCGCAGAGATGAAATTTATAAGCATGCGATTTTTTAGCCTTTCAAGATGTCTGCAAGCAATATATAGGTGCTTTTTCTTTTTGTAAATTATATTTTATATAGCTTCATTGCAACCTAGTCAAAAGAATGAGACCATATTTTTCCCTTTTCCCTTTTTATGTTTTCGTTTTCTCATTTATTTTTTGAGAACTTATTTATAAATATATATGGTATTATATATTATTTAGTAGCTGACTAGCTAGCTGTATGAATTTCTATATATGCTATTATGCTTATGTAATTGCTAAAAATTAATTTTACTTCTCGATGCTTGCATGCTTGCATCTTTTTTTTTTTTTTTTTTTAATTTGATTTGTTTCTCACCACTAAAAAATATAAAGAAGGAATTTTTTTTTTAGAAATATATATATATATGTTGAACCCAACGTATGAGGAAAGATTAAAGAATATGACAGGAGTAATCCATCTGTATAGTTTGTTGATTTTGTAAATAAATCTCAGCTAATGTAAAAGCATTAAATTATAACAGCATAGAATTAACAGAGTTCGAGTCAAACAATAGAATAAAATTTGAGTGGCACATGTTAGCTGTGGATTTGGCAGGACAAGAGTAGCTAGCGTACCCTCCACACATTATTGTATTCAGAATGTACGTTCACTGCAGCCTGCAGGAACCAATCCTTATTTTGCTTCTTGAAGGAAACTTCCTGTGATTTGCTTCTGTTACACCACCATCCAACTAAATCATAAAGGAAAAATTAATTAAGCGACCCCCACATAAACCAATCAATCACAAACTTTCTTGCAGTCATACCCAAAGTCTCTCTTTCACAAAGATTAAACTAAGCTTCCAACTCAAATCAGTAATCTAGCCATGGCTGAGATGTTCCTCTCGGCTGCCATCTCCACCTTGACCGAAGAAGCCAGCGACTTTCTCGTGAAGGAATTCACCACTGCACTTGGTGTTGAGCAGCACCGCCAGAAACTCTGCCGTATATTACCGGCCGTGAAAGCCATTGTTGCTGATGCAGAGGAGCGCAGCAGAGCTGACCCAACTGTCAAAGGATGGTTGCACGATCTCAAGATTATTGCATACGAAGCAGAAGATGTGCTCGATGAGTTGAGGTACGATGCGATAAGTAAGGATGTGGAGGCTGAGATCCGGTCCGAAAAAAAGGCAAGACTCTCCCTCCCTATTCCTGGGTCATCTCTCCTTAGGGATGCTGCAGGATCCTTGTCTGATGGCAAAAAATTGAAAGAGGTTCAGGAGAAGATTGAGGCCATTGTTGATGAGATGAACTGATTCCACTTTTTAATTAAAGATACCAAGCAACCTGTGACTAAAGTTGTTAATCGGCCTAGGAGTCACTCTTATGTGGTCGAATCGACTATCATTGGTAGGAGTGATGATTTGGAGAAAATTGTGGCCATAATTTTGCGCCAAGTTGAGAGGGAGATCATTACAGTCCTCCCGATTGTTAGCATAGGTGGATTGGGCAAAACTACTCACACTCAGCTAATCTACAACAATTCCATGATTCAAACTCACTTTGAGCGGAAATTGTGGGTCTGTGTCTTTGATGAATTTGATGTTGTCCGTCTTGCCAAAGCAATGATTGATGTAGCAACCGGCACAAACAGCCAACTGCCAATAGAGAATATGGAGCTGGTCCAGCAGCGTCTTCGAGAAGTGTTAATTGGGGAAAGGTACCTTCTTGTGCTTGATGACGTTTGGAACGAAATTCCAGACAGATGGCAGCAACTAAGGCTCTTGCTTGACTGTGGTAGTTCAGGAAGTGTGATAATTGTAACAACCCGCAGCCAGAGAGTTGCCACAATTGTTGGCACACAGAGTGCATACAAGTTGCAAGGGCTAAATGAGGATGATTTATGGAGAATATTCAAGCAAAGAGCTTTCGGAGGGGGTGTCCATGAGAAGCCTCAACTTGTTGAGATCGGTAAGCAATTGATGAAAAAGTGCTATGGATCACCACTGGTTGCAACAACTTTGGCGGGGGGGGGGGGGGGGGGGGGGGGGGGGTGCTAATGGGTTATAAGATTAAGAGAGAAGAAAGAGAATGGTTAGATGTTTTGGATAGTAGTATTTGGGACCATATGGTCGTAGAAAATGAGATTATGCCTACACTGAAACTAAGTTATGAAAGCTTGTCCCCTTCAAATGAAGAGATGTTTTGCATTTTGTGCTATATATCCTAAGGACTCTGTGATGCAAAGGGATTGCTTGATTGAATTATGGATGGCAAATAGTTATATTCCATTAGAAGGGAATATGGAGGTGGAGGCTAAGGGGATCGAGATTTTCAATGAGTTGGCTTGGAGGGGATTTTTTCAAAACGTTGCAAAGTCAGAATTCTCCTTTAAGGGACCGAGAATAATTACTTGCAAGATGCATGATTTATTACAAGATCTTGCTCAATCCCTTGCTGGTAATGAGTGTGCCATTTTATTAAATCTTGATCAACATAGTGATGTTTTGTCAAACAATACCTTGCACGTCTCTTCTTCAGTCGCAAACACCATAAATCTTTTTAAAAGTAGTTCTTCTATTCGAACATTGCTGTTATCCGGTTACCATCAATCAGAACATGAGAACATGGAAACTTTAGATTTATCGAAAGCCAACTCATTTAGAGCTCTTAGGCTGAGTTGCTCTAGGATTAGAAAAATACATGTTGTGTCAAGAACGTCAATGCATCTGCCGTACCTTGATCTCGCGGCTTGTATGAACTTAGTGGTACTACCAGAGTCTTTATGTACCTTATATAGTCTGCAAACTCTAGATCTATCTTACTGTGGTGCATTGGAATGCCTACCGAAAGGTATGAGGCATATGCACAGTCTTAGGCATGTCTACCTTAAAGAGTGTTACAACTTAAAGTGCATGCATGCAGTCTCGGAAACCTAAGAAGCCTCCAGACTCTCACAATGTTTATAGTTAACCCTTCTATTGGTTGCGATATTGAGGAACTGAAAGACCTCAATCTTGGAGGAATGTTAGAGCTTTATGATCTTGCCGAACTACACAATCAACAGGAGGCAAGATTAGCTAACTTGATTTCTAAGAAGAACTTAACTCAACTCGTGTTGAGCTGGGATCTAATGGGTCGCACTTGTTCACTGGACCCTGATTCTCATAGGGATGTATTAGAGGGTCTCGAACCTTTTCGAGGACTATAAATACTCAAAATAAAATGTTATGGTGGTATCGAGTTTTCAGCATCGATGCATAATTCTATATTGTGCTTCAAAATAAAATGTGTTGGACGAGTGCAGAAGATGCACAGTACTTCCACCTATTTGGCAACTGCCATCACTTGTACAACTCTATATAACTGAGCTTGATAGCCTAAAGCATATATGCACTGAGAGTCCCACGCTAGCTCAAGAAAATGGTGTGGCATTGCACAATATGTTCCCTATGCTCGAGAAGTTAGAATTGAGGGATCTGGAAATTTTAGAGAATTGGCAAGAAAACGATCTGGCAGAGTTTACATCTCTGACTTTTTCCAAAGCTTCTTCAATTGGTGATTGATGATTGTCCTCAACCAGATGCCTTGCCTTCCTGTCCTGTCCTTCAAAAGTTGAAGGTATATTCGAACCAGCCCCTAAGCCAAATGTTTTCCTCTGCAATTGAAACCTTGAAAAGCAACGGGGTCGATGTCTATGTAGTGGAATCGTCAGATGTCTATTGTGAATCGCCAGACAGCGAATTGTGAAGCCAGAGAAATATGGCTTGGACTATTTTTATATCATTCATGGTTAATGAAAGATGGGCCCAAAATTTTGTGTATTCACGGGAGCGAATTAAAAGGAGATCGGCTCATCTCCTGGCGGCCATTGAGTGAAGAAGGCAATCAAGCTCTAAGGCGAATCGTTCTAGGTTTGCTCTCTTTTATAATAATTCATCTTTACATTCGAAAATTTTATAAAATTATTGTATGAAATTATAGAGAGGGTGTAAGAGAGTGCTTGATTGGTTTTAAATCTCTTGTAACTTATAAAGCTTTCAAAAATAATGAATCCGTGTCGTGATTGTTGTTTGTTTTTGTTGATTTTTCTATATTGATTCCACATTGTCTCATTTAGTTGGGTCTAGTGCATGTGTTTCGACCTAATTTCCCGGACCTCTGTAGATTGCCGTATCCATTGCAGCCTAGTCCCAACACTGTCAATGACTGAGTCAGACCCAAATGTCCAAATAATTAAAATTTTAACAGCTGACTCATCAAACCTTTAAGAAGCTGAGCATAGTTAGACCCAAATGACTAAACATGAGAACGTTTACCCAAAACCTGACCTTAGATGTCTGATCCGAAACAACTGATATGGATGAGACTAGCTAGATCCTAAGAAGCTCGAAGACTTGTTTACAGAAAGCAGATTCAACCAGCTGAAAGCATGTTGATTATAGGATAACTTGACAAACCTCATTTTATCTATAGTAGACCCAAACTTAGTTTACAAATTTTGTTTGAGAAGCCTGGGTGCTGCTTTACCCGGAAGGACTTATGACCTATCAGAATGATCAGATTTACCTCAACAAAGTATGAGAATACCCTTTTTTTTTCAAACTAGTGAAAAACTCACGCCTTGCTTTGGACTGAAATTATTATTTCTTATAATAAACTTTTAAGATTATATGTAATGGGCCTTAAATTAAGATCATTTATATGGGCCTTTAATTTTAATGGGCTAAGAACGTCAACATGCATTAACGTACATCAACGGTTCTGATCTATCCAAAAAAATGATCAACGGCTCAGATGTGAGGATAGCTCTTTCATGCTATTTTTTCCAATATGCTTTTATTATTAGTAAGGATTTGTCCAACATTTTTACTTTTCATTTGTCTTGTCAGTTGAATTAATTTCTTTAGGATGTGGCTTCTTAATTTATGATTTCATTTCATTGATACCGATCTCATTACTAATATGTCTTCCTGAGGTATTTTTATTCAGAAAACTATATTCCTTAGATTTCTCAGAAAACGTTTCTTTGCATTTGTATTTAATCCGGTGTTTTAAAAAACGGTATACGCTCGATGGACGGACATAGTACCGTTAAGTGATTAATCGTTATGCGGATGACTAATCGGATTTTTGCGGACAATTTTGCGTTTTTTATTAATTTATACATTAATACCGATATTTCATTTAGAATATTGCTAAATTGATTTTTTTATTTGTCAACACGAAAATATTGATACATGCACAGTTGTTAACATAACAAACAAAATTCTGTTTTCATCCTTATTTGCCTATTTGCCTATTTTCCGAATTTCATATTTTCTTTATTATGGAAATGTTATATCTAGCAGAAACACCTTATCCATATGATCAATAAAAAAAAAAAAAAAAAGAAGCCAGATATACACGTTCCAATAAAAAAAAAAATTCAATAAATCTTCCAATTAAATCAATTTCGTTAAGCATTTTTTTAAAATATAATTTAATATTGTATATTAAGATCAACTGCTTGCTTTATTGTTTTCATAAAAAAAAAGAAACAACAAGGAAAAAGAACAAATACCTCTCTATTGGTTTAATGAAGACAAAGCATTATGCGTTGATCAATCTATAAGCTAATCTTACAAAGAATTCTGAATAGCTTGGTAGAAATTAAAAGGTAAAGAACAAAAACTAATAAGAAACAAAAAAAAAAAAGAAAATGGAATGGGCTTCCAGCCTAACAGAGGTGCATGACAATATGATATCACCGATTCACCGTTTTACCGACTTCTATATAGTACTGAGCAAATTGGGTCTATAGCGTAAAAAGTGGCTCTGCGCTTCGATTTATAGGCACAAGACTATTTACTGCACCGATTAGTCCGGAAAATACGTCCGATTAATTAAAAAAACGTCCGATTAAGTGAAAAGTCGGGCGATTTGACGTTTCCTTCCGCAAAATAGACACCGCATCTCTCATTCGGAACGGTTTTGCTGCCGCCACCGAATAAACGCCCGATTAATCGACCGCACTGTCCTATTTTCAAAACACTGGTCCTAAATATCAAAATTGTCTGTAATGAGACCGAAACTTGTGATTTTGTATTCTTCGACGCTCATTTAAAAAAATTGAGGTCATAATAGCATTGCCTTTTTTTCACTTTTTAGTTTTTTAAGGAAATTAACTCTGTGGTCTATGCCCAATTTTTGAAGCCTGAATGATGTCAAAGAGTCCAGTAAAGCCCATGAACCTAGACAACATATTGTACTGGGTACTCTTAATATCCATGGTCCGCGTCATAACATATGAAATGAAAATGACAAAGTAGCGAATTTATCAGTTGCCGGCCCCGATTTACAGAGTGCTTATCCCCTATACTATACAGTACTGCAAGTACAGTTAATCACGTAAACCTCTAGATTTTATCAAGATTCGTGCGTGATTAACTGCAATTGCAGTACTGCTGAGGATGTGAAATCCGATTAAGATATGTGCGTCATCAAACCCCAATGCCTCAGAGTCCGAAATCTGAAATCCTATGAAGTGCGCTTAGTTTTGTGTCCGTTAGCTTGTATCAAGATCCGAGCAAGTGCGAATCTTAATGCAATTGAACAGACAGAAAATTGAGACATCGTGTCTTACTACAGAGAATGTGGGCTCGCTGCTGGAAGGCTGGAACCGATCCTTATTTGTCGAGGGAAACTTCCTGGAACCAATCCTTATTTGTTGAAGGAAACTTCCTGTGACTTGCTTCTGTTTTTTTTTTTTTTTTTTTGAGGAAAAACCCGTAGGTGACTTGCTTCTGTTACACCACCATCCAACTAAAACATAAATCTAATAGCCCAGTTGCCGTTAGATTAATAGTTATCTAATATATCCAAATTGCAGTGATGCACTGTCATGCACATTGGCAAGCTTCACAAGGAAAATTAATTAAGCGATTCCCAACATAAACCAATCAATCACAAACTTTCTTGCAGTCATACCCAAAGTTTCTCATTCCAAAGATCCTAAACTTCCGACTGAAATCAGTAATTAAGCCATGGCTGAGATGTTCCTCTCAGCTGCCATCTCCACCTTGACGGAAAAAGCAAGCGACTTCTTTGTGAAGGAATTCACCACTGCACTTGGCGTTGACCAGGACCGCCAGAAACTCTGTCGTATATTACCGGCCGTGCAAGCCATTGTTGCTGATGCAGAGAAGCGCAGCAGAGCTGACCCAAGTGTCAGAGGATGGCTGCATGATCTCAAGATTATTGCATATGAAGCAGAAGATGTGCTCGACGAGTTGAGGTACGTTGCGATAAGTAAGGATGTTGAGGCTGAGATCCGGTCTGAAAAAAGGCCAAGACTGTCCCTCTCTCTTCCTGGGGCATCTCTCCTTAGGGATGCTGCAGGCTCCTTGTCTGATGGCAAGAAATTGAAAGGGGTTTTGGAGAAAATTGAGGCCATTGTTGACGAGATGAATCGATTCCACTTTTTGATAAAAGATACCAAGCAACCCGTGACAAAAGTTGTTAATCAGCCTAGGAGTCACTCTTATGTGGTTGAATCGACAATCATTGGTAGGAGTGATGATTTGGAGAAAATTGTGACCATGATTTTGGGCCAAGCTGAGAGGGAGAGCATTGCAGTCCTTCCAATTGTTGGCATGGGTGGATTGGGCAAAACTACTCTCACTCAGCTAATCTACAACAATACCACGATTCAAACTCACTTTGAGCGGAAATTGTGGGTCTGTGTCTCTGATGAATTTGATGTCACACGTCTTGCCAAAGCAATAGTTGACGTAGCAACTGGCACAAATAGCCAACTGCCGATAGAGAATATGGAGCTGGTCATGCAGCGTCTTCGAGAAGTGTTAATTGGGGAAAGGTACCTTCTTGTGCTTGATGACGTTTGGAATGAAATTCCAGGCAGATGGGAGCAACTAAGGCTCTTGCTTGACTGCGGTTTTCCAGGAAGTGTGGTAATTGTAACAACTCGCAGCCAGAAAGTTGCCACAATTGTTGGCACACAGAGTGCATACAAGTTGCAAGGGCTAAATGAGGATAATTTATGGAGAATATTCAAGCAAAGAGCTTTCGGAGTGGGTGTCCATGAGAAGCCTCAACTTGTTGAGATCGGTAAGCAATTGATGAAAAAGTGCTATGGATCACCACTAGTTGCAACAACCTTGGGGGGGCTAATGGGTTATAAGAGAGAAGAAAGAGAATGGTTAGATGTTTTACATAGTAGTATTTGGGACCATATGATCGTAGAAAATGAGATTATGCCTGTGCTGAAACTAAGTTATGATAGTTTGTCCCCTCAAATGAAGAGATGTTTTGCATTTTGTGCTGTATATCCTAAAGACTATGTAATGGAAAGGGATTGCTTGACTAAATTATGGATGGCAAATAGTTATATTCCATTAGAAGGGAATATGGAGGTGGAGGCCAAGGGGATCGAGATTTTTAATGAATTGGCATGGAGGGGATTTTTTCAAAATGTTACAAAGTCAGAATTCTCCTGTGATGAACCGACAATTACTTGCAAAATGCATGATTTATTACATGATCTTGCTCAATCCCTTGTTGGTAACGAGTGTGCTATTTTGTTAAACTTGGATCAACAAAGTGATGTTTTGTCAAATAATACTGTTCACGTGTTTTCTTCATGCACGGAAACGATCTTCAGCCTTTTTGAAATGGGTTCTTCCATTCGCACAATATTGTTCTCGAATAACAATTTTTTGAATGATACGGACATAATATCTCTAGATTTGTCCAAAACTAACTCATTTAGAGCTCTTAGATTGAGCTGGTCTTGTATTGGAGAAATACATGCGGAGTCAAGAACGTCGATGCATCTGCGGTACCTTGATCTCTCAGGTTGTAGCAACTTAGAGGTACTACCAGAGTCTTTCTGTACCTTATATAATCTGCAAATTCTAAAATTATCTTACTGTGATGAATTGAAATGCCTACCGAAAGGTATGAGGCATATGCGCAGTCTTAGGCATGTCTACCTTGAACAGTGTTACAACTTGAAGTGCATGCCTGCAGGTCTTGGAAAACTAAGAAGCCTCCAGACTCTCACAATGTACATAGTTAACCCTTCTATCGGTTGCGGCATTGAGGAACTGAAAGACCTCAATCTTGGAGGCCTATTAGAGCTTTGTGATCTTGCTGAACTACACAATCAACGGGAGGCTAGATTAGCCAACTTGATTTCTAAGAAGAATTTAACTCAAGTCGTTTTGAGCTGGGAAAGAAGGGGTGATACTTGTTCAGTGGACCCTAATTCTCATAGGGATGTATTGGAGGGTCTTGAACCTTTTCGAGGACTAGAAATACTCCAAATAAAATGTTATGGTGGTATCGATTTTTCAGCATGGATGCATAATTCTATATCGTTAAGAAACCTCTCCATTCTTGTGTTGGACAGGTGCATAAGATGCACAGTACTTCCACCTATTTGGCAGCTGCCATCACTTGTAGAACTCTATATGAAAGAGCTTGATAGCCTAAAGCATATATGCACTAGGAGTCCCGCGCTTGCTCAAGAAAATGGTACGACATTGCACAATATGTTCCCTATGCTGGAGAAGTTACAATTGAGGGATCTGCCAAGTTTAGAGAGTTGGAAAGAAAATGATCAGGCAGAGTTTACATCTCTGACTTTTCCAAAGCTTCTTCAATTGGAGATTGATATTTGTCCTCAACTAGATGCCTTGCCTTCATGTCCTTTGCTTCAAAAGTTGGAGGTACGTTCGGTCCAACCCCTGAGCCAAATGCTTTCCTCTGCAATTGAAACCTTGAAAAGCAATGGCGTCGCTGTATGTTGTGTATCACCATCTCTCCATATATGGTGAATCGTCAGACAGCGAATTGTGAAGCCTAAGAAATATGGGCCCAGACTATTTTGATATCTTTCACGGTTACTGAAAGATGGGCACAAAAGTTTGTGTATTCACGGGAGCGAATTAAAAGGAGATCGCCTCATCTCCTAGCGGCCATCGAGTGAAGAAGGCAATCGAGCTCTAAGGCATATCGTTCTAGGTTTGCTCTCTTTTATAATAATTCATCTTTACATTTGAAAATTTTATAAATTAATTAGTTTATGAAATTACAGAGAGGGTGTAAGAGAGTGCTTGATTGACTTTAAATCTCTTGTAACTTATAAAGCTTTCAAAATAATGAATTCGTGTCGTGATTGTTGTTTGTTTTTGCTGATTTTTCAGTATCGATTCCATATTGTATCAGTTAGTCGGGTCTAGTGCATGTGTTTCGACCTAATTTCCTGGACCTCTGTAGATTGCCGTATCCACTACAGCCTAGTCCTAACACTGTCAATGACTGACTCAGACCCAAATGTCCAAATAAAAACTTTAAAAAAAGTAAATTAAAATTTTAACAATTGACTCATCAAACCTTTAATAACCTGAGCATAATCGGACCCAAATGACTAAACATCAGAACGTTTACCCAAAACCTGACCTTAGTCGACGTCTGATCCAAACAACTTATATGGATGAACTTAGATCCTGAGAGAATTCGAAGACTTGTTTACAGAAAGCAGAGGCAACTAGCTGAAAGCATGTTGATTATAGGATAACTTGACAAACCTCATTTTATCCATATATAGTAGACCCAAACTTAGTTTACAAATTTTGTTGATAAGCCTGGGTGCTGCTTTACCCGGAAGGACTTATCAGAATGATCAGATTTACATTTACCTCAACAAAGTATGAGAATACCCTTTTTTTGTTCAAATTTGTCCAACATTTTTACTTTCGATTTGTCTTGTGTGCTTAATCAATTTCTCCAGGATGTATTTTCTCAATTTATAATTCCAAGTCTTCCTGAGGTAACGCTGTACTTCAAGCTACTATCTTATACAGCACTAATTCCTTACAGAACATAATCCTATGATTCGGGGATTTTATTCTGAAAACCTTTTTTTTTTTTTTTTTTATAGCCCGTAGGCCGGTAGGCGTGCACACACAACCATACACCCCACCTTAATTCGCCCCATGCGGGGTTCGATCCCAGGTCTCCACAAAGGGAGCCAATGCCACTACCAACTGAGCCAAGCTCTGGTGCGCATTTTATTCTGAAAACTATTTTGCTTAGATTTCTCAGAAAATGTTTCTTCAAATTTGTATTTAATAACACTTAAAGTTGCTACTTCTTTCACTCGTGGGCATGCAGGTCATGGCTACCAGTACCAGACATGGTGTGAGTTGTGATGCTATTCATGTTTTCCGAACTTAATTTGTATCCTATCCCTTCAATCCAGACTTCAAGAACAAAGAATTCATTTCGTAGAGAAGGCATTGCCAGTGGGCTATCGAGAACTACATCCATATGCACTTTCAGTTTAGCTTAGCTGAACTGATTTCTTTTTCAATGAATAATGGCTCAATGAAAAACATATAATAGTATCTCCCACTATTTATGTTTTTTTTTTTCTTTTCAGTTCTTAGTTTTTAGGAAATTAACTCTGTGGTCTATCATCATCTATGCGCAATTTTTATACAAAATTTTCTATTTTAGAGAATTTATTTATATTTATTTGAGAACCAGTTGTCGTGGTTGTCACCAAATTTGATTGTCATCTGATCCCCACCCTTCATATAATATGACATTTTTACCCTTAAAACAAAACAAAGGTTGTTTTCATTTCATACCAGCATATGCTGATTAGCTTCAGAACTATTATAAGTTTCAGCTAGAAGGTTTATCAATAAAAAATTTCAGCTATGAATAAAGAGTGGGAAGTATGGTCATCTAAATCCAAGAAAGAGGTCCCTCCAAATGTAGATATTAAGTTATGTAAAGGGAAAAATTGTATATTGCCACTCCAAAACCCTCCATTTGTAATTTGCCACTACAAATTTGAGTATAAATATATCTCACAAAACATTAAAATACATTAAAGTTTTTGAATGACCAAATTGCCCTCAATCTCTCACAGCGTACCCCCGGCAGCCCCCGTGCGCCCCCCCGGCAGCCCTCCCGTGCACCCCTGAGAGCCCGGGGGGCACGCGGGGGCTGCCGGGGGGTACGTTGTGAGAGATTGAGGGCAATTTGATCATTCAAAGTATAAATATATCTCACAAAACATTAAAATACATTAAAGTTTTTGAATGACCAAATTGCCCTCAATCTCGGTGGTGTGTGGGGGGGCTGCCGGGGGTACGCTGTGAGAGATTGAGGGCAATTTGGTCATTCAAAAACTTTAATGTATTTTAATGTTTTGTGAGATATATTTTTACTCAATAAAGGCCTAGTAGCTCAAGTAATAGTTAACTAGGATGATTTCCAAGAGGGATCATGAGTTCAATCTTTTATGGGCACAAAATAAAAAGTTTCAATAAAACTGGTGGAGCATTCCACTTTCTTCAAAAATAAAAAAATCATACTCAATAATGATAATAATGCAATTTTATTAAGTTTGTAGTGACAAATTTGCAACTTCCAAATTTGGATTGTCAAAGTTAGAAATTGAGGGTTTTGGAGTGGCATATATACAAATTTTTCTTATATAAAAGTCCATTACACAGGAGAAAGTGGTGAGGATTTCCAATTATCAAATAATCAAACTAAAATCAATTTGTCTGATTTGGGTATTGTTGAGAATCAACGCTGAGGCCCAAGCCCATCAAGCCCAAGATCAAGAATTATCTAGAGTAATGTGGTGTTGAGATATTTATTAGGAATAATCTAGAACATTATGGATACAAAAAAAAAATATCTTAGGTCTAGAATAATCTATAGAAATATCTATGGAAAAATATCTAGGTTCTAGAATCCTCCATAGAACTAGTATAAATAGGGGTGTGGTGTTGGATGTAGGAACCAAGCAAGAGATAGTAGTGAATTGGAGGTTAGGTTGTAGTAAGAAGCTAGGGGTATATGGAGGTTTAGTATTTAAGTAGTAGTTGTAACAATATTTTGAGATATAATAGAAAATATTGTTATAGCTAGTGCCTCCATACTCAACAATCTGGTATCAGAGCCGGAGTTGTCGGAGCTTGTTCAGAGTCGGTGGTAGGGGTCAAGCATAGAGCCGGAATTCTGCCGGTGTTCCGCCAGTCAATATAGTGGTATCGACAAGTTGTCGAAGGAGCCGCAGCTTGACGACAGTCCGGGACTGCGAAGTGCGGTGGAGGAGAAATCTTCAAGAAGGCTTACTAGACGTCGGCCGTCCTAGTTGAAGCCATGGATTTCTCAGGTACGATTGGTGGAATGAAGAAATTGAATTCTAGTAATTATATATATTGGAAGGCATGCATAGAGTCCTACCTCCAAGGGCAGGACCTATGGGAGGTAGTAGGCGGGTCTGAGACGACCCCGCCGAAAGTTGATACCGTAGAAGAGACGGTATCGGAACAGGTTGCTGACCCCAAAACGAAAAAGAAGAAGGCTTCAGAGAAGCCAGCCGAAACTCTGTCCGTGGAGAAGCAAGCCGAAACTCTGCGGAAATGGCGAATCAAGGCTGGGAAGGCAATGTTTGTACTCAGGACAGCCGTTGAAGACGAGCTACTGGAGTACATCAGAGAAGCGCCCACGCCGAAGGTAGCCTGGGATACCCTAGCAACACTCTTCTCAAAGAAGAACGACGCGCGCCTCCAACTACTTGAGAAGGAGCTCATGACAATCTCACAAGGTAACATGATGATTAACCATTACTTTACGAAAGTAAAATCTCTTTGTAGTGAGATTGCTCAAATAGACCCTGAAGAAAAGATCAGCGAGCAAAGGATGAGAAGGATTCTCATCAATGGGCTAAGACCCGAGTATAGCGGGTTCATAGCAGCCATCCGAGGTTGGCCAACGCAGCCAACACTATTGGAGCTGGAGAATATGCTCGCAAACCAGGAGGCTCTAGCGAAGCAAATGGCCGGAGTCTCGTTGAAGCAAGAAGAAGAGGCCTTGTTCAGCAACCGAAAGACGGGTCGACCTGACCGAAAGTCAAGAGGTAGACCCGAAGGAAGGTCTAGCCAGCAACGAAGGCCTAAAGAGAAGACTAATTCTTCAGGGGGAGCTCGAGACTCATCCGATGACGATCGGTGTTATAATTGTGGCAAAAGAGGGCATTATGCACGAGATTGCTGGCGTAAGAAGAAGAAAGGCCATGGTAATGTGGCGACCTCAAGAAGCCAAGACATTGTCCATGAGAGCAGTGGTTGTGAAGAAGAGTGGGATGCAGAAGTAGCACTCACTGCTGCAATCATGGAAGATGAAGAAAGCCTCGCGGTGACCACAGTGGAGATGATGCCGGAGGAGGTCCCATATGAAGAAGATTGGGACGCGGGTGGCGACTGTTGGAATACAGTCGGTAGTTGGCATAGAGGTTGCCGACAGTGATGAATCAGAGGAAGAGGAGTTTGACATGGAGTCGTGGCCGATCAAAGATGGAGAAGATGCCACAGAAGTCGAGGAGGAAGAGATCAATTCCAAGTCATCGTTCTTCACGGAAGACACCGAAGATGTCAAAGAGGTAAGTAAGTATGAAAATAGAACTGACTTTGAGTCATTGTTTTTTAAAGAACCAATTAAAGAATTGGTCGATGAGGAGACCAAAGTCGTAAAAGAGGCCGGAATCATAGGCTGCATCATGGCTGATGAAGAGAAGCCACAAGAGAACGACGAGGTGGAAACCATCACTGAGGAAGGTGATGCTGTCAGGATGACACATAGAAGTGTCACTGTAGCTGAAGGACGGGAGTTGGTGCAAGGAGCTACAGCCCATCAGGTGATTCGTCGAGAAGTCGGAGCTCGACGAAGACTAAAGCCGAGACCACTAGTAAATCGAATTCAAGAAGTGAAGCATCAGGAAGTTCGATCGCAAATAACTAAGGAGTGCCAAGCTCAACGAGCACAAAGGCGAGGTTGCAAGTATGATGATCCGGATGGACGCGGAGTACCAAAATCGGAATAGTACAAAGTCAGCGTTGAGGGGGAGTGTTGAGAATCAACGCTGAGGCCCAAGCCCATCAAGCCCAAGATCAAGAATTATCTAGAGTAATGTGGTGTTGAGATATTTATTAGGAATAATCTAGAACATTATGGATACAAAAAAAAAATATCTTAGGTCTAGAATAATCTATAGAAATATCTATGGAAAAATATCTAGGTTCTAGAATCCTCCATAGAACTAGTATAAATAGGGGTGTGGTGTTGGATGTAGGAACCAAGCAAGAGATAGTAGTGAATTGGAGGTTAGGTTGTAGTAAGAAGCTAGGGGTATATGGAGGTTTAGTATTTAAGTAGTAGTTGTAACAATATTTTGAGATATAATAGAAAATATTGTTATAGCTAGTGCCTCCATACTCAACAGGTATTAACTTAGTTGGGTAAACAAAATCAAAGAGCGAAGATGGCTGTTGCTGGTATAAATAAAGAGAGCAAGCTCGAGTGAGTGACCAAGTGAGAGGTTGCGGTTGCCAGTAGAGAAGAGAGGAGTCAGCAACTACCTTATGGGGTGAGAGAGCAAGATGCAAATAGAAGTGGAAAATGGGAGAGGAGAAGAGCAAAGAATAGAGTTGCTTTTATCAGTAAATGAGGACAATTTCGGTATCCTAAAATAGGGTTCTCTACCAAAATGAAATCACGTCAAATATTTCCAATTTTCATGAGAAACTTTTGAGGCAATTCTGATTTGTTTTTCATTTTGAGCAAGGAAATTTGAAAATTTGGAATTCCACGTCTCATTTGATGGAAGTGATTTCATATTGAACACAATATTATATAGTGTTCAGAAATGAAAATTAAATGAGAATTCAAATAGAATGAAATAAATTAGAATATGTATGATTCAAAATTGAATTATGATGTTCCAAATTAAATGAAAACTTAGTCAACATGAGTTCGTTCTTTACAAATTGGAAACAAATCTATTTTATTTTATTTTTTTCAATTTACAACTCATCAATGTATTCCATCTCAATCTAAAGTAACAGCTAGTTAATTACTCCAATTTAACTTAGAAAATTGAAAGAAAAAAAAGAAAAAATAGAATACGAAGAAGAACATAAAACTCAGCGAGCATATAATCGAGTGTGGTCAGAGTGAAAAATGATATAGCTTGGATTTCAGAGCATTTCTATTCGCTTGTACTGTGAAAACCGAGCAACTCGATCAATACAATAACTAATATTTTGCAGATGTTTAAGTTATTTTCAGTGCATTTTTATTCGCTTGCATTTTGAAAAATGATTAACAAAGATATAATAAGAAGAATTTGAAGGCAGGGGTTTGACCCTTGTCTTTCCTCAAAAAAAAAAAGATATAATAAGAAGAAGAATCCGATCCGGACCAGATAAGAACCATCGACCAACACAGCCTAAATACTTCAGTAATTTAATGATTTTGTGGATGTTGGAGTAGTCTATAGATTATAATCAACCTTATATACTATATTCAAAAAGAGTAGCTGGCGTACCCTCTACACATTATTGCATTCAGAATTCAGATTGTGGGTTCACTGCTCGAACCAATCCTTATTTTGCTTATTATTGAAGGAACTTCCTGTGATTTGCTTCTGTTGCACCACTATCCAACTAAAACATAAATAATAGCCCAGTTGCCGGTGAGTGCTGGTAGATTGATAGTTACCTAAATATATTCAAATTGCAGTGACATACATTGTCAAGCTTCACAAAAAAGTTTAAACTTTGCAGTCATACCCAAAGTCCCTCTTTCACAAAGAAACCAAGCTTCCGACTAAAATCAGTAATCAAGCCATGGCTGAGATGTTCCTCTCGGCTGCCATCTCCACCGTGACGGAAAAAGCCAGCGACTTTCTCGTGAAGGAATTCACCACTGCACTTGGCGTTGACCAGTACCGCCAGAAACTCTGTCGTATTTTACCGGCCGTGCAAGCCATTGTTGCTGATGCAGAGGAGCGCAGCAGAGCTGACCCAACTGTCAGAGGATGGTTGCATGATCTCAAGATTATTGCATACGAAGCAGAAGATGTGCTCGATGAGTTGAGGTATGATGCGATAAGTAAGGATGTCGAGGCTGAGATCCGGTCCGAAAAAAAGGCAAGACTCTCCCTCTCTATTCCTGGGTCATCTCTCCTTAGGGATGCTGCAGGATCCTTGTCTGATGGCAAAAAATTGAAAGAGGTTCTGGAGAAGATTGAGGCCATTGTTGATGAGATGAACCGATTCCACTTTTTAATTAAAGATACCAAGCAACCTGTGACTAAAGTTGTTAATCAGCCTAGGAGTCACTCTTATGTGGTCGAATCGGCTATCATTGGTAGGAGTGATTATTTGGAGAAAATTGTTGCCATAATTTTGGGCCAAGCTGAGAGGGAGCACATTACAGTCCTTCCAATTGTTGGTATAGGTGGATTGGGCAAAACTACTCTCACTCAGCTAATCTACAACAATTCCACGATTCAAACTCACTTTGAGCGGAAATTGTGGGTCTGTGTCTCTGATGAATTTGATGTTGCACGTCTTGCCAAAGCAATAGTTGACGTAGCAACTGGCACAAACAGCCTACTGCCGATAGAGAATATGGAGCTAGTCCAGCAGCGTCTTCGAGAAGTGTTAATTAGGAAAAGGTATCTTCTTGTACTTGATGATGTTTGGAATGAAATTCAAGCCAGATGGGAGCAACTAAGGCTCTTGCTTGACTGCGGTAGTCCAGGAAGTGTGGTAATTGTAACAACCCGCAGCCAGAAAGTTGCCACAATTGTTGGCACACAGAGTGCATACAAGTTGCAAGGGCTAAATGAGGATGATTTATGGGAAATATTCAAGCAAAGAGCTTTCGGAGCGGGCGTCCACGAGCGACCTCAACTTGTTGAGATTGGTAAGCAATTGATGAAAAAGTGTTATGGATCACCATTAGTTGCAACAACCTTTGGGGGGCTAATGGGTTATAAGAGAGAAGAAAGAGAATGGTTAGATATTTTGGAGAGTAATATTTGGGACCATACTACCGTAGAAAATGAGATTATGCCCATACTGAAACTAAGTTATGGAAGCTTGTCCCCTCAGATGAAGAGATGTTTTGCATTTTGTGCTATATATCCTAAAGACTATGTGATAGACAGGGATAACTTAATTAAATTATGGATGGCAAATAGTTATATTCCATTAGAAGGGAATATGGAGGTGGAATCCAAAGGGATCGAGATTTTCAATGAGTTGGCATGGAGGGGTTTTATTCAAAATGTTAGAAAGTTAGAATTCTCCTTTGGTGAATCGATAATTACTTGCAAGATGCATGATTTATTACATGATCTTGCTCAATCCCTTGTTGGTAATGAGTGTGCTATTTTGTTAAATTTGGATAAAAAAGGTGACATTTTGTCAAATAATACTGTTCACGTCTTTTCTTCATGCACAGAAACAATATTTAGCCTTTTTGAAAGGGGTTCTTCAATTCGCACAATATTGTTATCGAATAACAATTTTTTGAATGATTCAGACATAATAACTCTAGATTTGTCCAAAGCCAACTCATTTAGAGCTCTTAGTTTGAGTTGGTCTAGTATTGGAGAAATACATGCTGAGCTAAAAACATCGAAGCATTTGCGGTACCTTAGTCTCTCGGGTTGTAAGAACTTAGTGGTACTACCAGAGTCTTTGTGTACCTTATATAGTCTTCAAACTCTAAATTTATCTTACTGTGAGCAATTGCGACGCCTGCCAAAAGGTATGAGGCATATGCGCAGTCTTAGGCATGTCCGCCTTGAACAGTGTGACAAATTGAAGTGCATGCCTATAGGTCTTGGAAACCTAAGAAGCCTCCAGACCCTCACAAAGTATATAGTTAACCCTTCTATCGGTTGCGGCATTGAGGAACTGAAAGACCTCAATCTTGGAGGAATATTAGAGCTTTATGATCTTGCTGAACTACGCAATCAACGGGAGGCTAGATTAGCCAACTTGATTTCTAAGAAGAATTTAACTCAACTCGTGTTGAGCTGGGAAAGAAGGGGTGATACTTGTTCACTGGACCCTGATTCTCATAGGGATGTATTAGAGGGTCTTGAACCTTTTCAAGGACTAGAAATACTCCAAATAAAATGTTATGGTGGTATCGAGTTTTCAGCATGGATGCATAATTCTATATCATTAAGAAACCTCTCAATTCTTGTGTTGCACGGGTGCAGAAGATGCACGATACTTCCACCTATTTGGCAGCTGCCATTACTTGAAGAACTCTATATAACTAAGCTTGATAGCCTAAAGCATATATGCACTAAGAGTCTCATGCTAGTTCAAGAAAATGGTACGGCATTGCACAATATGTTTCCTATGCTGGAGAAGTTAGAATTGAGGGAACTACCAAGTTTAGAGAGTTGGCAACAAAATGATCAGGCACATTTTACATCTCTGACTTTCCCAAAGATTCTTATATTGGAGATTCGTTATTGTCCTCGACTAGATGTCATGCCTTCATGTCCGTTGCTTCAACGGTTGTTTATATATCCACCGCTTTCGTAAGCCAAATGCTTTACTCCACAATTGAAACCATGATAAACAATGGGGTTAATTTTCGCCGACTCAGAGCCAAATGCCAAAAAAAAAGAACCTAAAATTACCCAAAACCCGACCTTAGTTTGATCCAAACAACTAACATGAGATGCTAAGATCCTGAGAGAACTCAACACCGCTGCTTTACTTAGGACTTACCACTTTACCAGAATATTCAGATTTGCCTCAACAAAGTATGAAAATACCCTTTTCTTTTTGTTCCTTTTGTCCAACATTTTTCACTTTGATTTATCTTATGTTTCTTTTCTCCAGGACATCACTCCAGGACTGTACTCCAAGCAATTATCTTATACACTTGCACTACTTCCTTGTAGAACATAATCCTATCAACTGGGGCTTAATTTTATCCTAAAAACAGTTGCTTAGACTTTTCAGAAAATGTGTATTTTGACTGTTTTCTTCAAATTTGTATTGCCAACTCGGTATTAAGTTGCTATAATCTTCACTCTTGGGCATGCAGGTCATGGCCAGCTCCAAGATGTAGTGTCAGTTGGTGATGCTACATTATGTGTTCTGCAACTTAATTCGTATCGAATGCATTCGATTGAGACTTCAAGAACTGAGGATTCATTTCATAGAGAAGGCATCGCAAATTCGCAATGTTGCTGACCGGGGACTACGGGGAACAACATCCATTTTCAGTTCTGATCTGAATTGAGTTCTCTTTGAATGAATGATGAACTGATTGTTCAATGAATATTAGTTTGTTCTGTGATTCTGTCTCTCATTATTTATGTTCTTTTTTTCCTCTTCTTTTCCGGTTTTTAAAAAACTCTATACGCCTTTTTTTTTTTTTAAGGGCCGAGTAATGTAAAAGAGTCCAGTCAGGCCCATGCACCTTGACAACATTTTGGTTGGCGTCATATATAAGCCCATAACATATGAAATGAGTCAAATGACAAAGCGAATTCTCGGTTACCAGCCCAATTTAGATATGTGCATCATTGAAGGATCTAAATCCGCTGATTTTGCCTGCTTTTCCGATCGGATGGTCAAGATCGGTTGTCGCACCGATTTCAAAGTATTTCGGTATTTATCGCACCAATCTCAAAATATTTCGGTATTTTTCAACCGTCGGATCAATAAAAGCAGGGTCAGCGGATTTAGATCCATCATTGAAGCCCAATATATGAGAGATTCAGACTTCAGTCCAAATCCTTTGTAATTAGCATATATACAAGTAGGAATATATATTATAGTATAATCGAACAGACCAAAATAAATTAAGACATATTAATCGTGTCTTACTACAGAGAATCTGAATTCAGTGTCTCATGGATTAATTAATAATTTAGAGTTCCTAACGGGTGCAACAACTTTTTTATTTGGAAAATCCTTACTATATATAAAAGCATATTAAAAAAAATGACATGACTATTTTTCTCAAATAAGAAACCTGAGCCGTTAATCATTTTTTTTTTATAGATCAGAACCGTTGATTTACGTTAATGCATGTTGACGTTAATGTCTCAGACCATTAAAATTTAAGGCCCATATAAATTTTCTCAATATAAGGCCTATTAAAAATTTATTGTAAGAAATAACAATTTCAGCATAAAGCAATGCGTGAGCTCTTACTAGTATAGTAGTTAAGAGTATTTTGAGCTAGGCTATATGATCAATAAAAAATATTAATTTCTAATAAGTAATCGTGCTAGAAAATTTACTGTCCACTTTACAACAAAATAAACAAAATTTAAATTTGAGGAAGAATGGAAGTTTGAAAATAATTTAACCAAAAAGAAAATAGTCACCAAGTGGTCCCCATATACTTTGAAATAAACTGTGCAATTAGTAAATTCGATGCATGCGAAGACTGGCGGTCAAAGTAGCAGCATTCAAAACTCAAAAGCGAATTTAAAGTGTGGTTTAATCTAATATATAATGCATAATATAATATAGATAGATGCCAGGAGAATGATTGTTTAATGCTCGTTGATATCAATGGAGAGTAAAATAATGAGTAGTGTAGTGCCTTGCATGTTCTGGTTTTCACACGATTCATTGGCATTTGGCAAGGCGGGTTGTGAGGGAAATGAAAGCTCACATAACACTAGTAATAGTGTAATATTGATCGAGTGTGGTTTTTCTTTGAGATAAAGATGAGGATCAAGCCACTTAAATTTATATGTCTATAAAAGATCTCCATCCGGATTTTGAACCTGCGACCTCCTACACGGAGAGCATTGCCTTTTGCCACTTGATCAAAGAATCAGCATTTGGTCTAGTGGCAAAGGGCAACGCTCTCCGTGTGGAAGGTCGCGGTTTTAAGTTTCATTTTCATGCAACTTAAAACCAAAGCTGATTCTTTGATCAAGTATGGTTTTAAGCTTCATTTCATGCAAGCGTGATATGATTATGATTATGAAACTCAAAGTTATAGTTAAAATATTATCAACACTTGATATCGTTAGTCTTAACTTGCTATAGATTTTTTTTACTCTTAGGGCCTGTTCGGCACTATGGGAATTGTTGGGTAAGAGATGGAAAATTTTTCCAGTCAAACAAATTTCCCAGAGCCTTGTTCAGTGGCCAACCCAGATAAAATGGGAATGGGTTTGTATTCCCAAATTTGTACACAAATATGCTCTTTCCATGGGAAAAAAAAATTGACCCGGACTCAATTTTTATTTCCCAAGTGTCTTGGGAATGTCTTGATTGAGAAATCCATTTCCTTGCCCATAGGGATGTATATCCCTGGTGCCGAACAGGCTCTTATATTGGCATATTATAACTAAGAGGAGGAATCAAATGATTATAGATATTGTTGATATCTATCGGTATCCATGAAACTAAATATGAGATAACTATATTTCAAGCTCTTAAATAAGAAATCTAATTGAAGGAATTAGTTTGTCCATAGATAATGCTTCTTTTCTTATTTTTCTTAATCAACTATTGAAATATTTACTAATAAGAGGTTTAATCTTACTTATTTTGAAGAATTTAGTTGCATGTTAAATTTGAAGTCATAGTTTATTTAAACCTTAAATTGGTGTTGTACACACCCGGAGGATCTACATGGACCTAATTAGGGGCGGAGCCAGCCCTTCATGCAGGGGTGGTCCAATTTTTTCGATGGAACATTATTTTGTAACTATTAAAGAAGTTAGGTATATTTTTGTAAATTTTTAAAGATATATTTGTATAAATAGTTTTCAGGATAGGGCCATCTTTGTAAAATTTCTTAGAAAATAAGCATATTTTTGTAAATTTGTTCTTAAAAAAAGCTATTTTTGTAAATTTTTAAGGGTATATTTTTGAAAAAAATTTCTACTGGCCCACCCCTGTTATATATTGGGTCCGCCCCTGGACCTAATGGATGGGATTCAATGTCTCCTATAGTTCCATAAAATATCTAAATTGTACAAATTAATGTAGTATTTGTTACGTAACAAAAGTGTTTTCATAAGAAAACATATATTCCAATCCCACAGATATGCAAAAGTTATTCCATTGTGAACCTCACAGTTGTATTTTTATTGTTATATTGTGATTATATAATGAAATTTAGTATAATAATTCAACCCTGCATATAAAAGTTTATGGCTACACCCATGATTGTAATCTGTCATGATATCTTTTATCTTAATCAAAATTTGTACCACTTTACTTATTTATCAAAGTCTCATGCAAATTAATAATACAACCATACACTTGCATAATTCCACTCCATATACTTGTTACACTTCTCAAAGACAAAATCGTCCCCTTTAGGATGTGTTCGGATGCCCCTTTTTTCATGGGAAATTACTGAGATTTTGGACGTATGGGTACTTTTACCCATGTATCGTTTGGCAGCAACATTTTTCCCATCTAGTTGGGTTGATTTCTCCATCTCATTTCACCAATTCAATACAAAATTGTAGTAAAAATACTATCATCTCAAACTTAATTATTTTTTTCCATCTTCTATCATCTCCCATTGGGAACCCACAAAGTGATATTGATGGAACCCACACCCATCTATTTCCATTCCCACAATTTTTGTGTCTACCGAACATGGCCTTTTAGTTTTAACTTTTAACCCACCATCACTGGGCATCTGCATTGGCAACTTGAACACTGGCACAAACAATCTAAACCAGCAAAAAAAATAAACATTTCATTCAATAAAAGTATAAAACCAAACCCTAAATATGTGTTCTCTCTTTCTCAATTTCTCTACATAGAATATAAAAAACAAAACAAAAACAAAAAGCATATCCATCCTTCCATCTCTCTCCATTCCATCCCTATCTCTTTCTCTCTCCGCGTCCCAGTCCAGCAAAGAAAGAAGGCAACCCAACCCTAGCACCAGAAGCAGTCCCCTTCACAAGGTAACCCATCTATCTCTCCCTTTTACCCTCCCTACGTTGTCTCTCACACACTGCTCACCACAGCTTCCTTCCCTCCTAAAGCTCTCTGCTTTTCTTCTTCTGCACCTCCTCCTTGCCCAACCAATCCCCTTTCAAAATGCTGAATCTGAAGGACCAGAACAACCGGCATTGCTGTTTGGATTGTGTTAATGGGTGGGATAGCTTCTGATCTGTGTTTGGGGTGTTGGGTCCTGCCCAAGATGCCAAAATTCGGCGGATTTTGTTGTTGGGTTTTTTTGTTTTTTGTTTTTTTGGGTCTCGGTTTGAGAGATTCATGTGCATTTTGTCGATTTCGGTTTATGTATGGCGTTTGAGAACCTAAATGTGAACAATTGGATTTGGATCTCAATTGTTTGTTCATATTTTTTTTCTCTTGTTTAAAAAAAAAGTAAATCTAATGTCAGCTTTTTTATGTTTGAAATCGGTACAAGAAAAACATTCAGTTCAAAATGTCAATTTATCTGTTTTGATTTTCAATTTTAGTGACAAATGGATGATGATGGTGGATTGGGGACCCGCAATTGGGGCTACTACGACGCGCAGCCTCAGATTAAGGGCAATTTGGGGCTGCAGCTCATGTCTTCAGTCACCTCCGATAGAGACACCAAGCCGTTCCTCCCGAACACCACCAGTTTCTCGTCTTTCCTGAGCAGGCTTCAGGAGCCGTCTCAACAACCCCCCATGTCGTTTATGCGCACCGATGCATGGGCCCAGAACCATCACTCGCATGCAAGTAGAGAGAACGCGCCCAACAAGATGCTCCGCTCAATGCCGGTGGCCAACAATCACTACCATGGGCACCATGTAAACCATTCTGCGCACCACACACACAACACCAACTTTTCGCTTGTTACGCAGAATCCGCTCCACATGTTACCGCATCAGCCCCCTCAGTCTCACCCTCCCCCGCCTCCATCTGTTCCCGAACTTCCGAAAATTGAGCAAAATGTCATTATGGAGCCAGAACCGTGCCCAAAAGTTTCTGCCCCTCTGAAGAAGCGGGCTCAGAGCCAAACAGGGGCTCCAAAAGCCCCAAAACCGAAAAGGCCCAAGAAGACCAATGAATCGTCCAATGGTGGCGCTTCACGTGGTGTGAAGAAAGACACCGGTGTGGTAATTAATGGTATAGACCTTGATTTGTCACGAATTCCTACCCCTATCTGCTCTTGTACCGGAACACCGCAGCAGTGTTATAGGTGGGGTATTGGGGGGTGGCAATCAGCTTGCTGTACCACTAGCATGTCGGTATACCCATTGCCAATGAGCACCAAAAGGCGGGGAGCCCGGATTGCTGGTAGAAAGATGTCTCAGGGAGCCTTCAAGAAGGTTCTGGAGAAATTAGCTGGGGAGGGTTACAATTTGGCAAACCCAATTGATCTCAGAGGGTTCTGGGCTAAGCACGGTACCAACAAATTCGTAACCATCAAATAGAGTGAGGAATGAGCTCTATCTATTATGCCTTTGGGGGTAGGAGAGGAAGGGGGAGAGAGATGTTTTGGGTATCAAGGTTTGGTCTGTCGTGTGAATAAAGAGTCGTAGGTTTTAGGTGAGTTCATGCATGATGGATCTCTCTCTCTATGGTTAGATATTCCTTGGTTCCTTTGGTTTATGATATGGACATGTTAATGTACCTTTCTAGTTTCTCATTAACCGTTGACATGTAGTTCTATGACATGTTGAAAAAAAAAAAGAAAAAATTTGTAGCTGCAGTTGTAGATGCATGAAAAATTAGTATGACGTTCTTGACTATGCATGGTGGTTTTTATTTTGTTGTTTTATAATTCTCATATTCGTTCACTTGACGCGTTTCACTTTTATGTGAAAGGTATGTTTATGGTTGCTAGTGATTATGTTTAGACTTTGGAGACTTGACCTTTATTGCAAGGTTGAATCATGGTCCCATCTTGGATACAATGAATTGTTTGGCAGGATATGTCGTAGAAATCTGGTACCAAGAGATTCAAATGCTTCCCGGTACTCGGAGGTTTAGGAAATGTCGAAGCAGTATGTATATGGTGTCCTAATGATGGGTACCGACAGTGGGTTAATATGCTAAAACACTTAGTCAATTCAGTGTTTTGTACTGATAGTCGGCTAATATGTTTTCCTAATGTTTGTACTGGTAAGTTGTCACCGTGCAGCAAATATTGGTTGATACCTGATTTGGTACTGCACGAATCGTACGATCTATATGAAAGTTTAGTTGTTTCAATGGCTTGTACCCGAGTTTTGGGAGAGAATTATCAAAGTCTTTTCACTGCACTACATCTATCAGCATGGTACCAGATTACCAGACTGGCCGGTATCAGTCAGCGTAACTGACAAGATCAAGATGAAACAATCTGAAAATACTTGGTCTTGTTAAATAATGAGTGTATAATAATGCGTACGCCGTATGCGTACACGCGTACACTTCGAATACCAGTAACAAAAAGGATTAAAAAAAAAGTATTGACTCGGGCTTCTTCATTTAGCGTTACCAGTACCAGCCATGGTTGAATTGAGTTGAGGTTACAAGTGCATAATCATATAAAATTTTCTAGTTTGTAGTGAGAATTTTGTATTGGGCCAGTTGGTAAAAACGAAAGTTTGTAAAATCATTCGTTAAATTGAATTTGGGGGAATTTGTCAAAATGATGGGTTTCAAAATCACTGTTGGGCCTTTATAATTATTGAGCCAGATCTTGGCCCTCTTTATTAGAAATGTAGTTCCTAATATCTAACATAGATTTTGAACTTCCTTTCCAAATAAATATAGGGACATATATAGTCCTGTGTGCCTACATGTCTATATTATTATAAAAATTTGAGATTTGAGTTATAAATTTGAGATACAAGTTATAAAATTTATACTTGTGTGAACATACGGATAATTAAAATAAGAATAATTGGAAATTCCCATAATTATAAACTGCAAATAAATTTATGTTCAACTTGGATGATAGCATTCCAACTTACTCAATTTGAAATATGTACCCAAATTCTTTATAACCTATCTGGATTGAATTGAAATTTATTGATCTAATCCAATACAATGAATGTACGTACCAAATATGTTATGAAAAAGACTAAAGCATGACTTGCCCTTTTCATTTGGTCTGGCATATATATACTTGCTCCTGATACAAAGAAAATTGAATTTTTTGACATGAAAGTTCTATCTTCCTCAAAGAAGAAATCTCAGTCGTTAATTGTTTACTTGGATTGATCACCACCGTTGACGTACATTAATGCCCCGGCCCATTAAAATTTAAGGCCCATATTAATTTTTTCACAAGAGATAAGTTTTGAGCTCTTTATTATAAAAAATAATAATTTCAATCCAAAGTAAGGTGTGAGCTATGTACTAGTATCTCATAAAATTGCTACTAAGATGTATAGTGAGCTGCTAAAAGCAAAGGGACTAAACACATAATACCAAGCATTAATGCCAATACAAGTAGACATTAAATTTTGGACTATGTAATTATCAAGAGACAAACATGGGCTCACAAGCTTTAAAACTTGTGTTTGTAATTTCTCCAACCTCTCAAAATTTCATTTTCACAGTGTCTGGCCTTTCATATCATCAATAATTAATCTACTGTGGCTCCTTGTTTTTATACTATCAATCATCAGTGCATTAATTAAATCTAAGCTTATCTCCTTAATTATTTAATTTTTAAATACATTCTTATAAGTTATATATCCTTACTCCTAATAAAAGTAGATTAGATTTTTTGACATGAAAGTTCTATCTTCTCTAAGGAATAAATCTCAGCCGTTGATTGTTTACTTAGATTGATCATCACCGTTGACGTACTTTAATGTCTCAACCCATTAAAACTTAAGGCCCATATCAATTTTCTCATTTTAAGGTCCATTACATATTATCTTAAAAATTTATTATAAGAAATAACAATTTCAGCCTAAAGCAAGGTGTGGGCTTTTCACTAGTATAATAGTATAATATAAAGAAGTGTTCACATAGGATGAAAAATTAGGATAATTGAGGGTGTAACCGGAGGAGAAAATTATACTTTGAGACCCCATAAGAAGTACATTTTAAGTTAAGTTGGAACCGGCACAATAATTGCATTCTCTGAGGAGAGGAATTATGCAAGGCAAATTGTGGGGACGATCCACATTGCACATGAAACAAAAATAGGTCCCATTAATTCTTTCGATCTCTCACGGTGTAATAAGGCTTCAAGCCACTCACTGGATAAAGATCCAACATTGGAGAAAGGAAATAAAGCAATATGGTTTGAATACATGAACATTTCACTCAAAAAAAAAAAAAAAAAAAAAAAAAAAAAACATGAACATCAGAAGTAGTACAGTTGCTCCCTGATAACACTGTATTTAGGTTTGAAAATAGGGAAGGGATTTTTGACAACCATGATAAGGGATCTTTAAATAAAATTAAATAAAATCTTTAAAAATAATAATTTTGTACAAACATATTCTCAAGCTTATAGATCAATTAATGTACCTCCTAAAATAATATAATCCTTTCTCGTATCCTTTGAAATTAAATATAGTGAGGATATTCATGTTAATTATAATACTATTATCTAGACATATCTTCATACACATAAGTAATTTATATTCAAAATTTGGTTGATACTATTGAGTTTTTTTTTAAAAAAAAAAAAAAATAGATGTCAAAATTTGTAAGGCCTACCTAATAACAGCAACCACATTACTAAGAATAACAAAATCTCTAAATTATATGTAATGAAATATGAGAAAATCATATTATACACAGAAAACTTTTGTTGTACCTAGCAATATCGTTGTTGTCCTTGCGACTGATCAATTTGTAGTTTTGTACACACGGTTTGTTGAAAGGGTCCTATCTAGTGTCCACAATATAAGTGTCCGCATATCAACATTGTTACATAATTTGAGTTAAGAGTTATAAAATTCGAGATAAGTATTACAAATTTTCTATATGCTAGTAAAGAGCTTACGCCTTGCTTTGGGCTGAAATTGTAATGTCTTATAATAAATTTTTAAGATAATGTGTTATGAACCTTAAATTGAGAAAATTGATATAGACCTTAATTAAGTTTTAATGGATTGAGACATTAAAGTACGTTAACGGTAGTGAACAATCTAAGTATACAATCAGCGGCTGAGATTTATTCCTTAGAGAAGATAGAACTTTTATGTCAAAAAATCCAATCCCTTTTGTTAGGAGTAGGGATGTATGGATATGTATGTCAAAAAAATCCAATATCTTTTTTATTAAAATGATAGACACATAAAAAATTCCTTGTTGAAAACTTGAAATAAAGACTGGAGGAGTTAGCAATGAGGCAGAAGGCATAATAGCATTGTTGCGACTTGCGAAGCACTTTGTTTGATAAGCAGCAAAAAGGACGGAAACCAAACAAACAAAAACTCGCTTTCTTACTTTCTTCAGCATCACCCCTGACAAGTTATTGAGATCTCGGTTATCCAGTCAAGATGCAGGGAAAAAAAGCTTGATTTTTGACCCCCAAATCATACAATTCAAAGAGGTAAAAAAAGAGAAGAAGAACAGGATACTTGCAATGATCATGAGCGTGGTGTATATTCTTTCCATGCATCTCTTCCTCTCTTTCTTTATCCTCTCTCCTTTTGGGGGTTACTTGAGAGTAAAATTCGCTTTTGGTTTTGTGTTTGTTTGAACCTCCCCCCCTTCTTTGACCCTTCCCCTTTTTGCTTCCTTAAATAAAGAAATCACAAAGGTTTTTTTTATTTATTTATTTTTTTTTTGGGTTTGTTTGTTGATCGAAAGTTCAAAACTTTTAGTTGGACATGTACATCTATAGATGATCGTAGGTACTCACTACTCAGAATCAAGTCAAATTTTGTTGTTTTGTTTGTTTGTTTTTTTTTTTTTGTTTTTTTTAATGAAACACAGAGATATAGACTTATACTACTACAGTATATGTTTGTTTTTAATAAAGAAACAAGATCCGTCTGTCTAGTGATTATATTTATAAGAAAAAGAATTACATGATTTTATAATGATAACTTACGATAAAAAAGAAGAAGAAGAATGATGAAATAAAAGAAGAAAAGATTTCATTAATTGGTAAATGCAAATAGAGCATATCGATTTAATGCAACAATTATAATTGAAACTTGGAATGTTACTATTATGAAAAGTTTAAAATGTTTGTAGACATTTGCCTATAAGTCTATAACACACAAATCTACACAATCATCATTATAAAATTTAGACTAAATGCCAAAATCTTAATAGTAATACGGTCTTCCTATACAATTTTACTTATAAAACAATTTTACTATTATTATTTTTTTACTAAATTTTAGGTATTTTTAAGTCTTAAGCATCACTTGATTAAAATTTAAAACATTATGAGCTACCTAAACAAAATATCTAAAATATTAATCTAAAAGACAATTTAATTAATGAAGGGAAGGAAGATTAGAAATGTCTCCCAAGATTCCCTGGCAAAAAGAGCTCTGCCCTTGTATATGCCAAACCTTTTACATCTACTTTTTTTCATTTTTCTCTATATCCTATATTATATATCATTGTAAAGCCACTTTTGCACTTGTATATCCATGAAAAAAATATATATATTGTAACGGAAGAGAGAAGAGATCGATGTTCATGCGCCGTCAATATAATGACAATTTTTTTTTTTTTTTGAGAAATTATTCTTGCTCTTGGTTGTGTGTATTAATTTTGCACCCCGTTGAAGCTTCACCGTGCTCTCAATTTCATAGTATATATATATAAAAACTTCAAGATCTTGCTGCTACGGTCTCTGCTATATATATATGCTCCCTGCCTCCCTATGATCAGTGCTTACTTCCTTAAATAGGAATTGAAGTGCTTAATTATGTGTGTTTAGAACCAAAAATATTATGCAGAATTTAGCATCCATATGAAGACGAGTCCATATCGGCTGCGATCCAAAAAAGATCTCAGGACCTGCAATCACGATCCGACGAATGCGGTTTTTAGAGATTTTTTTAAAGTAATCTCAACCATTCAAAATAGAATCTAGAGTCATGGATCGCAGCTGATTTCAACGCATATATGAAGACATGTTTTTGTAAGAAAGCTAGAGAGCATGTGGTGCAACACTCACAAATTAATATATACAGACTACAGTGATACTGATGCACAATTGCACATGAGTGCTTATCCTCTGTAGCGCTGCATTGTGTAGCGCGGGATGTGAACCGTTAGATCATCTCAAGAATCGAGCCAGCACAGATCCCGATATGATCTAACGGTTCACATCCTGCGCTACACAGTGCAGCGCTACAGAGGATATGAAATCATTGCACATGCAGTGAACTAAACTTCGTTCAAAATTTAATATAATCATGACGAACATGGTTTAGTGACATTTCCTTTTGAGGTTTGATTAAATAATAATTTTACTTATTTTTTAGCCCAAGGTGTTAATTGGGGCTCTGTGCTTTTCCAGCTAATTAATTCATTAACTTGCCTCTTATTAATTAGCTATATATATATATATATATCAAATTTTCAGTCGTCCAGCAGCAGCAAATTAAATTATATTATGTTATACTAATTTTATAGCTTAATTTTGACAATATATATATTTTCGTCACTATTTTCTCTTATAAATTTATAATTAATTTATTTACGTTGTCTAATTTATTCCAAATTGTGTAGAAAATGGAGCACAAGTTTTGGAGATATGAACATATTTAATGATTAATAAACAAAGTTTTAGTTAATAATTCAGGAGATATGATTGCTGCATGTGTGAGGAACTTTCTGTTATCCAACAGCACTCTTCCTGTGAATTCTTTATTAATGAAAGGTGAGTGGCTCTTTAATTACCAGAAAATAATATATATAACAGTACTCAATCAATCTAGTTATATATTAATTAGTACTTAAATCTAGAAAAATTGGCATCTTTTTTAAGAATATCAGAAGCATAATGGTACTATGTCCAATCTGGGGCTAAAAAAAAAAATGAAAAAAACTATCTCACTACTTGTGAGTTTGGAATATATATATGGCTTATATTTCAGATAATAAAAAAAGTTGATTTGGAAGTTAATGAAGTGTAAAAAAAAATGTGAAAAATTTTAATCCAGTTTTACTATTTAAACTTTCATAATTTAATTTATTCAATCCATTCCGTTTGGCCTTATTCCAAATTCTAGATCGATCACAACAATTCCTCTATTATTTTCTCCATAACAGGTCTATCATTAGGATGTTAAATTGCTAATTAATTTGATTTTGACCTTTAGCATTTAGATGAAATGCAAGCGTCAATCTGCTACAGGAGTATAGGAGTAGCACTAGAATTTTTGTTTAAATTATACTGCAGGAGAGAAATATATTTATTTTTTTTAAGAGGAGGGATCCAATAATAATCATGAGTATTGGTATCTATGGTGTCCATTTCATTAATTTTATATAAATTGACAAATCTAAATGTACAGTAAGATGCATTCTAAATCATCTCAATAATATACAAATAAAAAAATGATAAAATTTTAACATTGTTTTGAACTTTTGATAGTCTTCAAGAGAGGTTGAAAAATCATAAAATTTGAACCGTTGATTTTAGTAATGCTTGATATAACATGTTCTATCAAATAGTTTTGTTATTTAAAAGTTTAAAATGCAGTTATCTGTGATCATTTCAAAGCCACTCAATATGTTGCTGATGTGTTTCTTGAGGCATCCAGAACTGCATCATGAGCATAAATCCTGACTTTATATATAACTGTACTGTTAAATTAATTACCAAAATTATGTGATTATATATATATATATATATATCTCCCCCTCTCCTAGAAAAATAAACAATATATAATTCACCACACTCTTTTTTTTTTTTCCAACTTTTTAATAGTGGTGGTGGTGCCCCTTCTTTATATACCTCTTTATATAATTCCTAGCTGCCAAAGCATACATAACACACAACACAACCCCGGCACAAAGAGAGATCAGACCCTGAGAAAGAGAGAGAGATCAGACATGCTAGCTTCACCTTCACCTTCTCCAAACACAGTCTCTGAAAGGCAAGAGAACACCACCACCTCACTCACAACCAAGAAGAAACGAAGGCCCGCCGGCACTCCCGGTACGTACGTACTGCAAATATGTAATCTTTAAGCAATTATATGAAGTAGTAGTGAAGATTGTTTGGGCATACATCCATGGCATTGCTGGTGAACTTTAAGTTTGCATATTGAATTCATGAAAGTTCAAATCTTTTTTTAATTATGTTTCTGAAGATCACAGGACTGATGCTATAAATTTGTTCAGTTTTGGTATCAGTGAACTTTCAGTTGATGAATATATGGTTCAATTAAAAATTAAAAATAAAAAAACATGTTCTTAGAAATGTGTTGAGTGTCATTTGAATTAAGATTTGTTTGTGGCCTTTATATATTAGGCCTTATTTTGCTATTGTAGTATGCCAAATTATGGTGTCTAGCTAGGGAATATAATTATTTCACTACTTTTATTTATATCCAAATATATATATACTGTGCTCTACCAGACAGGATTGAAGAATTGAATGGGTGGAAGAGAGGAGGAATCATCAATTTAATATCATTAAACAAACTGAATTTGTATTATGCCCAATTATATCTTGTAGTTTCTTAATTTGATCAGGAAATTCAATTCTGATTTGATATATGATCTTTTGAATTATATAAAATGCATCAAAAGTTTGGAGCTTTGAAGCGTGGATAAAAAAAAAAGCCGAAAAAAATGTGAAGAATCGAGATACTAATTGCTGCTACCAGAATACAGAAAAGTTGAATATATTCATATTAATAACTTTTAAACATGATTTGTAGATTTCAAAACAAATTTTCAATTAATTTTTTTTCAATACCCACCAAGCTGATATGAAATGATATTGCTTTCGATCAGATCCGGATGCCGAGGTGGTTTCTCTATCTCCAAAGACCCTGCTCGAGTCCGACCGTTACGTGTGCGAAATCTGCAACCAAGGATTCCGCCGGGACCAGAACCTTCAGATGCACCGGCGGCGCCATAAGGTGCCATGGAAGCTCCTGAAGAAGGAAAAGGCTGCCACAGCAGTAGTTACCAGGAAGCGGGTGTATGTCTGCCCGGAACCAAGCTGCTTGCATCACAACCCGGCACATGCACTCGGGGACTTAGTCGGGATAAAAAAACACTACAGGAGGAAGCATGGAGGCCAGCGCCAGTGGGTCTGCTCCCGCTGCTCGAAAGGCTATGCGGTGCAATCTGACTATAAAGCCCATGTTAAGACTTGCGGTACGCGCGGGCACACCTGCGACTGCGGTCGTGTTTTCTCAAGGTATCTTTTGCCTTTTTTCGGGGCAAAGGTTGAAGTTTAGCTTCGTAACGCCAGGAATTAGTACTGGTCTTTCATGTTTAAATTAGTTAATATTTAGGGCCTGTTCGGTAGTCACTAATCCTACAGAAAATTTTTTTCTACTAGAACAAGATTTCAGAATGTTTAGTGAAAACCTACGAAGAGCCCATCATTAATAGGAAAAAAAATAATCCAGTCCAACTTAATTAATATTTTCCTCTAAAAACAAGCATTTTAGAGGAATAAATTCCTATTAGGAATTGATAGAATAATCAGCCGAACAGTGAATAGAAATTATTTCCTATAGACTCTCAATTCCTATAGTTTCCTACAGAAATTGTGTTTGCCGAACAGGCCCTTAAAGTTCTAACTCTTCTTGTAGGGTAGAGAGCTTTATAGAGCATCAAGACTCGTGTCAAGCCGGCCGGCCATTGGCCATGAAACCGCCTCTACAGTTTCTCGAGCTGCAGCTATTACCCGAACCTGCTAGTTCGCTCTCTTCCACACTTTCGCTCTCCATTCAGGATCCAAAAGTGAACATCGTAACCAAGTTGTGCCTATCTCTCGGCCCTGTCAGTAATTGTGCAGTTCAAGCGTGTAAAGGCATCGATGAGCAGCTGTGGCAGCTGACAGAGGAGAAAGTTTCGGCTGATAGAGAGAGAGAGAGCGCAAGGAAAGAAGTCGAGGCAGCCGAGAAGGAGTTGGCTGAGGCCAGAAAGATGCGTGAACGGGCTCAAATGGAGCTTCGGAATGCGCTGGCATTTCGAGAGGCCACGATCAAGATGCTTGTGCATATCACCTGCCATTCGTGCCGTAAGAGCTTTAGGATGGTGACAAGTCTGGTAGGAGATGACAAGTAGCTGGTATGAAATTGTACCGTCGGGAAGTTCAATCTGTTTCGAGGCTGAATCAAAGTTTATGAAAACTTCTTTGCTTATCTATCTTGTACAGTGTTGTCAGATCAATTGAAATTTGAAAGTTTCGATGTGACCCGTGATGATCAGCATTAAGTCAATATTCTGAAAATCATCTTATAATATTTCATTCAGTGTCTTTTAATGCTTACAAGTTACAACTCAGAAGAGTTGACAGGATATCGGTACGCTCGATGACAGGATAAACAAATTCAAATTTTTACCCCAAATTTTTTATTTTTTTTTTCATTTCCGAAAGCGAAGGCTAGGTGTAATTGGCCGAGCTATTGAATTCCTATTCGTTCAATAACAGGTTCATCAATTGTCCTGAAAAGATCACCACCCCAGTGGTATCCTCCCGAATCAAGAACAGGAACAGGTGATCCGCCACAAAATCTATAGGTGGTGTTTGGATTGATGGTGCACTCACTGGTATCATAACTGCTGCAGATGCTGCAGCGGTCTCGCTTCCTTCCTCATTAACTTCGACGTAGCACTTATGAACAATTTCCGACACATAACATTGACTAACCTCAGGTGAATCGACCATCGCTGAAAAATCTCCGGTTATTGTGAAAGGTAGTGCAAGTCCCTGGTTTTGTAATATCTCAGAAAATTTGATTTCCATGGAGATATTAAACTTCGGGATTCTGAAATTCCCCACTGGAACCTTTAGTCACTGGTATGAGGTCGTTTAAGAACTCCGGTTCATAGCTCAATTTCTTCGATAGGTTAAAGATCTCATTCGATTTATTCGGGAGAAAAATATAGTAAGAAAACTGCCTCCAATCTTGTCCTTTCTTGTACGGCAACTTCAGGACCTTAAATTCGTCGTAGACTGGTATAAACTGCTTCTTGCTGCTGGTCATGAAGGGGGCTTCGATCGAGTGTCCATCTATTAAATGAAACATGTTGGTTTCGGTGTGCAAAGGATCGAACTTTCCATTCCATATGCCTTTGAAATATAATGCATTGCCGAAAACTAATCGTGGATCACATGTGACCGATTCAGGCGTTAGGAAGTTTCTGATACAGCCTGCAGTCATTTGTTCGACCCACTTGTTTATTTGATTTCTGCAATTTTCGGGCTGACAAAAGTACAGACATGATATTAGCAATCAAATTTAAAAAAAAATTAAATCTTGTTATATTGCCAGATTTGAATTTGGCGATTTAATGAGGATAGCTGCTCAGGCAGTGACATTAAAACATACTTTAAACTAAATAACCAAACAAATTAACAAAGAATGATCTAGCAATTAATCAATAGTAAATTAATATTACCTTGGAACGGAAAGGTACCGAATGTGCTTCGGCTTTGTAAACTGACCCCGCAATCTTCAAGTTTGTACTGTCATCAACCTACACCCCGCTCGCGTAGCAGAGACAGGGACCGCCAGCAGCTGAACCATCAGCAAGAAGGGCATTTGATATGTTGGAATGTAGAGTTCAGAGTTCAGAAGTGGCATTCGATGCAAGGAAGGATAGGAGCTGCTGGTGTGTTGGGCCGGTGGAGCCGGCTGTCAGAAGGCCAAGGACTGAGTGGAGGGACAGAGGGGATCGAGAGGCATAAGTTGGTACCAGAAAATGCTGGAAGTGAGATGAGGTGTGTTGATAGATGCAGGGAGAAGTACGTTTGCGATGCGATTGCTTCTTTGCTCAGTATCGGATCCATGGTTGGAGCTTGGAATCCAAAGTCAAATGTATCGGCTTGGATAAGCCTTCAAGTTAACAATCGCAAAAATAATGCCGAAAAAGTCAGAAAACAAATTACTAAAACAAATTTAAAAAAGAAAAAAAAAAATCTGGTATAGACCTAGCCAATTTATTCTCAAGAAAGCTATCTGTAAATGTGCTGTCCTATTTTTTTATATTTAAAGACTCATTCTTTGTTCAAGAATCATCATTCACCAGTGCCCGGCGCTTGATTTACGTAGTGCCATTTTCTCTTATGTGATCTTCTACTCTACTACAGTTTCAGTTCCTATCCCGAACCATGTGGTGGATTCTGTTTACTAATCTGTCGAGACCATGGCTTGCAAAATCGGCCGAGTCCGAGTTACACGGCCGAGTCGTCCGAGTCATCCGAGTTATACCGAGTCTGGTGACAATTCTGCTTTGTTTCTGCTTAATTATTACAATTTCGTTATTTATATTCTTTTTTTCATGTGATTTCATTGGACTGCTATTTTTTAGGCTCAATATCATATATACCCTTCAAGTCTTCCTTTGTTTCATATTTACCCCTCTACTCTTTAATATATAAAATATCCCCTCCAACTCTTTAAAACCTATCATATTTACTCATTAAGTCTTATTATAACATATTTATCCCTAAACTCTTCATAATCTATCATATTTACCCATCTAATCCCTAAACTTTGTATGTTAATGGGGGTGACAGATTACCGGGTCAGGTTCGGGTTCGGGTTTGGGTTCGGGTCGGGTCAGTTTGACCAAATGGAAATGTCGGGTCAGGTATCGGGTTGACGGTTGTGGACATTTTTTCAGGTCGGGTCAGGTTCAAGTTGGGTCGGGTACGGCGGGTTTTTCAGGTCTGGTCAAATTTTGAACCTCTATTCCTGAGTCATCTCGGGTTTCGGGTCGTTCGTGTCAGTCTGACTTTCCCTAAAACACAGGTCGGGTCGGGGTCGGGTCGGGTTCGGGTCAGTCTGACTTTTCCTTAAACACGGGTCGGGTCGGGTTCGGATCAGTCTAACTTTCCCTGAAACACTGGTTGGGTTCGGGTCGGGTTCGTATTAGTTTGACTTTCCCTAAAAACTCGGGTTCGGTTCGGGCGTGTCGGGCGGGTTTATCAGATCGGATCAAATTTTGCCACCTCTAGTAAATATGATAGTTTCTAAAGAGTTTAATGGGTTATTTGATATATAAAAGAGTAGAGGGTAAATATGATAGGTTTTGAAGAGTTGAATGGGATATTTGATATATTAAAGAGCAGAGGGGTAAATATGAAATGAAGGAAAACTTGAAGGGTATATATGATATTAAGCCTATTTTTTAAGTTGTTTTTCATTGTTTGTCACATGTAAGATGCTTAATTGATTAATACATGTAGTTTGCATACTTCAGGCTTAGTATCTGGAATTTTTGTTATTTTTGTCATGTTCTTTTATATGGTGAGCAAGGTTTTATAAAGTAGGAAGATGAAATTAAAAGGCTTTAGGTGTGGCAGCAAAATATTATTGAACATAATATATACTTGGTATTTCAACACACAAGATAGCGAAGTGATCCAGCCAGCTTGACACAGTTTCTGGCAGTAAATGAGTGTGTTTCAATTGTTATATCTATATAATATAAGTTTGAATATTTATATGCAGTTTGTAATTAAATAAATATGTACTTTAGCATTTTTCTTTTTTCTTTTTATGTTTTTGTACTATATGTGAGAATTCATCAGACTATCTGGTTAGTTTGAATATTTTTATTAAATTAAATTAGTAGTTTAATTGTGTGTAATATGTTGTTTTAACATTATTTTGTGATTAGATATTTTTTTACATTTTTTATGATTTTTTAAAGTGAAAAATAAGCTTTTTCCGAAAAAATCCGAGTTTCCGATACGAGTCGGCCGATTCTGAGTCCACAATCTCATGGCCGAGTCCGAGTCCGAGTCCGAGTTTGCGGGCCTTGGTCGAGACCCGACTTGCACACCTCAAAGCCATGGCTTGTGCTGTTTCTCGGGTCCAATAACGGTTTTTGGTGAAATTAAACTTGGATAATTTTAGCCATTAATTTCTCGAAACAGTAACATTGGTCATTCTTTTCAACATTGTAATTTTGTTCAGTTCATAAAAGACCGACGAGGCAATTTGTTTTCTGGGATAGAGAACTGAAATTGCTCGGTAAAGTCAGCTGAAGTTCAAATTCAGATCATGCCAAACCTTGACGCATGATAGTTGTCTGACAAATTGTTTCAGAGAGTTTGATCATCGGGATAACTGACCTCCGCTTCACCAGGCACCACATTCACCACCATCAACCATGGGTAGGCTAGGCTACCACTTCGTCACTCGTCAGCTGGGCGATCATTAGGCTAGGCTACCACTTCGTTCTAGTTTGACTCAGTTTACATATAAGATTGAAGTTTGGATTTTTGAAACGAGATAGACAACGCCGACAATTTGTGATGAAGAGTCATGGGTGCAGCTGCATTCCATGTTAAACATAGATAACTTCGGTCAGATTAGAGAATAGCGTCATCAAAATATCAGAAAGAACCTGCCTATGTTAGCAACAAGTTAAACAGATGACAAATAAAAAAAAAAAAAAAAAAAATTACTTGTTCTTCACAGTGTAGTTCTAGTTTTTTTCATGCAGCTTTTTATGATTTTTAAATTTGGTATCTTAAAAAACTGTTCAAATGCTTGCAAATCGTTCATCTTACCAATGAACATTTTTATTTTTAGTGGTGCTTTTGCCAGTCGAATTTCAAATTGAGTGAAGTTTGAAGTAAGTGCTTGCAAAGATCGATTGGTTACACATCACCGGTCATACTCTGTGATGATCGTGAAATCTCAAGCTTTTAGCACAGTACCCGCAATATGCAACCATCTTGCTATCTTAGCCCCTTGCTTGATATTGAGAAAAAACGAAGAAAATCATATAATTGACCAACAGAAGATCAGGCTCGATAACGTAAGAACGGGCCATAAGCATAAATCAGGAAACATACAGCAAAGTAGCAAATAGAAAACTATATAAAAGTTATTGGAAATCTGCGAACATTTTATTCACGATAAACACCAAACCGAACACAACTGACAGATAGTGATAATTTATACATGTCAAACAATCTGGTCCGAATCGAATGAAGATGACACCCTATTCACTCAATACCGGATTCTGCAATTGTCCCGAAAAGATCACAGCCCCGGCGGTATCCTCCCGAATCAAGAACAGAAACGGGTGATCCGCCACAAAACTTACAGGATGCTCATCCGACATTAGCATTATCGTTGCTCCACTTGCTGCTGCTGCCTCAGTTCCTTCCTCATTAACTTCCACAAAGCACTTGTGTACGATTTCTGACACACAATATCGACTGGCCTCAGTTAAATCGACGATCTCTGAAAAATCTCCAGTCGCGGTGAAGGGCAGCAAAATCCCTTGATTTTTTAGTATCTCAGAAAATTTAATATCCCTGGAGATCTTGAACTTTGGGATTCTGAAATCCTCCACCGGAACCTTTATCCAAGGCATGTGGTCGGTTATGAAATCAGGCTCAAAACTCAATTTCTTGGATAAATTCAGCAACCCGTCGGATGTATCTGGTAGGAATATATAGAAAGAAAATTGTCTCTTCTCTGCTCCTTGTTTGTATGGCAATTTCAGAACCTTAAATTCATCATAGACAGATATGAATTGATCCTCTGTGCTGGTCATGAAGGGGGTTTCGATCGAACTTCCATCTGTTAAGTGAAAAATGCCGGTTTTGGTACGTGAAGGATCGAACTTTTCACTCCATTTTCCGTTGAAATACAACGCATTGCCCAGAACTAATCGTGTATCGCTGCTGACTAATTTGGGGTCAATTAGGTTTTTGATGCAGCCAGCAGTGACTTGTTCGACCCATTTGTTTATTTGATTTGCACATTCTTCAGGCTGATAAAAGAAGTACAGATATTAGCAATCAAGAATTCAAATTTAAAAACAAAAACCCATTATCTTATCAAATATCGGTTCATTTGAAATCGGTCGATTTAACAAGGATAATTACTTAGACCACAAAGTATATGCAAAACTAATCAGACCGAGCTTGATTTCTAATCGATCCCGATTGCCAGTTCGTCAAAACCATAAAAAAAGGCCGTAAATCTACACTAAATATATTGACAAATTAACAATGATCTATTGAAGTATCAATCAACCAACCAATCAATTGCAAACCAATTTCACCTTGGAAGAGAAGGGAACAGGATGTGCTTCGGCTTTGTACACCGAACCCGCAATCTCCCTAAACGCCTTCTTCAAACTGGTACCATCATCCACCCACACCCCGCTCGCATACCGGAGGCAGGGACCGCCAGTAGCCGAGCCATCAGCAAGAAGGGAATTCGATATATTCGAGTGAAGAGTTGACAGCTCTGAAACATCACTGAAACCCAAGAAGGATAACAGCTGCCGGCATGTTGGGCCGGTCGAGCCGGCAGCCAGAAGGCTGAGGACAGAGTGGAGGGACAGAGGGGAGAAGCATAAATTGGTACCAGAAAATTCAGGGAGTGAGATGAGATGTGCTGATAAATTCAAGGAAAAAGAGGATTGAAATTTGATTGCCTCTCTGTGTGCTTGATCATGATGATCCATTGTTAATTGGAATTTGGAGCTGGGAGTGATAATTGGGAATATGGATGATTGGATGGATGTCAACTGTATAAGAGTTTAGCTGTGTACCGGTACCGGTACTGTCATGTCATGTCATGTCATGACTCATGACTCATGAGTGCACAACATCATGTTGCATCTAATGATTGTTCTGGGCTTTTCTTGTAAAGCCCAACATGCTTGAATTAATCAGCCCAGTGCTGGTTTAGATCAACTTGGGCTAATTGCATGGACCTATTAAGAACCAGCCTTTGGTCTAGTGGCTAAGGGCAATGCTCTCCGTGTGGGAGGTCGCGGGTTCGAAACCCTCATCTTTGTCTCAAAAAAAAAAAAAAAAAAAAATTGCATGGACCTCTTATGAATTATTAGGGGGAAATGGTGCTATAATTTGCATCCCTTTGAATAAACTAGTAAAGAGCCCACACGTTGCTTTGGGCTGAAATTGTTATTTCTTATAATAAATTTGTAAGATAATATGTAATGGGCCTTATACTGAGGAAATTGATATGAGCCTTAAATTTTAATAGGCTCGGACATTAACATCAACAGGTATTAACATAAATCAACGGTTTTGATCTATCCAAGAAAATGATCAACGGCTCAGGTTTCTTATCTGGGGAAGATAGCCCTTTCATGTCATTTTTTCCAATATGCTTTTATATATAGTAAGGATATAAAGAAACCTTTCATTTTGAAATGTATATAATAAAAGATTTGTGGACTGAAGTTTAATGCAATTATACACTATATATTCACAAATCACAATTGAGGAATCTTTAATTGTACAAATTAAAATACAACAATGCTTTAGCCAAAATAACTAATATAATTAAAGATAGATTTTTCTTAATTATGTCACTCAAATTAAATAATGGATATATCTAGTTGGATTCGGGACAGTCAAATTTTCCAAAAAAGAAAAGAAAAACAATCCAAGAATTGGAAAATAAAACAAAGGAAATGCAGACAAGATCCACCTGTCACCACACTAACACACACACTGTATCTCAACCAGATACAGAGAACATGGGTTCCCAAAAAGACCCTCATTCTCAGCTCAACCTTTGCAAAAGTATCAAGGAATATATATAAGGGTATGTTATGTATGCCTAAAAGTCTAGGGATGGTCTCAGTGTGACACCTTTAACATTTGCAGTGTTAATTATATATTGTACCAAAGGCAAAAAAAGGGGCAGCTAAAGCAATTTTTAGGGTTTAATTACTAGGCAGAGACAGAGAGGAACAATGATAAAAATTGAAAAGCAGGGTTTGGGATTGGAACCGATCCAGAAGGAAGGATAGTATAATTACTATTCTTTTCTCCCTTTTTTTTTAACCATTAGCATGCGCAAAGGTTGTTCATTACTAAGGATTAAGTAACCCCACGTTTACTTTTTTTCTTCTAAAAGTTTTATCCCCCTAGATAAATAGATAAATACTGTCAGTGATTTCTGGTTCTGATAGCAGTTTGTTGATTTTACATCCCAAGATATTGACTCGCTATTTGGTAATACTTTCTTTTATAACAGTGAAGAGCATACGCTTTGCTTTGGGCTGAAATTATTATATCTTATAATAGATGCGGACCTTTGTTGGTACCACCCGGGGCAATGACCTCCCTTAATATTTGAAATCTTGTAAAATGCACATGTAAATCAATGAATTGTTACCTAATATTCAAAGTTGCCCCCCCCCCCAAAATTAATTCTTACCTATAAATCATTAAAATTTGTTGGTTAATGTATCTTGTAAACTCAACTAAATTTGATTGACCCCTCCTTAATTTCAGCTCAAGGTCCGCCACCGTTTTATAATAAAGGGCTGAAAACTCATCCTTATGAGAAAACTGATATGGGCCTTAAATTTAATGAGCCGGGACATTAATGTACGTCAACGGTAGTGGTCAATCTAAGTAAACAATCAACGGCTGAGATTTCTTCTTTGGGGAAGATAGAACTTTCATATAAAAAATCTAATCTCCTTTTATTAGGAGTAAGGATTTATGGAGGACGAACTTGATTTTTTTTTTTTTTTGTTAGAAATTAAATCATTGGTTGTATTGCTCGGATTTTTATCCGCTGCCATAGTTGTGATGGCATATGGTACCATTGCACCTATGACAGTGGGTCTTATTGAAAAAAAAAAACCCTATTTACTAAAATCACAACCGTTTAAATCAAATCTAAAGGCCATTATAAAACTATATGGCACCACATGCCATCGTTTTTATGGCAGATGCAAACCCGTATTGCTCTATGATTTCTTTCGCAAATGACAAAATATTCGAGAAAATAATGAGAAATGCAATTGACATGTAATTAATGTATCTTGTAATAATATTTCGTAATTAAGAACTTGTGAAATGAAAAAACGACGTAATTTTCCAGATGGTGAGGGAATTCGATATCCTTACTTCTTTTATAAAAGGAGATTGAATTTTTTGACATGAAAGTTCTATCTTCCTCAAAAAAAAAAATCTCAATTATTGATTGTTTACTTAGATTGATCACCACTGTTGATGTACATTAATGTCCCGGCCCATTAAAATTTAAAGCTCATATTAGTTTCCCCACAAGAGATGAACTTTCAACCATTTATTATAAGATATAATAATTTTAGCCTCTTTACTGGTATTGAAAAATAAGACAGTGATATTTGGGGCAAAAAATTTAAAAAAAAGGAGGTTTTCTGTTAAGAGAACAATGATGATTACACGTGCAATAAAATAATTTTTCTGTTTACCAACAAATTACTTATCATGACGAATTATAATATGGCCCCTTTTAATTAACCAACCAACTAATTGCTGGGGGTGTCATTATACACCATAAGTGCCCACGAGGATCCTACTATTTTTAACATTAATTACCCATTAATCAATGGCCTAGCTAGGCACCTATTTACTTTTTTTTTCATGATATTTTTTTTAGTAAAAAAAAAGGGATAATCTTTTATACCCCGAATTAAAAAACCCCGTAATCGTACGGTCTATATTGATTCGCGGTAGCGCGTATATATTTCCAATTTCAAACCTTTTATTCCGGCATTCTCCTCTTCTACTCGCGTTTCTCTTCTCTCTAACCTAAATTCAAATTTCAACGAGGCACATATTCCGGCGTCGATGTCGAGCCTTCTTCTCCGGCGACGCATCTTCTATTCCGGCGATCTCCATCCCTTCTCTTTTCCATCGCAGATCTCCATCGAGTCTCTCCATCGCGGATCTCCATCGTGTGTCTTCATCTTGACGCTCGTTCGTCGCCATCGCTTCTGTCTCCATCGCTTCTGTCTCCATCGCTTCTCTTTCCCGTCGTCAAGCCTTCCTCCCGACGCCCGTTCATCAATTTGACGACGTAAGTTCATTTAATTGTTCCAATTTGAGTTTAATTCAATAATTGAGTATAGTTCTTCTCATTTAAGTTCAAATTGTCCGAACACTCAAATGTATTGTTACTTTGTTAATTCAGTATTATTACTTGCATTTGCAACTATTATCTCTGGATTGTATCCAATAATACTTATTATTTGATTTGATTCTTTCTTATTTGTACACATGATGTCTACTATGGCCATTTAGTTTACTAGTTTTTTGTGTTGTATGTAAAAAATTGTACTTATTATTTGAGGTCAATTATTTTAAATTTGAAAAGTATTTATAGTCTGTTGAGTTACTATTGTTACGTACATGTTAAACTATTATTGGTTTTGTACCTTGAAGTATTAATGGTTATTTCTGTATGTGTTTCTTATGTTTTGATTTCAATGTATTAGTACGTTATTCATTTTGTATTACAATAATAATATTATTAGTTTGATAATGTTACTATTATTACTATTAATACAATAATGTTTGTATTATTAGTTTGTTGTTGTTACTATTATTAGTTAACAATTGTTTGTATTATTATTTAACTGTTGTATTGTTGCTCTTTTGTAGGTACAAATTAGCACGGAGAGCCTTATTGTTGCCTATAAGATTTTGACCGATTTAAGAAAAACAAATAATAGGGTTAGGAGAGCTGTTTGATTAGGGCAAAAAGTTTCTTTTATCTTAAGAAAACTGGTAGTAGATGTTTTGGTTTTATTTTGTGAATGATGTGTGGATGCTTTTAGTTTATTTTGTGGATGATGTGAATGATGTTTTAGTTTACAAAACAGATTTATGCTTTTGTTATAATATAGCTATTATTATTTGTAGTTTTTGTGCTGTTTTATTATGTGATATGGTTGGTTGTTATGATTTTTAATTGCGCATATAGGCTTTGTTTCAGATGGTAGTTTGTATTATGACTTTACTTCAATTATATTATTAACTACAGCATGAAGTATTATTATCTGTTATTTGTGAAAAAGTTGTGTATTATAGTTCTTCTTAGTTGGTATTATTAATGTGTTAATATGGTATTGTGACATTGAAAATAAAACAAAATTTTATCATATTTCATATTTTATTTATTATTGTTAGTTTCAAAAGGCATTATTTGCAGAAGTTACTTACAAAGGTCTGAATTTTGACAATCACATAAGAACATTTGTATATAGAATGAAATGGTATTACTACTTCTGTATACTAGGTATTTAGACCATCTATAATATGTATTATTAATTGCAGAAGTTTAGTTTTCCATATTAGTCAAACGAGGGATTTGACCGGGGTATTTGACTTTTTTTCATAGTCACGTGTTTTTTTGGATGTGCAGAACGTATGCATTGTATGTATTATTACTTGTTATAGGTAGTATTTAGGGTTTGTTCTATAGGTATTTAGACTTGGAGGACGAAATGTTTAGCGCGCTTATAACACATTGTTAGTATTATTAGTTGGGCTGTAAATGCATTTGAGATTTGGTCAACGCGGGGTATTTGACCGGAGTATTGAAGGTGGGGTACTCATATCTTCTCCCAAAAAAAAAATTGTATGGCCACTTTCAAATCGATTTTTGTTGTAAAATATTTTTAAATTGAATTGTAAGAACTAAACTAATGATTTCTGCAGTCTGTTGTCTTATGATGCAAAATTTTAAATTTTAAAAAATAAGTGAATTGTGAACATCATGCATAATGTGATAAAAAAAATATTTGTTTCGTATAATTCGTTCAAATAAAAAACAAATTCTGAAAAGAATAATAACCTAAAACTGAAAATGAACACTTTGCACTTACCTATTTCAACTGAAAGAAAATATTTCGAATTGTATGCAACAGCTAATTTATCTAATTGAATTTAGGAAAATTTTCGTTGGAAAAAAAATATTGATTAATAGTACATTTTGATTGATTGAAGTAATGAACAAAAAAAAAAAAAAAAAAAAAACCTCCAATATTCATTGCCAACATCGATCTCGTAAATTAATTAACCCATTACTTGTGAACAAAACGCACTTATAATTTTCATGATTATTATCCTACAATTATTATGGTGAAGATGTTCTCTCAGTGGGTTACATTGTAATGTTTTATATACATTTTAATTCGCTTTTTAGAAATATGAATGAAACTGTTTATTTTTAGTTAGAAATTTACAACACTTCTATAGGTTTGCTTAATAAAAAAATATGATTAATTATTTCTAGTGTCAATTGTCAAATTCCACTCATGTCATAACTGAACTTCCACTAACATTAACAAAAAGTTAATTAATGGTATAAACAGTTGGGGGCACTAAGAGGTAGGGAAACAATATTAATTGCAACAAATGATGATGAAACTTCACAGAGGAAAAAGAGTAAAGAATTTTATATTCCTGACTAATATATTCGAAACCCCTATTATAATAATTATTATTTTTTAATAAAATAAGATAATATCAACTAATAATTTTCTCCTCTTGTCGTAACTTTAAAACATGGCATAAAAAAGCCCAATGAAAATTCTCGTAATGAAAATTAATTAAACTTGCCCGACCTTAAGTCTTAACACCCTAATTCATAATTCCACACAAATAAATCAAACTTGATCGAAGTGCCAACTCCAGATTTCCAATACATGGACAGCGCAGCAAGGATATGCAATGCAAGTGTCACTGTGTCAGTCATGCAAAAAGAAGTTGACCAGGTCAACTCAAAAGGTGATATCATATATTCATATTCATATTCATATGATCATATCTACATCAAGCTGATATATAATATGAGTCTGGCTACAATAATATGCATAGCACGGTAAAATTATGGATATCACGGTTTTACCGTACTATGCAGTCCATATCTCCGTTTTTAGTATCCAAATTATCGTTCCGAACCGTTAAACATAATCTTTATATCAAAATATACTGGCAAACCAAATTTTATAATTTTTAAAATTTTTTTGCTATTTTTAATGATGGGGAGAAAATGGTTAGATCCGAGGATTCTGGTTCATACAAAACAACAATTTTCTCCCCATCACTAAAAATAGCAAAAAAATTCTAAAAATTGTAAAATTTGGTTTCCTAACATATTTTTATATAGAGATCACATTGAGCGGTTCGGATCGACTATTTAGACACCGGAAATGGTGATATGGACCACATAGTACAGTAAAACCGTAATATGTATATTACCGTAGCATAATTCTATATAATATATTGATATACTTTATACTAGATAACGTCGGTATCAGCACATGAGCTAGCTAGCTCCCCTTTTAACTTTTCTGATCTACATACTTTTTGCGCTTGTGCGAGAATTCCGGTCGGTATATTAATTGAATGATTAGCTGGTAGTCTGGTACCAGTAGTCTGGGTTCCCATCTGCTGCCGTAAAAAACTACGGCAAGATTGTGCTATAGTCAAAACAGTCTGTTAGATATATTTAAATGGTCCAGATTTTAGTAATAGGGGGTGTATTTTTATTGTAAGTCTCAGTTACATAGGTACTAAAAAAACTATGGCACGGTTCTGCCATAGAAAACTTTAGCAGCGGATGTGAATTCCCAGTAGTCTGAATTCAGATCCCCTCAGTTAACCCAATATTTGGGTTTACCCGGACTCCTCTTTATATAGACTGTCCGGTAAATTCTAATACAAACCATTTAAACTGCCCTTGACCGTTTTCTAAAACCAATGGTGTAGATTATCCCTCAGTTACCGTAGATGTTGGGTTAACTGAGAGGATACGCACTCCAGTAGTCTACCAGTAGTCAGTCTCTGAAATCCAAAGGAAGCATCAGCATCAGCCTCAGCCTCAGCATGCATGTTGCTCTCATCTCATCCTTTCTTTTGCAGCAGCAGCACAGCACAGGTGATGAATGATGATGATGCCTCTCCTCTCGTGGTGTCGCCTTGCCACATCTTTTCCTCATATTCTATAACAACTCTAATTGATCACTTTCATTGGTGCTGCTTAATTTCATGTGTGTAAGTGGTCCTCATCTCAGAAAAAATAGAGAATTGAACTCTCTGCTGCTGCTTTATTTACAGCATGTTCGTTGATTGTTATATATATTAGTCTACACTATAGAATTGGAGTATACCTAGGGTGGCAAATCGGGCGGGCGGGTCGAGTCAGTTTGACCTTCTAGAATATCTCGGGTTAGGTCGGGTCGGGTGATGGGCAGGTCGGGTCGGGTCAATTTTAATATCTACTTTTTTTGGATCATATGTTGATTTAAGTTGGATTAGATGTTATTTGATCTTGGGTCGGGTCGAGTTTGGATCAGGTCGGGTCGAGTCGAGTCGGGTCAGTTTGACTATCTGAAAAATTCCAGGTCGGATCGGGTCGGGTTCGAGTCGGATCGGGTCGGGCGGGTTTCTCGGGTCGGGTCGGGTTCTGCCACCTCTAAGTATACCATATGTATACCAGTAAAGAGCTCACGCCTTGCATATGTACACCAGTAAAGAGCTCACGCCTTGCTTTGGGCTGAAATTGTTATTTCTTATAATAAATTTTTAAGAGAATATGTAATGGGCCTTAAATTGAGAAAATTGATATGGACCTTTAAGTTTTAATGGGTTGAGACATTAAAGTACGTCAACGGTGCTGATCAATCTAAGTAAACAATCAACGGCTGCCCCAAATAGAACTTTCATGTCAAAAAATTCAATCTCCTTTTACTAACAGTAAGGATATTGTTATTGAGCAGTGTGAGTGTGAGTGTGAGTGTGCAACTTAATAAACAAAAATCATAAAATGATCAAAAGGGGAGTGAGTGAGTGAATGAGTGAGTGAATTGAATTTCCTCACTCTGCTTTCTCTCCTTTTTGCTTTCCCTCCACCTTTTCTTTTCATAATCATACCCACACACCTCTCCTTTTGCTTGCCTAAATCCACCTCAGTTACATATTCCCTCTCCCTTTCTGCTCTAGCATCACCAAAGATGGATCATCACAAGCACCACCACCATCATCATCCCTTGCTCTTCCTCTTCCTTCTCATGATCATCTTGCTCTCATCATCATCCACATGCCGTGCCAGTTCCACATCAACAACAAGTGATGATCTCAATGGCCTTCTCCAATTCAAGAAATTTATTCAGCACGACCCAAATGGCGCTCTGTCGAATTGGCGCCCCGGTGACCCAACACCGTGCTCTTGGTACGGCGTGTCGTGTGTTAATACTAGTGCTGGAGTGAGAGTGTCTCAGCTCAACCTCAGCAATTGCACTCTCTCGGGTAATCTCTCGCTATCTTCTCTATTCTCACTCGACATGTTGCAGGTGCTCAATCTCTCTGGCAACGCGTTCTACATCAATTCCACTCACCTTTTCCAGCTGCCAAGCGCACTTACGCAGCTCGATCTCTCTTCTTCCGGCCTAACCGGTCAGCTGCCTGAGAATTTTCTTTCATACTACCCGAATCTCAATTTGGTCAATTTTGCACATAATAATTTGACCGGATACTTCCCCTACAAGTTCATATCAAATTCAACAAGTTTGCAGATCCTTGATCTCTCTTATAACAACTTTTCGGGTGAAATCTTTGGTCTCAAGGTCCAAAACCCGTGCAAGAGCTTGATCCATTTAGACCTCTCGGGTAATTACTTTACGGGTTCTTTACCCGCATCCATTTCGGGTTGTGGTAGCCTAAAGACCCTGAATTTTTCTTATAATACATTTAGTGGTGAAATACCAGAATTGTTTGGAAATTTAACAAGTCTAGAAAGACTAGATCTTTCCTCTAATCATCTATCGGGTACAATCAGTTACGAGCTAGGATACACATGTACATCCCTCCAGATTTTGAAATTGTCGAACAACAACATTTCGGGCCCTTTACCAGAATCCTTCTCCTCTTGTTCTTCCCTTCAGTTGCTTGATCTCTCCAGTAACAACATTTCCGGTTCATTGCCAGAAAGTGTAATTGGCAACCTTGTTTCGCTCGAAAAATTGTTGCTGAGCAATAATTTTGTCTCGGGTTCAATACCAAATTCAATGTCGTCATGTAAGAATCTGAAAATTGCCGACTTTAGCTCTAACAAGCTGAGTGGTGTCATCCCAGATATTTGCAGAAACAGTTCATTACTTGAAGAGTTGAGACTTCCTGATAATTCCTTGACTGGTAAAATCCCTCCAAATCTCTCGAATTGTTCACATCTTCGAGTTATCGACTTTAGCATAAATTATCTTGAAGGCCCAATTCCAAATGAACTCGGTCAACTCTCAGAACTCGAACACTTAATTATCTGGTTCAATGGCTTACAAGGTAACATCCCTGCCGAGCTGGGACAATGCTCCGGCTTGAGAACACTAATTCTTAACAACAACTATATTCAAGGTGATATCCCAATTGAATTGTTCAATTGCACCAATCTCGAATGGATTTCTCTCACAAGCAATCAAATTACTGGTAAAATTCAGCCCCAGTTTGGCCTTCTTTCCCGTTTAGCTGTCCTACAGTTGGCGAATAATAGCCTTTCGGGGAACATACCAACTGAACTTGGGAAATGCACAAGTCTAATGTGGTTGGATTTAAATAGCAACAACCTAACAGGCCCTATCCCAGCCCGGCTAGGCCGCCAGTTGGGTTCGCAACCATTGAGTGGTATACTTTCTAGCAACACCCTTGCATTTGTCCGGAATGTCGGTAATGCTTGCAAAGGGGTTGGTGGGTTGTTGGAATTTTCAGGAATCAGACCCGAACGGCTGCTTCAGGTGCCAAATTTGAAAACTTGTGATTTCACTCGATTATATTCAGGTGCAGTATTAAGTCTTTGGACAAGGTACCAAACACTCGAATATCTTGATTTGTCATACAATGACTTGACTGGGGCGATACCGGATGAATTTGGGGATATGGTCGTGTTGCAAGTGCTCGATTTGGCACACAATAGGTTAACTGGAGAGATACCAACCTCGTTAGGGCAATTGCGGAATCTCGGTGTGTTTGATGCGTCGCATAACAAGTTACAAGGTGGCATACCAGATTCATTCTCAAACCTCTCTTTTCTGGTACAAATTGATCTCTCGGATAACAACTTAACCGGTCAAATTCCCTCTAGAGGTCAATTAAGTACTTTACCGGCCAGCCAATATGCAAACAACCCAGGTCTGTGTGGTGTCCCACTACCGCCTTGTCCTGCACCAAATGGAGTGCTACCAACTGCATCTGGTGTTTCGGGTTCTGACAGAGGACCCGGTAATCCGCATTTCTGGGCCAATGGTGTGGTTCTTAGCTTGCTTGTTTCAGCAGTTTCTCTCTGCGCGATAGTTGTTTCGGCATTCATAATTAGAGCCAGAAGGAAGCAGGCTAAAGAGGCTAAAATGTTGAGTAGTTTGCAAGCTGATCACGCAGCGACTACGTGGAAAATTGGTAAAGACAAGGAGGCTCTGAGTATAAATGTTGCCACTTTTCAGAGGCAACTGAAAAGGTTAACATTTTCTCAGCTCATAGAGGCAACTAATGGGTTCTCTACGGCTAGCCTTATTGGGTCGGGCGGTTTTGGCGAGGTGTTTAAGGCAACACTGAAGGATGGGTCTTGCGTTGCAATTAAGAAGCTGATTCACTTGAGCTACCAGGGTGATAGGTATGCCTAAACCAAATATTAGCAGCTTTCAGTTCTTAATTCTTATATAAAGGGCTTGATTATGTTATCAGTAACAATTTATTTTGCTTAGGCCATGCTTGATTGTAACTTAGGTAAGAATTCAGTGACTTAAATTGTCTACTTAGACCAAATAGAATTTTATTCAGAAAATATAGTATTATTAGAGTTCATAGTTGGTACAGAAGAACTACTAATTCCTTCTGTTCCAGTTTTTGTGGAAAATTTTTCTAGCAACTTGATAAGAATTATTTTCAATTGCAAACAGAAAAACAAAAAAAAAGGTGCTTATTTCATTTTTAGTAGATGTTTATTCACTTTTAGGCAAACTGGTAATTTTGTTTTTTATATGATTGAACTTCCTCTGCAGAGAATTCACCGCTGAGATGGAAACCCTTGGCAAAATCAAGCACCACAACCTCGTGCCGCTTCTTGGCTATTGCAAAATCGGGGAAGAGAGGCTCCTAGTATATGAATACATGCAACATGGGAGCCTAGAGGACATGCTTCACGGCATGAAAAAGGAAAATGAAAGAATTTTGAGTTGGAAGGAGAGAAAAAAGATCGCTCGAGGAGCGGCGAAGGGATTGTGCTTTCTACACCACAACTGCATACCTCACATAATACACAGAGACATGAAATCTAGCAATGTGCTTCTCGATGGCGAGATGGAGGCTAGAGTTTCCGATTTTGGCATGGCGAGGCTTATTAGTGCACTCGACACACATTTAAGTGTCAGTACTCTTGCTGGTACCCCTGGGTATGTACTACTTTTTAATTTCAACATGTTTTCATCTTTTATCTAAATTATATCCAAAAATAAACAAAGATTGTAATAATTTATAGTCGGAATTATTTGAAAGTATTATGTAACTCAATTAAGTTATTTTTGGTGCAACAAACTAGGTACGTACCGCCAGAATATTACCAGAGTTTCCGTTGTACTCCGAAGGGTGACATATACTCTTTTGGGGTTGTAATGCTGGAGCTGATTACCGGAAAGCGCCCGACGGATAAGGATGATTTCGGTGACACAAATCTGGTAGGGTGGGTCAAGATGAAGGCGGCAGAGGGGAAAAGCCAAGAGGTTTTAGATGCAAACCTTACCAGAAAAGATGCACATGATGATGGGGATGAAGAGAAAGAGATGTTGAGATTCTTGGAGATAACCTTGAAGTGTGTGGATGATTTCCCTTCTAAGAGGCCTAACATGTTGCAAGTTGTGGCTATGTTGAGGGAGCTTGAAAATAGTCAGAACAGTGTAAATGTAAATGAAGGTTGAGAATTTTTGTATCATTACTAGCTTTCTTGTACTGTTATAAGTAATTAAAATATTTGGTGAATTTATCTTCAGACTTTTGTATCATTTGGTTGGTGTTAGTATTTCCTCTTCTGTTCATTTCCTGTGTGTTGAGATGTACTTATTGGTCTGATGAAGTTTTCAGCAAAGTGGTTTATTGATATATCATATATGTGACCAATAATAGGTCAATTTTTTTTTTTACTAATTCACCAAACCACACATTTTTTTTCAAACTAGTAAAGAGCCACGCGTTGCTTTTGGACTGAAATTGTTATTTCTTATAATAAATTTTTAAGATAATATGTAATGGGCTTTATTGAGGAAATTGATATGAGACTTAAATTTTAATGGGCTGAGACATTAACGTCAACGGGTATTAACGTAAATCAACAGTTTTGATCTATTTAAGAAAATAATCAACAGCTGAGATTTCTTATTTGGAAAAGCCCTTTCATGTCATTTTTTTCAATATGCTTTTATATATAGTAAGGATGACTGTCAATTGCCTTGCAAGTTTGCACCAGTAGCAGCCAGCTCCAGGCTCCAGCCAAGAGTCGAGGAGAATTACAGCCAATGCTTCTGCACATGGGGCTATGCATCATGCTTGCTTCCTTCACTGCTTTTCAAATCTGAGGGTCTCAAACTCAGTCATGGGCCTTAAATCCTTAATTGATCTCAGTTACATCTTTTACAAGCCCAATTCAATCCACACCGGCTATTAGGGTCTTCCATGTTACATTCTGAAATTTCTCAAAATCCGAGGGTTATAAAGGTAACTGTGAACTGTTATTTTCAAGAGGAATGCAAATTATGCAATTACTACAAGTTTTGGTGTCCATCTTATTATCTATAGTAAAATTGACAAATATTAGGCATTTTGAATTATTTCAATAAAATATATAGGTGAAAATTTAACTTTGTTTAGAAACCCATAAAGAGAGGAGAGAGAAATAACAAATTTGAGTAGTTTATTTTTTTATGTACACATAAAATATGATATATACAAAATATTAAGCTTTTAAAAAATGTTTCATGGCTCTTAACAGTGAGGTGACCATTTAACGGTTTGACGTTAAAATGGAATTACACTGCCGTTAAATTAAAAAATGGGTACTCATTTTTTATATACTTTTTTTATATTTAAAAAGGCTATACAATACGCTCTCTTGCAATCGTACTTAATAATTAAGTACAAATAACAATTACAAAACTAATTGAGTACATAAAAGATTGAAATCTTAAGTAACGAGAATTGTAACATCAAAAAATTAAAATGAAAAAATTTAAGACAATCACAATAAAGATTTTAAATTTTTTATTGTTAATATTCAAACAATAAACAATATTGCAAACTCTTTAGACCGTCAATAATGTGCCAACATATTATACATCATTTAGACGCCTTTAAAACACCGATTTTAACGGTTTTAACCTTGTTCATAACAGTTTTTCCACAAAAAAGGTTTTTTCATAAATACTTAACGTGAAAGAGTCCAAAAAACGGTTTAACGGTTTAAAAAAATTTTAAAACTAAGTTTCTTAAAAGCTTGCAAAATATTCCCTTAACGAGTTTTGGTTTTCAAAAATTTAAAATACAGTTATTTTGAGATTTTAATTTCATAATAAACTAATAATTGATGGTTCATCAAATTAGTAGTCATTTGATTTTTCTCTTTTTAAAGGGGAGAGAAGGAATATTCTACTTTGGAGACAAAAAACAAAAGGATATTAAAATTAATAAACAAATAAAAAGTACAAATTAAAATATCCTGATGGATATATGGGCAAATATTCCAACATCCAAAAAAAATAAAAATGTTTTTATCATTTGTAAATGATCTCCGCCGCTCCCAGCTCTGAGGAGAATTGAAATCCTGTAGGTATTCCATCGAGAAATGATCAAAAAAATCCTCTAAAAAACTACTGTGTACGGTTTTTGAAGTTGCTCACTACAGTAGTATTTATTATTTTTAATACAATTTTCTGACCGCTCTATGATTTGAGGTATGACCATTCCAAGGGACGTGCATATCCTTGGCTCCTCCGAGATGCATATTCAACCTTTTTTACTTCCTTTCATTTTCAGCCCGTGATAATAATAAGTGAAAATTAATTGGACCCACACTCGCAATCAATCTTAGAAAACGATTTTCATTCGGTTACTTACCGACCGCACTTCCATGGAAGTTGGGTCAAGTAAACAAACATAAACATCTCTGACCACCAATGACCGTCTGACCGAGACACAGCAGAGACTAAGAGGGAGGTTTTAATGGAGGCTAGCGAGGAGGAGAGGCTGCTGCTGGTATTAGAAGAGCAAACCCCTTCTGAGGTCTCTTTACTCCCTTTTTACCAGTCTAATAGTTATGATTACTAATTAGCTCTGATGGGTTTTCTTGATTGACAGTTTTGTGGGTTTGTTAGATTAGACATGTTCAATTTTATTCACTTTTACCAGTCAACAGTATTGAAAATCTGAAATCTATTTCATCCTTGTGTAATTTGTGTCTCTCTTCCTATTGGTTTTTTACGTTTTAGCCTTTTAATAGACCAATACTGCTCCAATTGTTTTTTTTTTTTTTTTATCTTTGTTTAAGTTCTCTGATGCTTCTCTTCTACAATTGTTTTCGATGGTTTCTCTGTAATTGGTCCTTTAAAATGGTGTTTGCAATTTTTACATGTTATAGTTTTATGCACATTGTGGTAGGTGTTTACGACTTCCACCTACTCTATCAGCTCAAACATGGCTGCAGCGTTGAATCAATTTTGTCTGGGTAATCAAAATGAAAATAAATTGAATTTCAGCCATATAAAGCAGAAACCCCAACTCCAGATAACATTTGAAAATTGAAATTGACTCCAAATCCTGAGTAAATTGAGCCCCAAATCTAGAATGATGCTAAAATTAATTCACTATATTGGTATTTTCTGGAACTTCTTAGTTATATATCAGATGAAAAGGCAAAAAAATTAGCAATTTGAAACATGGTTTCGAGGGCCAGTGAATTAGTTGATAGTTTCAACAGGCCTTACCAATATGGTATCAAAATATCAGACTATATTTAACCATTGGTCACAATTGTATGTCTCAACTGATTGACTGCTCAAAATTTAGTGTTTGAAACGTGTCCTGATCTAATTGATGCAGGATGTGGGATGTACTGGAGATGGATCAGTTGATAAAGATGGGAATCCAATACTTAAGCACAACTCAGGAAATTGGAGAGCATGTTCCTTCATACTATGTTAGTAGCACATTTTTCTTTTTCTTGAGAATTTTCACAACAAAAGAAAAGAATTCTTGTTGCTAGATGAGTCCTCAAACTGTGGGCACAAGGTAAGTACATTAGGGTCAGTGTCACTAAGAGTTATGATCGGGATTGTAAAACGTAGGGACAGAATGTTGCGAAAGATTTGCCTACTACGGCATTTCAAAAAGCCTGGTGACCTATCTGAAAACAAGGCTACACCAGGGAAATGCTACAGCTGCGTGGAATTTCACCACGTGGCAGGGCACCTGTTACCTCACGCCACTTGTCGGTGCTGTGTTGGCAGACTCATGTTGGGGCCGTTATCGCACAATTGCCATTTTCTCTACTATTTATATGATAGTAAGTTTGCTTTACATTTGCATATGGTACAGTAATGGTTCTGCCCATTTATTTTATCCCAAATTTCTTGAAGGTAACCAACATTTTGCTTCAATCTGTCTTCAGTTGTCAATTACATTTTTAGTTAAAAATTCTTTTTCAAATACAACAAATCATTTTTACCGGTTGCAATTCACATCCTCAATAGAACAAAACACTTATATATATACAATAGAAAGTTCAAGAATAAAAAAAATTCACTCAAAATTTATGAGAGTATGAGAAAGAGAAAATATTACCAATTTAGTTTGGGGGATGGATAAGGGGGAAAGTTAAAGGGGGCAAAGATAATTTCTCTTAATAATTATGTTACTTGAGCCAATTTTACATCACTTAACCTCGAATGATCTAACTTAAATAATTAGCTAACGTAATCTAATATTACTTTTTAATTCTCAGTTGTGCAACATAAGTGTCAGTGGTTTTTAGCTGTACTTTAACTCTCATTGTGCTATCAGGAACCTTGAGATTGTATATGTTCTTTCAATACATATTGAAGATACGATATCGCCTTTCTCACTATGCTAATATGTTATTTAATTACTACTTTGAAGGGCATGGCAATACTGACAATATCATCATCACTTCCATCCCTTCAACCTTCACCTCAATTAAATACTGAATTCCAACAGCCAAGTCTCTATCAATACATCCTTTTCTTCTCTTCTCTCTATATGATTGCTGTCGGAGCTGGTGGCATCAAACCGTGTGTCTCGGCATTTGGGGCCGACCAGTTTGATGAAACTGACCCAATAGAGAGATCAAGTAAGGGATCCTACTTTAATTGGTTTTATTTTTGCATAAATCTTGGATCACTTGCTGCGGGTATTGTGCTTGTGTACTTGCAGCAGTATTATGGTTGGGCCCTCGGATACGGTGTGCCTACTCTCTTTATGGGTCTGGCAATAGCCAGTTTCTTTATTGGAACAAAGCTCTACCGGTTTCAAAAGCCTGGTGGAAGCCCAATAACCCGGGTTTGTCAAGTTGTGGTGGCCTCTGTTAGGAAATGGAGGGTCCGGCTGCCAGTTGATGGTTGTTGTCTTTATGAGCTGCCTGGGAAAAAATCAGCCATCGAAGGGAGCCGTAAGCTACCGCATACTGATCAACTAAGGTATTTTACTACTATTATCCCTGTTATGAAGGAAGTCGCATCCAATGTCTTGGTTGTATCTAGAATTGAACATGCCTCCGAGCTACAGTACTTTACTTTTCCTTAATGTCCTTTATACATCCATGGGGACATATTGATTTGAATTTTGTATTGCTCCTTTTATCTATGTAATAAATATATTACGAAGTAGCAAAAGTGTTGGCCAGTTGACAGCAAACTGGTACGTGATTTTTGAACTCTCCTGTGACTCTGATATATTTGCAATAAAAAGCAAAAGGGTATTAGCAATTTGATGGCCAGACAGAAAGATAAACATGTTGTGTGCAAGATTTAACCAAAGAAATAGAAACTGAGTTTTAAAACAGAAACAGTTTCTTAAGGATTCTTATGATTTGTTAAGATTTGCGTATCTTTAATTTATTCATTCCTTGAGCCACTTAAAGTAATCTCTGTTGCGTCTTCGCAGGTTTCTTGACAAGGCTGCAGTAATAACTCGTACTGATTCAAAGCATGGCAATTTTTCAAAGCCATGGAGGCTTTGTACAGTAACACAAGTAGAAGAACTGAAGCTACTTCTAAGGATGTTTCCCATTTGGTCCACCGGCATAATTTTCTTCATGGTTTGTGCTCAGGACTCCTCGTCGTTCATCGAACAAGGCATGGTTTTAAAGAAACAGATCGGGTCTTTCACAATCCCACCTGCTTCACTATCTACCTTTGAAGTAGTAACTTTCATTGCATTCGTGCCAATCTACGACAAAATCATCGTGCCATCTGCCAGGCGAATCACAGGAAAGGTGAGAGGTTTCACTGAGCTCGAAAGGATGGGTGCTGGTCTCATCTTCTCTATTCTCGCTATGATATCAGCTGCTTTGGTTGAGACCAAGCGGTTACAAATTGCCCGACAAATGGGCTTAGTACATGAAAAGGTTGAAATACCAATGAGTATTCTCTGGTTGGTACCGCAGTACATGTTTATTGGTCTTGCCGAGGTTTTAACATCAATTGGTCAGATCGAGTTTTTCTACGACCAATCACCTGACGCTATGCGAAGTGTTTGTACAGCGTTTGCACTTGTCACGGTGTCGTTGGGGAGTTATTTGAGCTCGTTTGTTGTTACCCTGGTTTCTTATTTCACTACTCGTGGAGGCAAGCCTGGGTGGATCCCTGATAACCTGAACGAGGGCCGCCTTGATTTGTTTTTCTGGCTTATATCTGCACTTAGCCTGCTGAACTTTTTAGTTTTTATGTTTTGTGCATCTAGATACAGATACAAGAGAGCTCCATGAGTCTGATTTCTGATTAGATAAGACTGGCATTTGCAGTTGTGTTATGTTTATACGTGTATTTGTGTGTATTATATACAATATGTAGAATCAAGTTATTATTATATAATAAACTTGATAAATAATTTCTAACTTGTGCATGATACAATCGGAACCAGGGTTTGATCAAACTAGACGTTGTTTCTAGGCTGCACAAATTCACACCAAAATATTCTGTTATGCACTATCAATAAAGCTAAAGTTTTTACATAATTCGACAAGCTAAAGTTTTCTAGACAACAGAAGAAAAGAATGTAAATCTGGTCAACTTACATGTTTATCTTTATTAACTCTTCCCTTACCTAAACTTTTAACATAATGTGACAAAAAAAAAAAAAAACAAAACAAAAAAAAAAAGAAAAGAATCTAATCTAACAACCATAATACCTTCTGGTCAAGTTTATTACCCTATCAATGAATCTGAACTTCCGAACCCTTCTATTCAAATCTAAATCTAATAACTCAATTCATTTGGGCCGAAAATGAAGTTGGCAGACCAAAGGGCCGAAGCCAGTATAAATAAGGTCCCAAATTGGGCCGTCTTATTGGGCCTTCATGTATTTTGGGCTTGGGCCTCTTTTCTCCTTTACAGAGTCATTAAACGTCAGTGCTAGAGTCATCCTCGTTCTCCCACTTGGGGCCGTTGGATCGTCTCGAGTCCGAGCCGGCACGAATCTGAAGACAATCCAACGGCTGATGTTGTGAACTGCACGATGCAGTACACCAGGGGATATGAATTCCCCTTTGAGCCCGTTCGATTGTCAGAGATTCGAGCCAGCGCGGATCTCAAGACGATCGAACGGCTGACGGTGTGAACTGCACAATGCAGTACACCAGGGGATATGAATTCCCCTTTGAGCCCGTTCGATTGTCAGAGATTCGTGCCAGCGCGGATCACGAGACGATCCAACGGCTGACGATGTGAACTGCACAATGCAGTACACCAGGGGATATGAATTCCCCTTTGAGCCCGTTCGATTGTCAGAGATTCGTGCCAGAGCGGATCTCGAGACGATCCAACGGCTGACGGTGTGAACTGCACAATGCAGTAAGTTAGGGGATGAGCACTCCTTCCTTTACAGGTAACAGGGAGGGTTGAAGGGAGCGTCAGCGTGCTGCAGGGAAGGGAATTGCCGCCGATCAGTGAGTGCAATCGAGTGGAATTGGATCCACCGGCCGCCGCTGCCGCTGCTGTCCGAGTCCGCCCTGCCTTTATCCCCGGTTCGGCAGAGCTGGCTCAATTACTTGTATAGTGTAATTGTTGTCTGATCAAACATTTATGCCAGTACTGTTTTTGCCGATGTTTATATGTTCATGTTCAAGCTTCATACTGCATGTGAAGTTACAGGGCATGCAATTTAGAGCTGGTTTGAACTTAAATGAGTGCAATTTCTGTAGTGGTTTTCTCCTGCTTGTTGCAATTGTTTTCTAATTTTAGGAAGGATTCAGCTAAGGATAATACCCTGTCACTTTAGAGACATACTATGCTAAGACTGTAAGACACAGATGAGATGAATTTTGTTTGTAGTTTGGAATTGTATAAGGTGTTATTCTATCACTGCTTGGTAGGTGTATCGATTGAAATTGAGATTATAATTCACTGTAGATTTACAGGAATTATCAAGCTATTGTATAACGCCTATCCTTTGTCAGCTGCCTTATCTAATTTAGAGTTATCTAATTTAGAGGAACCTGAATAATTTCAATATATTCTTCTGAAATGGTGTACTTGCAATTTTGCATCCATTGAATTAATTAATTAAACGCTTGCAAATTTTTTAGGATCTGCTAATTGTTGCAGTTGCGGTTGGTTGCTAACTCTATCTGATTGGAATTCAACAAAAGAAGATCCTCTTGTGGTAGACTTAGTCTCGACAAATTTGGATTTCGCATTGCGTTTTCAGTGCGTTCATGGAGAATTCTTCTGGTATAGAGAGCAAAAGGTGATACTTCTACTCGATTGAGGATCTCTCCCAAAAATATTTGTCAGCTATCTCACCTATTGGTTTTCCTACATTTATCTCAGCTTTCAAAATTAATCCTTCTTCTTAAGCATTTTTTTTTATTGTTTTTCCCCTCTTGTTAGTTTAAGAAAACTGTCACAGAAAGGTCTGTTCTCATTTAAGGTACTAGAGACAGTTGTGAAAAGCTAGTCGAAATTATACTTGAATTTGTGTGGAAATCCGCCGATAGACAAAATCAAGATGTAATACATTTTCACTTACTGGTATTTTAGTACCTGAAAAGCATATGTAACCAACTTATTTTTGTTGTGTCATGTCTTTTTCTATATATTTTATTCTAATTATCCCAATTTCATTTGCATCTTTATTTTGTAGGATTAAACCTGCGAGTGAAAATTCAACTAATCCAATTCACAGGAAATGGGACGACCTACCTCTCAATTGCCTAGCCCTAATTTTTGAAAAGGTTGACCTTGCAAGCCGGACACTTGATGTACCATTTGTGTGCAAATCTTGGCACGAGGCATCCTTAGACCCTGCTTGTTGGAAGGTTATAGACTTGCGTGACACTGATATCTTTGAACCGGTTAGCTCTTTTGCGGAGAGGTTCAAGTGCAGATACTGTGTGAATGATTTTAGTTTGAAGGGGTTCCTGAAACTTCTCATTCGGCGCAGCAATAAGTTGGCCACGAAGCTGTTCACTGGAGATGGTCGCTTGTACTTGCATGAAGCGATATTATTGTGGGAAGAGTATGTAACAAAAAAATGCTTAAATGCTTATAGTTTATTCTATTTTTAAACCTGGAACTGACGAGAAAAAAGATAATACATGACTTAATCAAACCCGAGACTTTGTATTGGCTCGTATCTGGTAACCTAAATTCAATACCCAGCTAACTAAAATAAAAGAAAACAAAAGAAGCCATGAATTCGTCAAATCACAAATGTTGCCAAGTTTGGTATCACCTGATTATGTACAGTAGAGCTAACAGTATATAGCCATGTACTTGTTTGGAAATAATTTGGAACACAACTCCTTTAAGTTTACTATCCTTTATATTTAACTTGCCTTCTAATTATTGTGAGTTGATACAGGTGCCCGGAGCTGGAAATTATTACATGGAATTCACAGCTCAATCAGAAACTGCTGCGTCAGTATCTTCTGAAAATCGACGTTGTCATGGGAGGAAAGTTTCGGAAAAGGGGTTAAATCAAATGTGAGAATGCTTTCTGCTTTGCTGTACATTTGAATTTGCTGATTTAGCTTGTTCGTTTGATAATTGTAGATATCGTTGGCATTGAAGTGCTATTTTGCAAATAGATTGTAATGGGATGAAAGGATTGCAATAAATCTCTACATTGCAAATTTACAACGAATGGTCCAAAATTTTACTTGCCTTGTTATCATATGAAAATGGTACAGAAATACATTGAGCAATTCAAACCTTTTTTTCGCTGCAATTTATTACGTAAAATGTCATTTAGAAACTTAAAGCGCTTGCAGCGGCAGTATCGAAAGTGATTCATGCCAATTGTTTCAGCAATTTAACTTAGAAACCAATGCAGTGAGAGGCGAATGCATTTATAAATTTTTTCTTGTGCTAATTAAATTGCAATTTCATTTTGATATTACTTAATTATTTCTTTGTTACGCATGCAGCAGCTTCATTCCCCCATTTTTATAACGACATCTTCATAGGCATCTACGGTAGATCAACTGTACACGAAATCTGGATATTTCCGAAGCTTACGGATCAACCAACTTGGGGAACATTTCCATTTGGCAAAAAGATATCAGGAGGAGAGATCAAATAACCATGTTTTTTGTGACCGATCGGTGACCGTGAAATCAAATCTTAAATAACTACATTTTAAATTCTTAAATAATGAAACTAATTGATAGAATATGTTGTATATATCATATTTTATGTGTAAGCATTAACAAAAATGAACGGTTCAAGTTTTGAGATTTTTTATCCTCTCTTGATGACTATTAAAACAATGTTAAAACTTTATCATTTTTTATGTATATGTTATTGAGATAATATAGAATACATCTAACGGTTTAGATTTTTTAATTCATGTATAAATTAAAAAATTGTCACCATGATACCAATGCCTATGATTATTGAATCCTCCTCAAAAGATATATATCCAGAAGCTTACACATCAACAAACTAGCCCATTTGACAAAAAGATAAGAACATTACCTAGCATCCATAGAAAATTCGGATAGACATATATATTTTGGATCTACTGCTAGAATGTAAGTTATGTAACAAAGTGAAGGATCTAACATGAAATTTACAGTAAGGCCACATTTTTCAGGTTTAAAAATAAATAAATAAATAAATAGAGCTAGACTATTGCGCTAACGTTAGCATTTCGATCCGAAATGCTAACACCTCAAAAATTGTGTTATCGTATTCGAAATTGTGATTTATGGTGTTCAATAAATTCTTTATATAAAAATATTAAGGAATACAAAATTTTTCTTATGTTGGAGTTTTTTAACTATTTGTTTTGAATTTTTGAAAAGTGCTCATAAATAATAATAAAATATTGATATTTATTCATGCATTTTTTCAAAAATACAAAATATATATTAAGAAAACTTTAAAAATAAAAAATTTTTGTTTACCCATATATTTTTATATGAAGAATTTATCAAGCACCATAAATCACGATTTCGAATACGATAGCATAATTTTTGAGTTGTTAGCATTTCGGATTGAAATGCTAACGTTAGCACAATAGTCTAACTCAAATAAATAAATAAAAAATAATAATAATAATACGGCATTCTTTGCCATTTATTTACAAAACACTTCATTGCCTTCAGCATAAATCAAGTCTGTAAGCCTTTGCCAAACTCCAAAGCAAGGGTGCACATTAGAACAGTTAATAATGTAGAATTTTCTCTTTTTACTTCAAAAAAGGAAGAAAAAAAAAGGTACTAAATATCAAAGCAAGGCAACATATTGAGATAATATATACTTCATCAATTATTTCATGAGTCTACAAAGTCGACACTCCACGACGTCACCGACACAGCCGGCGATTAATCCAAACATTACCGGAAGTAACTCCTCACTCAAATAGGGATAGAAGCGGCGGTCTTCTTCCAAGCGGGACGAGCCGAGATGTCTTCCCACCAAGCCCTCACATGCGGCCTAGAATTGATCAAACCGGCCTTGGCGGACTTGACAAACAAATACGTCTCGGGCATGTGGTTCAAATCCGCAAGCGTAAATTGGTCGCCGGCCAGGTACGTGTGCTTCGACAAGTGCGCTTCGTACACATCCAGTACTGAGCTTAACTGTGCAGCCTTCTTCTCTACATTCGACGTGTCGGTAGTCATACCAATGGTGGGCTTGATTATGAGCTCGAAGACTAATTCGGAGATAACCGGGTTGAATTGGAAGGATTCGACCTGAAGCCATATCTCGAATTGAGCTGAGCATGATGCAGCAGGGAGGAGGTCCGTGCCGTTCTCCTTGTACTTGGTTGCGACGTAGCGAGAGATGGCACGAGATTCTGCGCATTGATATACACAAGATTTTTTTTTCAGGTGAAGTGATGGATTTTCCATTCAAATATTAAGGAATACATGAAAAAAATAAAAAAGAAAAAAGAAACATATATATATGTGGACTAATTTTTTTGAAGAAATTAAAATGAAAACCTGTTATATTTAAGGAAAAAGATATCTTGCCACTTAGAATGCCCCCAGCACCCTACGATGAGCTGGCAAAAATTTACAAAAATATCTTATTTTTAAGAAAATTTTACAGAAATATATTTTATTTCTAAGGAAATTTACAAAACTACGGTAACTTGAAAAATATTTACAAAAATAACCCTCAAATATTTTATAAAATATACCTCCGACCCAAAACATTTTACAAAAATGACCCTCCCGACTCACATGCCACCTCATCATAGAGTTATGGGGGCAAAGTTTGTGGCATGGTATCACTGTCCTATATTTAAAACTTAGCAAGCTGAAATACGGTGAGCCTAATGTTTTAGAGACATAACCAAGATATTAACTACCAAATTAAACATGCATCCGTCCTAAAGCAATTTTTGTTATATATGTTTAAAAATGAAGAGGGTATATATATATATACATGATTTTTATAGGAGAGAGACAAAGAAATTGCTTGATGATCGATAGTTGGGATGCAGTAAAGTAATATTATATATATAATTTGTAAGACGTAATTAGTTACCTAAATTTGATCATTCTTACTAGCATGCAAAAAAGAACGAAAAGAAAAGAAAAGAAAAAAAAAAACAAAATTTGAAATATGGATGTGATGAGAAGAACTGATCAATAATTAAGTGACTGACCGAAGAGGGTGACATCGCCATCCTGAAGCACCGGGATCAGACCGAACGGCTGAAAGAAAAAAAAAATCGACGAAAAGGAAATAACAGCAACAAGAAGAAGAAGAATTTAGAATGAGCCTTTAGAAAGACAATATTACTAGTAACGATCATATGAGTAAAACTATGGTGCTCTTAGGAGTACGGAGGTCTCCCGTGCTCCTAACTTAAAAATCATACTAAACCGTCTTGAAATTTCGGTTTATGGGTCTCATTAAATTCTTTATATCAAAATATCATAAGATACAAAATTTTTCCATTTTTTGAGATTTTTAAGTATTTGTTTTATATTTTTTTAAAGATGACATAGTTTTATACATTATTTTATTATTATTCTGAGTCCATTCTAAAAAATTCCAAAACATATACTTAAGAAACTTACAAAAAGGAAAATTTTTGTATCCTAAGATATTATGATATAAAGAATTTAATGAGAATGATAAATCATAATTTCATGATGGTTTAGTATGATTTTTTAGTTAAAAGCACGGGAGGCCTCCGTGCTCTTAGGAGCACGCTAGATTTACTCTCATAATAGATATATGCAGCTAGTTAATGAATATAAGTAGAGGGAGGGAGGGAGGGAGGGAGGGACATGCATTGAGAGCGAGGAAGCCGGGCGTCTTGTGAGCGCCGGAGGCCAGGTCGACGGTGCAGAGCTCGTAGTCGAGAGCTTTCTCGTTCAGCGCCGCGATGGGCCGCACCGTGTTGTAGGACAGCGGCCGGCCGTACACCTTGATGCCCCCCATTCTCTCTTTCTTTCTTTCTTTCTTTCTTTCTCAGTAAATTAATCTGATGCTAGCTTCCTCCTTTCCTTCTTTGCCCGTGCTATAATATACGGGTGTGTTTGACAACCTATTATGCATGGTCTATTCTGGAATAGTACGATGTTTTATTTTTTGTGAGTGTCAAATACAAAATAGCTAAACGAATAGTGATGTGAATAGGCTAATCCGCTATTCGGCTATATAGATGGAATAGTGGAATAGCTACACTTATTGTTCAACTATTCCACTAAAATGTTGGCAAACAATAATTTTACTATCCGAATAGTTCAAAATATTACTCTTCCTTTCACTCTTTCAACAAACACTAATCCATTTTTACTAATCGGATAGTATTATTCTAGTGCTATTCCTTAATCAGACGGTGCAAATTAATTCCAGCTTGTTTATTCAAAGAGTAATGATGTACATATATAGAGAAAACAAAATCCAAATCGATGATTTATGCAAAGAGTAATGATGTACATATATAGAGAAAACAAAATCCAAATCGATGATTTATGCAAAGAGTAATGATGTACATATATAGAGAAAACAAAATCCAAATATATATAGTAAATAACCTTAGTTACAATTGACCTAATCATATCTACAATTTATCCTATATGATTTATTTACTTTAACAAATAGAATCGCTAGGCCTTAACGTCCAATTTTTTTCAAAAAAAAGAAAAGTACGGTAAATGTGAAAGGGGAGAAGAAGGTCGTGATTGGCGGCCGTTCAGCCATGCTGAGCAATTATCCACTCCTTCAACATCTCGGGAGCTCGTTCCGCGATCCAACGGATCAAAATTTGATCTGCACTAAGGAGTTTACGTTCGGATGCCTTAATCTATACAAAAGTATTGAGGAGGCTTGAGCCATGAGTTCCCCTTCCTTAAAAATCCGGGCAGGAGATCAAGCCGGGCAGCAGATGAGGCTTAAGGAGGGATTCTTGATCTGCACTAAGGAGCACGTGTTCGGACGGATCAAAGAGGATCGATGCGTTGAAAAAGTTTGAGGAGGCCCTGCCTAACCGCCCCTGAAGATCAGGATACTCTTTTCTGGAAAATGATGTATCGTCTGCCGAACAGCCCCTGAAGATCAGGATACTCTTTTCTGGAAAATGATGTATCGATATACATTTAAAATCCTGATATCCTTTATTATGTACGATCCTTAATCAAAAAATCCTGATAAAGTTATAGTTTCTCAGGTATATGAAATAAAATTAAGTAATGTTCAAAGAGGAGATAAAATAACCATGTTTTTGGTGACCGATCGGTGATCGTGAAATTAAATCTGAAATAACTACAATTTAAACTGTTAAATGACAAAACTACTTGATAGAATGTGTTGTATATATCATGTTTTATGTGTATACAAAAAATTATATCATTTTGATTTTATTTACATATGCATCAAGTATTAACAAAAATCGACGGTTCAAATTTTATAATTTTTTTCTCCTCTCTTGATGGCTATTGAAACGATGTTAAAACTTTATCATTTTTTGTGTATATATTATTTAGATGATTTAGAATACATATAATGGTTTAGATTTGTCAATTTATATATAAATAGTGAAATAGTTACTACGGTTATTAAAGTTTATGGTTACTGGATCATGTTCAAATTCTCTTATATATATAGATATAAATCGAGGTGTACTTTAATCTCATGATACACCTTTATAAGAGAACTCCAATCAGATTAGGCGAAGTTTTCCGTGAAATTTCCTGTAAAAGATTAGATAGAGATAGTCCACTCAAAGCTTCACAAATATGTCGTTATCCATCATCTGTCATCTAGCGGGCTGCAGGCTGCTGCTTTTCCGAGAAGAATAGCAGGGTGTGCTTTTCCGATCAGATAGTTGGGATCGGTTGTTGCACCGATCTCAATGTACTTCGGTTTTTATTGTACCGATCTCTATGTATTTCGGTGTTTCTCAACCGTCAGATCAAGAAAAACAGGTCTGCTTTTCTTTTTAGAAAAGCAGCTGATACCGATCCCCCCCAAATACCTTGTTACCTAATTCAAAACCTATTTAATGAGATCGAAGACAATTTGCAGTTCACCTCCCCTTGCAGTCCCTCCAAACACATGATGTATTTGTTTTGAATTTTTCAATCGCTACGAATCATCATAGAATATTGATGATGTTTGCACGTGAAAGTAATGCTTAATTCTTTCAAATTACAATACAAAATAGAGATCTAAAAGGACATCAAAAATAAAATAAAATAAAATAAAATAAAACATTTTTTAGTCAATATTTTGATATAAAGAATTTATTGAGTACCATTAATCGACATTTTTTTTTTTTTTTGAGGGAAAGGTAGGGGTCAGGCCCCTAGATTTCATTAACAAAAGATCACAACAGTGATCAAGAGTACAGTTTTAAACACGATTAAAAAAAAAACACTATATACAAAAATGACAAGATATATTTAGAGACGTTAGTATATCAAACCGAAAATACTTGTTTATGTACTCGTGCTAGCATATGTGGAAAAATAGAAATGCAACCATTTTTTTTAAAAAATAATTTGTTGCGCGTATTATTATTGAGAATCTCTGCTCCTTATTAAGAGCGTTGGTTGTCCTGATCCGGAAACGGTCCGGATTTATTCTCAAATTTTCGGAGTCAAGATCAGCCATTGGATCGACAGAAAGATCTTCTGTGACAATAATTTGATGGTTTATAGTATTGAAGTCCTCTTTTAGTTCATTTTGTGTTTGTTAAAGATCTCCACACGATCGCACGCACCGCCCGGCCTTTTTAGAAGTGCTGAAATTAATTTTTCATTGCCCTCTCACCCCGCCATTGTGACCAACTCTCCTTCTTCGCTATATATATAGATCGGGATCACCCGCTTTTTTTTATCCGACGGTTGAGAAACACTGAAGTACGTTGAGATTCGTACAGAAAATATCGAAGTACTTTAAGATCAGTGCGACAACCGATCCAGACTGTCCGATCAGAAAAGCAGAATCTTCGGAAAAGCAGCCGATTCTTATCCCTATATATATAGATGGATAAATAAGTAGCAGCGAGTGCTCATCGCCTTATCCTACTCTTGCTAATCCGATGGTTCTCTTCACTTCATCACTACAATCATATGATTGATCTTCAAATGATATCAGCCGTCTAATCAAAAGAGTAGAAACATGCTCTTGGCTCTTAAGAGCAGCAGAGGTCACTTGAAGATCAAATGATTGTAGATAGGGGTGTCGACACAACGAAACAATCACGAAAGTGAGCTGTTTCGTTTGTCGTTTCATTTGGACGAAACGGAATGGAAGAACGAATATAATCACTTTTGTAGTAGTATAATAGTATTATTATATGAAAATGGGAAAACGAAATAAAATATATTGTTTCGTTTAACGAAATTGTAAATCGTTTCGTTAATAGTTTCATTTGGACGAAATGAAACAAAATAACACAAAATTTTGTTGCGTTGACAACCCTAATTGTAGAGATGAAGTGGAGAGAGCCATCGGATTAGCAAGAGTAGGGTCCTCCTCTTGACTCACAAGAGCAGCAGATCTCAACCCCATAATTGTTATTAAATCAAAAAAATTGAGGACCATCACGCTCTGCGCGATACTGTTATATCTCATCAAGGTGAGATGACTCGATGTTACATATAAATACATGCATTTCATATTCCTCATTAAGCATATAAACAGTCTGCCAGTTTGTTTAAAAAGGAGGGATCCATTGACAATGCTTAATTTGATAATCTTGACAATAAGAATTTTAAAAAATTTGTGAAAATTCACAAAAACTCTTCAAAATAAAAAATAGTTTATGGATGTATTATTTAACTTATAGATTAATAGTGTTTCAAATTTCAATCAATTTGAACATCGTTTGATGCCTTATCAAAATTTTGTATATTTTTTAACGGATCATTAAAGAGCTACAAATATCGCTCAAATTAAATATAATCGGAAATATAATCAATCTATAAGTTAAATAATACTTCCGTAGGCTTTTTTTCTATTTTTAAGATTTTGTATGAATTCTTATAAAATTTTGAAATATTTGATTGTCAATATTGTCAAAAAAACCTATTGTCAATGGATCCCTCCTCTTGTTTAAAAACTTGAGCCTTTTCTTTAAACAGCGCAAATTGGCAGATAATATAAATTTTGAACTTTAAGCACAATATTGTTCATTCATAATGCATGCATTTTCATGCTATGTTGCATTGTAAAAGAGGAGACAAAAAGTAGTATATATAAGAAGGTAGAACAGCTAATTTTAGTAAAAATGCTTGTTTTAGGATTAATACAATTGAAAAAAAAATGCTAGTGATGAGAGTAGAAGGATAGAAGAAAAAAAAAAAAAAAAAAGGTTGCAGGGTCCACTTTATTTTAACTTTCTATGAAACAAAGTGTCACAACTCATTCAAAAAATAATACAGGCATGGAATAAACAATGTAACTTGCAAGACAAAAAAAGAAAAATGTAACTGAAAGTGACATACTTTTCAAAGGATCAGAAAGAAATCAAAGAAATCCTCCTACGGAGGCACAGGTAGGCGAGGAGACGATACACCAGAGCCATGGAAATTAGAATCAAGGCCTCCTGCATTCCTCCGTCCAACTTGATAGTGTCGAAGGAAGGAGATGACTGCAAGCTCGGGCAGCCTCGTTTTGCCTGACAATCGAACGTCAGGTCTCCGCTGTACTGCACCTTCAACAGGAGCCTGAATCCGTAGTGCATGAACGAGACGTACTTCAACCATCTCATGAACTTGGGTATATGCTGCAGGTACATATAGTAACATAATATTATTGTGTTGTGTAGTTTGAAATTGTGTTTCCTTTATTTATAACTTTACATTAAAAAAAAAATAAGAAAAGTGCATCAAATATATTGGGTGGCTATAAAAAAAAAGAAAAGGAAGGAAGAAATCTTGCGAGAGAGAGAGAGAACAGCACCAGTACCTGAACATAATAGCCTCCAGTTAGGAGAAAAAGCATTAGAACAAGGGATGCCATGGTACCAGCCCTTTTAACACTCAGTATTGCTGCTCCAAGTAGCTCGCCCGTACCCTGGATAAAAAAATTAAACTCAAACTTCATTAATCTTAATTAACAGATTTCTTAGTTATTGATAATATATGGAAGTTTGGTAGATGTGGATTGTAAATAACCTGACTTGTGATGACAATCAACTCGACAGCAACAAGTGTGAAGAAGAAGGATGTTACCGTCTTTCTGAGGTGCGCCATGAAATACAAGATGGCCATGAAAATAACAGGATACGCGACATGGGCTACCATGTCGCACAATGTGCTGCTTATGTAGTATGCGCTTAACCGGTACATGTCAGCTTTCCTTTCCTTGACCAGATACAACTTCTCAAATGGGAATACATATACAGCCCCGAACAAAGATGATGATGTCCAAAATATGCAGATATAGAATATCAGCCCAATCTGCATTTACAGAAAGAAAAGAGATAGCAAATACCGACCCGATAAATTAAAGATACTAGCACTACATAAATAAGGGTTTGTTTATAATTAAAAATATGATTCTGGCAGCAGTGTACCACCGTCAATGGTATCTACTGCGAACCTATATCTACTAGCAGCTAAATTGTGCAGGTCAAAAAGTTTTAACCTTTTATTAGCCATCAATTTTTTTCACCTTTTCATTTATTTCTTAACAGTGCATTTTGCACTTGAACTTGTGGAAGTTTTCAATTCAATTCATCTTATATTTATCTTTCTTGCTGCACACAAAAGAACGCAAAAAGTTTACAGTTTAGGTGCATTTATAACCTGATCGCGTAATTGAGCTTCTGTCCCAATCTGGGAGTCCCACCAAAGTAGGCCGAGCAAGAGTGCCACGCCAACTGTTTGCAAAATCCTCAGTTTGTCAAGGTAGTCGCCACTTCTCTCTCTAAAAGACCTCTTCGAGAGGATTATGAGTTGGTCAAACCAACTCATGGTCCAGTTTTTCTTCATCTGAAGATCTGGGCTTTGTTGCTCTGGCGTCTCCATGGCTGTCTGGCTGTTCTCTTGCTTGTCTCTTGGTTCAACCTCGGTCTTCCATTTCCATTGGAGAAACTAAAAAGGATATAGTTGTCATGTAATAAAGTTTAATAATAAAGAAGTTTGTGTGAACAACAACGACAACAACAACAACGCCTTTAGTAAAACAAGTTGGGCCAGGCTAGAGATGAAACCCAATGGGGGCCACAAACCAGAGTCATAAGACGAAACCCAAACAAATTGTTGTGTGCTAGTAGAAAAATTGTATAAGAATTCTATACTGCTTTTGAGGATATGTATTGGCACGATATCAGTTGTCATGTAGCAGAGCAAATAGGTGAAAAAAAAGAAGCCTACTTATGGGGGACGTGATCTAAATTAAGCCGTTAATTTCTAGGTCATATGAAGAAAGAGAAAAAAATTACTTTGATAACATGTGATCTAAATTCTTCAGGCGATGACTCCTGCAAAACTTCAGGCACGAATATATCCTCAACGTTCCCAGTTGCCAGGTCGAGCAGCAACTCAGCTGGGTTCATGGCAATTTCTGGAACAAATCCAAGAGATGAGAAGTATGGCACAGCTTCACAGGCCTTGCCATGGTATATTGGAAGTCCTTCAGAGATTAGGAGTAGCTTGTCGAACATGCAAAACATCCGACTCGACGGCTGGTGGATTGTCACAATAATGGTCCTTCCTGTCTGCTTAATTTATATTTTATTATATAATATAAACCGGAATCAATTTATACAGGACCATGAAACTTGTAACTTGTCTCAAGATTGAAAGTTAATAAAAAGCAATAGTTCCTCAAAAGCAGGACTAAGTTTGTTGATTGCTACCTTTGCAAGTCGCTGAAGGATAACTAGGAGTTTGCTTGCTGATGTGGAGTCTAAACCTGAAGTAGGTTCATCAAGCAGTAGTAAAGAGGGGTCCACAAGGATTTCATAGCCGATGCTCGTTCTTTTCCTCTCTCCACCTGACACACCCTTCACAAATCCTCCACCGACTTTTGTGTGACGGCACCTACATCATAGTGACTTTATTAACATTAACAGCTCTCTTGAACCCTTATGATAGTAAGGTACTTGCATTATGGATTTATGGAATAAGCATTTTATAATATCAAGCAGATTCAAAATCTTCTTGTTGTTGTAAGCAGATTCAAAATGTAGTCAAGCATAATGGAAGTACAATATCTGGAATTTTGCAAAGTTAACACCTTTCTAAGTTGAGCTCGTGTATGGTGGCATCGACCCGAGCAAGCTTTTGCTGTCTCGACATGCTGGAAGGGAGCCTCAACAAAGCAGCAAAAACCAAAGTCTCTTGCACTGTTAGCTCTGGAAATAACACATCATCTTGTGTGACAAATCCTATCCTGAAAATTAAGCAATCCTTTCACTTAGTCATGCATGGCAAAAAGGCTGATGATTGACCAGAACACAACGAATACCTTCCTTTAAATGATTCTTTTTGTTTGAATAAAACGTGATATTATTGGTCACATGAAGTAAATATCAAGTAGCTGTGAATAAACAGAAAGGTCAAAATTAACAAAATTCAATAGGTCCAAACAAAAGTATGTTTCAAATTTTACCAAAGTTAAACACAAACAAATACCAATTGTTTTAATTCATAGAAGGCAGCTGAAATGTTCTCCTTTATGTTCAATAATAAAAAAATAAAAATTAGTTTATTTTTAAAATTATTTCTGCTGATTAATTTTGAACTGTATTAATTGGTTGACCTAGAATATCTAGTAGACTATAACCCCCTTGAAGCACAACATAGCATGTTATACCATGATCAACTAGTGAACTATTGGCTCTTTAAACCGAAATTGCAGAGCTTACCTCCTCTTGAGCGAGGGACCATATGGTATATCATTGTATCTTATGTGCCCTTTAATTACACCGTTTTGCATCCTTCCACCAAGTATCTTTAGCAGAGTTGTCTTCCCGCTACCTGAAGGGCCCATAAGTGCTAAGATCTCACCAGATTCAACATTTCCTGAGATTCCTCTGAGGATTTTCTTGTATTGCCCATGTTCCATGCCCATATGTGCAATTGTAGCCTTGAGAGAGTTCTTCTGTATCTTAACCTTGTACTCCACATCTTCAAACTGTGCAGAAATAGTTATCTGGTCTGAGCACCAAATTTTTCTCAATTTGTTTATAGAACTTGTTATATGCAAGCAGAATCCATTAAACCCCAACGTTCTCAGCATACATATGCAAGGATAATTTTAAGGGTAGCAATCTGAATTTAGTGTGGACAGAATTTTGAATTTAACAGGTTATAATGTAGAAATTCCACATGTTATCTCAACTAAATTGATATACTTTATAAACCAATCTGATTCCAAGAATCCAATCATTGTGTGCCAGTCATATATCAATTCAGATCATATAATAGTAAAATGCTCCAAAGAGAATCTTTTTTAACAAGTGTCATTCAAAAAATGTGAAGAGAATACAAGTTTTGGCCTGTGCTTTTGATGCCGATGTGCTTGACAAAAAAAAATACGATTAGCACTGAAAGATGTTTTCTTGTCTGATACTTGCACTGTGTAAGTTGTGTGAGTGCATGTGTGTGTGAGAGAGAAAGAGACCTTCAGGAAGATTGGAACCGGACCATCTTTCGACTGATTGTTTGCTTCAATCTTGACAGCTAACGACGGCTCCCTTGCTTGTATTTCCATGGCATGGATCTTTTTTGTATCAAGGTGTTGAACTTCAAGAGGACTAGAATTTAGGATGGCTAGATGTTCTTCTATAGCAAGGGAAGGTTTGCATGCATAATCATGGTCAACTAAAAGTGACCAATATGTTGCCTAAATTCTCTCATTATCCCCAAGTTATGTAACTTTGGTAGCTCACAACCTTTCTATGAAGCCCTTAATCTGAGGAACTTCCAAACAAACTATAATATAAAAAAAAAAAAAAAAAAAACTCATTGTATGTTCCAGGCCATATTATATGTATTTCTTTTTTTCTAGAAAGTGACCTTCTCAGCCTTTCATAAAGTGTGGATTTCCAACTTAAATAAATTATTAATGGAGTATTGAAAGTAATTAGAAAATGCATGAGTAAAGATGATCAAGTAGATTAGTGTTACAGAAGAAAACAAAAAAAAATGACTAAAAAAACAAGGGATCTTTAACACTAAACACTTTTCAAAAGAAACAATCAATAAAAGTATCCTTTGAGTAAATGGAGGCCAAATTACATGAGTACAAAAACACAAGAGAGTTCTTTATTTAGCAACAGAATTCAAAATCTGCCAACAAAATAGTTAGTGCAAACCCCCTAACTTCGGGAAACAGCCTCCGGTTTTGCTTGTTTTGTGTTCATCACATAAAATAAATCCAACACATCAGCGTTGTTTCTCACACTGCCTGGCGACCTGGACAGAAGATCTTGTGCAACATTACCCCTTCCTTTTTGAAATAGAGTCTCAAATAGGCGCAGATAGACCCTTCTAGATGGAAAATCATGCTCAGTCATGGCATTAAGCAGACCTACTGCATCATCAACAGAACCCTTCTTGGCAATATATTCCACCAAGGGATCAATAAAGGGAGGGAACCCATCATTCTTCATCAGTGGAAGTACCTTAAACGCATCTTTTAAACTCCGTTGATGTACCAATCTCTCGATCAAGTACTTGTAAGTGTCATGCTTGGGCTTAACCACCTTATCTTTCACCATCTCTTTCAAAACCTTGTAAGCTCTCGGAGATTGCTTCCGAATACAAAACCCGGTAACAATTTCGTTCAAAATGAACCCAGTATCCAAGCTACATCCAGACTCTGCAACCCTGGTTAGGTACAGCACGGCCTCTTCTAACCTACCAGCATCACACAATCCGAGAACAACCTTGGTATGTACCGCACCATTAACTTTGAACCCGCCTCTCTCCATGGCCATTACAACCTTGTCACATTCCCCCAATCTCCCAACACTAACTAAAGATTTCAATATCCCATCAAAAATGGAAGGATTCTCAATGGTATTTCCGTCATTCACATATGAACTAACCACCTTGTAAACCAGCTCCACATCGAAATCCTTACACGACACAACCTTCTTTAGCAAAGGCAACAAATCTCCGTCAGAAGGATTAAACTGAAAAAGGTCAACGGCAGCTGTGATCATTCTATTTCCTACGAGCCTTCGCATGAGTTTAACATAGGTGTCGGTTTCCACTTTAACACCCGCATTTTTCATCTTCCGCAACATCCCGGAGAATTCTTCCGCGTACCCTTCTTTCGCCAGGACAGTAATCATAGTACCGTAAACACGATCAGTAACCACAGACCCCGGGCTTCTTTGCTCCAACCAATTGAAGAAAAAGAGAGCCCTTTTAGGAGAAGCCTCCATTTTCTCCAATACAGAAACAATAAAATCAGAAGACAAGACAGAGTCTAAACCTAACTCATCTAATTTCTTGAAAACCTCGTCTTCATCAGCGCCGGATCTCAGAACCCCGCACACCTGGGTACCCGCATTCCCATAAACCCCCTTCAAGCTCTTCAGATCTTCCGTCAGCCCTTTCTCCTCAAAGCTCTCGGAGACCCGCAAGAAGGTCTCTTTATCAATGCCGTACCCTCTCTCCTTCCTCATTGCACCGACCACCCCCCAGAACCTGTCAACACTGCCGTCGTGCGCGCCGAGAACCCTCAGAAGCGAATTGTAGCACCGCGAATCGGGCTTAAACTCCTCCCTCTCCACGGCCCAGTTGAAAAAATTGTAGCAGGCGTCCGGCGTGGACTTCAGATCTGAGATCAAGGAATTCACCGAGTCAGGGGTGAATGTGAGGTTGAGCGCGCGGATCTTGGCTCCGATCTCGTCCGCATCCGCTTGGACCGGAACCGGCTCGGACAAGAGCCGTGCCAGCACGGGCGCGGGTGATGCGGAGGAGGAGGAGAGAAGGCGGGGTGAGGAGAGGGATGGGAAGAAGAACTGGAGAGGTTTCTTACGGAAGTAATGGCGCAGCATCGTTGCTTGTTAGGGTTTAGGGAAGAGAGAACTGGGAAGGAGGAGAAGGTCAGAAGGAGACGACTGTGAAAGAAAGAAAGAAAGAAAGGAAGAAAGGTAAGAAGGAAGACAGCATTTCATATCCTCTGTAGCGCGGAATGTGAACCGTTAGATCATCTCGGGATCTGTGCTGGCTCGAATCCTTAGATGATCTAACGGCTCACATTTCGTGTTACACAATGCAGCGCTACAGAGGATGAGCACTCGAATTGTTTTACTTGTTAGGGTTTAGGGAAGGATTTAGAGAGTTTAATGGGCTTATTGTTAGTTATTTCTACAGCTACAGTCTACAAGGCCTGTTTTGATATGGGTTTGTATGTATGTATGTATGGATGTATGATCTAGGGCCTTGTAAGGTTGTAATCTCACATGGGCTTGAGATGTTTCTGACTTGTGAGAATTGAAAATTTTGTTTTTCACATTATTAGTAAAAAGCTCACGCCTTACTTTAGACTGAAATTATTATTTTTTATAATGAATTTTTAAGATAATATGTAATGAACCTGTAATTGAGAAAATTAATATGGATTTTAAGTTTTAATGGATTGAGACATTAAAATACGTTAACGGTGGTGATCTATCTAAGTAAACAATCAACGGCTGAGATTTATTCGTTGGAGAAGATAGAATTTTTATGTCAAAAAATCTAATCTCCTTTTATTAGGAGTAAGGATAAAGATGTTCATGATCTCATCACTTGGGGGGGTGATATGAAATTATGAATGATGATCATGTAGTATCATGAATATACAATTTATGGTGAAATAATGATCCCAAGGGTTATTATGCTTTACTTACCACACAAGAATAAATATCCGTCGAAACTTGCAATGGATTACCAAGAAAGTGTAGAAAACCTTTGAAGAAATACACTTTGCAGCACATCGTATTTTAATTACCAGTGAAAAATGTCATCAGGATTCCAAGAACAAGACATAGTAGAAACAGAACTTGACAATTGAATGAACGTGAAACTTATCACAAGAATTTAAAATAAACCAATGAAAGAACTAACTTTATAGGCCTAGCAAGGTCCTCTCATATATATATATAATATGTATATAATAGAATCCTACACTAACATCTGTAAATTCTCTTTGCTAACCCTGCCTCTTCACAAAATTTTGCAATAAAGACATCTCAGTCTAGTTTCTTCTCTCTCTATTCACACTTGATGGACTTGTAGATGTGGCGAACAAAGAGGAGTGAGGCGCGGAAACCGATCATGCCGAGCAATAGAAAGAACGCGTAGCAGATGCATGCCATGTAGCCAAAGAAGAATGAGGTTTGCATGAAACCTGACATGTCGGATCGAGCATAGTAGTAGTACAAGCAGTAGCCATACACGAAGAACCCAGTTGAACCTCCACACAAATAAGCCCTACAGATTTTGACACATTGAAAAAACATTATGGTTTATTATAGCAAAATTTAAGATATCTCGTATATAATGTCAGAGGTACAAATATAGGTACATGCTCCACATCATTTAGTTGCCCACTTAATTAAACCATTTATCAAAAAGACGGATACTTAATTGAAAATTTCATGAGAAATGCTTTTGGTGCAACCTAACAAATCGACCAGATGAAGCATGTAACAGTCCTGATGCTCATAGAAGAATGCCAAAAGAAAAGGACAAAAATGGAAGTTGATGCAAACATGGTAGAAAAATTATAAATATATATAAGAAGCCTACCTCCACCACCACTCATGATCCTCAGCTGCAAGCTGGAAGTATGTCAAAGCCACGGTAATAAAAGCAGTCACAATGAGCAGGATGATAAAGACGATAAACAGGATACTGTAAATGGTATAAATCCTGTGGCCCCACACGCTTGCAAAAATGTAATACAGCTCAATATAAATTGCACTGAAGGGGAGGAATCCGGCCATGGCCATTTGTGGAATGGTGTGGCGGTACCAAGGCATGGGTGGCACTTCACGTGGGTACTTAGTGGTACGGCAGGGGGCCTGGAACTCAACCTTGCTGTTCTTTCCAGCCACCCCACCTAGGACTAGCAGTGGGAAGGTGACAAGTGTCCAAATCAGGAGGATGACAAGGATTGTGCCAAAGGGGAGTGCAGCAGTTGCACTATAGGCAATAGCAACAGTGTTTAGGAAGCAGAATGTCAGGAATAGGGGTCCACAGAACAGGCATCCTGTTAGGATAAGGTTCCTCACCTGAAATGAGAAGAACATGAAAATTTAATGGCTTGATAATCTTTTTTCTATTCTAATCGCATTTTGAAACATGGTTAGTTCTAAGTTATCCCCAGTATTTAATGTAATTACAGACAATGAAATATGTATAAACCCAGAAATGTCTCAGAAAGAAGGGTGCCTTTGATTTGTGCCCTTAGGTCTTAAGCTGTTATCATCTTTTCCTAATAATAATTTGACTGTTCTGATTTGCACTTATGAAGGTTTCAATTGACCCAGAGATTAACTGAAATTTCAGCAAATCTAGAATTATCTGATAAAACATAAACAATTAGCACAAAGGTAATGAAAGAAACAAAAGAGCTGAATCAAGAAATAATTTAATGCTTGAAGGAGGAAAAAGACATACCCAGTTGGTACCCTCAAGTTGCAAATAGAAGGAAGTAGCGGTGTAGCCAGCAACACCAGAAGTGAGGGCATAAATGACAACCAGTGCAGTAAAAAGGGCTCCTCTATTGTATGGGTAGAAAACACCCACGAGAGCCAGGATAAATATGAAGATTGTCCTACATTTGATACCGAAAGGCCTTAAGAGTAAAGCAAGATTTAAAGCAGAAGCAACAGTAAAATAACCGTTAATTATATGATGATTGCAAACATCAAGGCAGTGCTTCTAGTCTGGTCACTCCAGGTATATTGATGACAATTTAATTAAATAAAATGCAAGAAGAAAAACTGAAGGGGTAAAACAGTAAATTACTTACAAAGCAAAGAGTTGAGTGCCGGTTCCAAGGCAAGCAGCAAACAGTGATTTCTGTTGAGGGAACCGAAACACATCACCATGGATGTACTTCCACCCTGACTCTTCTTGGTCCTCAGCCGACTCCTCATCATGGGCGTACCTTTCAAATTAATTTAAAAAAAAAAAACACAAATTGGATGCTGATTAACAAAGATTTATGTAAAACTTACACTATAAAGTTGTTGGCAATTTATTTATCATGTAGATCTTATAGTCATACTAAACAGCCCTTATAGTCTTGAACACTTTTTTCTCCCATATAAATTAAACACAATTTCTCAGTACAGTAATGCAAATGTACAGGAACTATTGATGCTGTCGAAAGAAAAAACAGGAATGTTAATGTACGAAATTAAATTCCTTGCAATCACCATCAGTGAGTTCAAAGAAGGATTATATTTAGGAAAATTATTGAAGAAATAATTCTTGAGGCATGACAGGGAGCCTATGTTAATAAAGGAAAAAAATAATAATATGTAGGAACATACTTGATGAAATCATTCTTAAGCACACGCATGAGAATGGTGGCTAAGAAGCCAGTTAGAAGTAGAACTGTCACACAAGAGTTGATTATAGAAAACCAATGAACTTCCAAATGGTGAGGCAGAGAGGAAGACTTGGAGTATTTCTCCATGCGCCGCTCAAAAGGGATTGTAGTCTCCTTCCACTTGGTTGAGTATAAAAACTCTACTTCCACTTCACGATCTTCAGTTACATCGACCACTGCAGTTGGGTCTGTCTGAACATTGATCTCTATAACCCGGTCATTGTTGTACAGCACCTCAAAGTGGATATGTCTGTCAATTTTGTTAGGCTTTATTTAGTGCAACAAAGATCAAACTGTTTGGCTTAATAAGAAGTTCACTTAAAGTATATCTTTGTATTTTTTTATTAAAGCACAATTATTGAGGGTTAAATGAGGTTGACTTTGCATCCTTCTTCCCTAGATTACTTTTAGGTGGGATCCACATTGTAAATAACACAGGATGCTTTAAATCCAGAGGTACTACTTTTCAGAAAATGATAACCATTTCAGTTGAGACTGATGCAATAACCAACTTGTAGCAAACTAACAAAATTGTGCAAAATCCAAATATTTTTTAGGTGTCTGATTTCACAGAGAAACCTAGCAAAACTGTGATATGTATTACAGGAAAATATTGGCAGAGTTTTGGTAAAGCAGCCCAATTTCAATCCCTATGAATATATGATAACCAACAGAAGGTAACATAACTTATTTCCATCCCACAAAAAAAAAAAAGCATCTAATTAAACAAAATACAATATTGCACCTGTAAAGGAAATATTTGTGCTCGCTGGGGTCACTCTTTCCATCCTTATCAACCTTCCCAATGAAGCCCCATAGAGGGAGGTCATCAAAGTACATCTGGAAATAGTAATCTTTGTCAACAGCATCTCTAAACTTGGCGACATCTTCTTTTGACAGCTTCTTTCTGCACACTGATTTTGATTCATGGTCTACACGGAAGTCAAGCTTGTATGGCGCCTCAACCAAGCGGTCCCCATTCAAGACCTCTCCCAGAGCTTCTCTTTTCTCCTTCACATGCTCTATTCACATACCACAACATTTCAAATTTTCAAAACAATAATTTAATAACCAAGGTACTTCACATAGACATGATGCCATGAAAGAACAAACAGCATGCTTGTTTCTTTTGATTTTTTTTTTTTTAATTTTTTTCCTGTAGGGTATGTTCTAATTAAACTATTAGTTCTATCTGCTGCTTCAATTTTCCTCTTTCACATGTTTGACCAATGGAGTGATTTAGGTGTACCAGCAGCTAAGAAATAAATTTTGTACAATGTTTCTACTTTCAACTAAATCCTGTGCACAACGGCATGCAGAAGATTATCCAACTGCATGCTATAATGATTGTTTCAGAGAGAAATTCAGAATTTATGCAGAAGGGGATGATGACCTGGAGTGCAGAAGGGGAGATCAAAGTACCGGTACGTCTCACTGAAACAGAAGAAGAGAACAATAAGTAAGAAAAATTAAATCTTAAGCAAACACAAAATATATTTCGTTTCGCAATGTGAAAAAATATTCACAACTTCTCATCTAATTGATATTCCGACCAGATCTCAAACTAATCCATCTCATTGATGCTGCATTCAACAGAGAGCAAAACTAACAAAAAGAAGACATCTTTTGATGCTTCAGCAGGCTAAAACCTACCACGGATTCAATCAGTTGACCTTTTCTAATAAAGACACAGTTAAGCAATCAGACAGCTTATATATATATCAGATAAGATATCGATCACGCACGCAGCATTCTCACCTAGGGTTATGGAAAGGGCCGACCTTGTTCGCGTACAGCGGCACGGTGTCATCGGGCTTGTACCGGTGATCGCTGGCGCCGGAGTGGACTCCAGTCGTCAATCCGAGACAGACCACAACAACAACCAGCAGCACCGCCGACATTTTCGGATCCATCGCTCTACCTCCGTCCGTCGGTCCGTCGGTCGATCCTCCTCTCTCTCTCTATGCGTAAGCTAAACTAAACGTCTAAACCCCTCTTCCTCTTCCTCTCTTTTTATCGCGCCTCGATGCGTTGACGAGCGAAATACGATCGAGGCCTCGCTCAGTAGCCGAGATGGAAAAACTAAGATTTTTCATATCCTCTGTAGCGCTGCACCGTGTAGCGCAGGATGCTGACCGTTAGATTATCTCGATATCTGTGCCGAATCGAATCTCGATGTGATCTAACGGTTCATATCCTGCGCTACACGATGCAGCGCTACAGAGGACGACCACTCAAAAACTAAAAAGCAAGAAAGGTTTCTTTAATTCTTTGAGTTTTATTGCAGGGAGAAGCGGATCGGAATCTGCTGCTTCTTTTAGAAAAACAGAGCCTGCTTTTCACGATCGAATGGTCGGAATCGGTTTCTGCACGGATCTTGAAGTATTTCGGTGTTTCTTAACCGTCAGATTAATAAAAGTAGAGCCTGCTTTTCTGAAAGAAAGCAGGTGATCTCGGTCGGGAGGAGCTACGGACTGGGAAGAACTATCGGGTGCATCTGGAGCTGTAGACCTCTCGTTCTCTATATCTGACCGGTCCCACTGTCGGAACTAGAGACCTCGAGCACCGCGTTCACTTGTTCGGCAGAGGTAACGGAGCTCCCAGTGAGGATCTCGTGCCTCCGTTTCTTCAGGGACTGGAGAGGTGCGAGTGGTTTGGTAGGATTGCATTAGGCACGAGATGGGTGATTGAGTGTTAAATTTGTTAGGTCAGAGGTACCGTCCGAAATGTAGCTCATCGTGACACTGTTGAAGTAGTGTAACATGTAGCGGGTTGCTGAGAGTAACATGTCAGAGGCTTGCTATACAATGTGATAATGTTGCTTGGCACAGAGGATATGGAGTTGGGAATATTTAGGCCGGTCAAGTTTTTTAATTGGTTGAAATTGAGATGTTCCTTACCAAACTACGATTGATGAACGAACTCACTCTCTCTAATCTCTTTATTGATGGGAGGCCACTCATTTCTCACGAACTTTGGCATTCAAAATTTCAAACGTATTGTTTTCGTTTAAAAAGGAAATATAATTAATATGTCGTTTTCTCTTTTCTACCGAACAATGCATAATGTTTAAGGAACCGATCATGATTAATTGATTATAAAAAATCCAATAACCATAAAAGTTGGTATCCTCGATGATAATGACCACGTTATTGTTTATTCATTAATTGGTAAATGTGCATTTTAAATCATCTCAGTAACATATAATATGTAACATATAAATTAAAAGAGGAGGAATTTATTGACAACAATACGACATTTATTAAAAATTTGTAAGAATTAACTCTTTTTTATGGGATGCATTATTCTATTTTACGAATCTAATCGCTGATTACATCTGGAATAGAACAAAAGAGTAATTAATTATGAATTCCATTACGGGAGCTGACATAGAGATACCATTGTAGCTCTCATCGTTGATACGAATAGTTTGACTGGTCAAACCTGCTATGCATTCCTGAATTATGCATGTAAATTTATTCATTATGCAACAAAAGTTGTTTGTTACGCATGTAAAACCAACTTGTTGAGCTAAAAAATATTAAAAAACTTGCATACTAAACATTTTTGCATGCATAAGAAAATTATATAATAATATGCATTTTACAACCGATACATTACATACTAAATAAATTTGTATGCATAATAAATATTTTTACTTGCATATAAACATTTGTAACATGTATTCTATAACTAATACACTACATACTAAATGTATCAATGGTGTACATGATAAGCAAGTTTACATGCATAATAAGAAGACGTCTATTAACATACATTATAGAACCAACAAATCATATACTAAACAAAATGCATAATAAATGCATTAATTTATTTAGTCAGCTATATACTATGCATAACAAGTTATACAACGTGCATAACAAAAACATGACAATGAAACAAAAAGAGAAATAGAGATGCTACGGTGAATCAGACAAAGGGGTCATGGATTAGTTGAAACTCACTAAACCAAATATTAAACCGCAACTTAATTATTGAAAGATAAGTATGACCTAGCGAGTTGAGTTTACGTACATAACTACCCAGCTTTCGCTTCATAATAATCAACCATCATTGCATAAAAAACACAAAAAAAAAAAAATTCAATGTGTGCGTACTAACGGGAATTCTTTTAGCATTGTGCAGTTCACAACGTCAGCCATTGGATCGTCTTGAGATCCGCGCTGCAACGAATCTCGAGACAATCCAACGACTGACGCTATGAACTGCATAATGCAGTACATCAGGGGATATGAATTCTCGTTATATCGGTTCCGAAGTTCTTCTATTCGAACAGAAGAAGTGAAGTGATGATCCTATCCGATCCGATTCGACGAGTGCTCATCCCCTGACTTACTGCATTGTGCAGTTCACAACACCAGCCATTAGATAGTCTCGAGATCCGCGCTGCCAAGCATCTTGAGACAATCCAACGGCTGACGCTATGAACTGCGTAATGCAGTACAGCGGGGATATGAATCTGATCCGATGAGTGCTCATCCCCTGACTTACTGCATTGTGCAGTTCACAACATCAGCCGTTAGATAGTCTCGAGATCCACGCTGCCACGCATCTCGAGACAATCCAACGGCTGACGCTATGAACTGCATAATGCAGTACATCAGGGGATATGAATTCTCGTTATATCGGTTCCGAAGTTCTTCTATTCGAACAGAAGAAGTGAAGTGATGATCCTATCCGATCCGATTCGACGAGTGCTCATCCCCTGACTTACTGCATTGTGCAGTTCACAACACCAGCCATTAGATAGTCTCGAGATCCGCGCTGCCAAGCATCTTGAGACAATCCAACGGCTCACGCTATGAACTGCATAATGCAGTACAGCAGGGGATATGAATCCGATCCGATCCGATCCGATTCGACATTAGTCGAACTTGAATCTTCGAACCCTAGACAGTCTAGCGTCACTGCGTCACTCAAGTTTCTCGCAATTAAACCCCAAAACCCCATCCGAGCGCGCTTTTATCCAAAATCTCGTCCCTCCCTTTCTCCCGCCGTCCGTCCATCTCTCCACTCTCACCGTCACCGGCAAACTACCAACACCCACCGATGAGGGAGGAGGAGCTGGAGAGGCTGCGGGCGATAGTCCGGGACTGCATCGGGAGGCACGAGTACGCGTCCGCCACGTTCTACGCGGGGCGCGTCGCGCTGGCCACCGGCGATCCGCTCGACATCTACATGGAGGCGCAGGCGCTCCTTCTCGCCGGCCACCACCGCCGCGCCCTGCATCTCCTCACCTCCTCCCCGCCCCTGCTCCGCGACCTCCGCTTCAGATGCCTCGCTGCTAAGTGCCTCGTAAGCGACTCTTTTCCCCTTCTTCTTCAGTGAATGGGTACATGTATGCAACGGCTAGTTTTCTTGTGTATCCACTTGGAAGCTATAAACTTTGAAAAATATATGTCCGTTGTGTCAAGGAATTTACCGTTAAGTTCAGGTAGAAGTCAATTTTGGGACCAAATTAAAGTAAGGAAACGCAGATTAAAATAGGGTTTAGTAAATGTGGTTGTCTGGTATCACTATATTGAACTTTTATTGAGCATTATATGTTCAATGTAAAGTTTGGAGCTTTATTGAGAGCAAGAGGATTTTAGTAACTTTGTTTTGTGAATTGGAGCTCAAATGCATTACTACAGTGCATGTGGCAACATAATAAGGAGGTTCTAAACTTGTGATTGCAAGCTAAAACGCTTGATTATTCCTGCAATTGTTACAAAGTTTCAGTCTTTCTGTAGTAGCCAGCGCACATAGAAGTTGCAGGGACAAAATGTCCCAAGTCACCCGTGAAAATGTTAATCATATCGAGATTGTTGCTCATATCTATTTATTTTGCATTGAATTAATTTCTTTGGGAAAAAGGAAGAGTTGAAGGAATGGCATGATTGTCTGACAATGCTCGGTGATGCTAAAGTGGATGAGGATGGAAATGTAATTTCACAGAAGGATAGCAACATGATGAACTTGGATAAAGAACCTGATGATCATGAAATTAATGTACGGAGAATCTTTTTTCCTTTTTTATGTTTCTAAGATAGCTTTATTCCTCGCATGATACATTTGTACAGCTTGATCAAAGAGATCATCTGCATCAAACATCATTTTATATTTGCAGCTAATATCCAACTTTTATGATTTAATTTTTGAATTGGCCATCATTTTTGAAATTGTCACTACTAGTAACCAAAATCTAACAATGATAGTGATATTGGAACTGTCATGAGTTTCTTGTAACTTTGCTGAGATGCCATCCCGTTCTTATATTCTTTTCAATCAAATTGCAGTGAGCCAGAATCAGGAAAAAATAACAAATAGAATATGAGCTTGTAATAAATAGATTTCAGTACAAATAGATGGATTTAAGTTTATAAGCATCACTTTTGTGACGTGAATCAGCTTCAGTTGTGGTTGTTAATTCTAAGGTAAGCTAGAATAAGGTAGGTGCTATCTGTACCTTTGAAATATGTTGGGTGCTATTTTCAATTATGTCAGCTTACTGGTGTATCTTGCAAAACACCCAAAAAGTCTAATAAGTTTCTGTGTATTTGATTTGTTGTCAGATATTATCAGCTATGTGTCTCCTTCGAGCCAAGGCTTATCAAGCACTAGAGAATCGTGACATAGCCAAACAATGGTTACTTGTCTATCTATTTTTCTATTTATCTATTTTTCAATTTTGGACGGTCAAGGAACCCTTTCAGACATGTCAACTAATACTTATTTCTTTGTATGATTAAGGTTCAAGGCGGCTGTGAAAGCAGATCCCATGTGTTATGAGGTGAGCCACAAATAGTATAAAAACATAATGAACAGATAAAATTGTTCTTATACTTCTTTTATTTTGCTGATATATGGCTCAGGCTATGGAATGCTTGGTTGACAACTATATGCTGACCTGCGAAGAAGGTATTGTATAAATTTATAATCATGTTTGTTTTTTCTTGCCTAGATAACATTACTTTACAATTCAATTAGTTCCTGGTGTTTCTAATTGCAAAAATTGATTTCATAGTTGCATTCTAATAGAAAACAAAGTTGAGGTTATATTTTTTTCTTCTTCTTTGTTTTCTTAAACAGAAAAAAAGTTATTGTCTTCCCTAAATTTTAGGCAAGAAGACCAATGGCTACATGCACATTACTCATGTATGATAAGTAAGGTAACTTTTAATTATTAATTTCTGTCTCATTGGCATCCTAATTACACCAATTCAACCTACTTGTTGATTTCAAGAGATTTTTTTTAAAAAAAAAAAGAAGAAAGAAAGAATAACGGTGTCCATGGCTCTGCCACTGAGTTGGTATGCGCTAAGAGGTCTTGCACCAGCACTCTTAAGCCCAGTGCAGCAAGAATAAATTACTAGAAGTTCTTTTTTGCGATATGATGTGCACTATTTCTGAATTTTTAACTTATCTTGTATTCCACTTCGAAGTTGAATGTTTGATCATACCCAATAAAACATGTGAATGTTCTATGCCCCCACGAAAGAGAATAACATATTAATATTCTTCATTCCCATTTGCTCCACAAATAATGACTATCTTTGGTTGTCTCTTATTCAACTGGAATTATAAAATGAGTTACAATTTGTATATATTTCCTGTCCTGTAGGGTGTAAAGTACATTTTTTATTTTTAGTAGTCTACATGGTTATTAACCTTTGTCAGATATTAAATGATAGTCATTCTCATATTTACTTATGATAAGGAAGAATTCTTTTATCTTTTTTTTTAGCATGAAAAGTCGAGCATTTTGGAGGCCAAATTTAGAGATCTAGAGGAAGGAACAAGTGGTTTTTCAAAATCTTCTTTGATCAAAACGCCAAAATACAGTGCTGATCTCATGGCTTGTAAAGCTGAATATTACTACCAGTGTGGGGAGTACCAAAAATGTTTTGACCTCACATCAGGGTGAGTTGTCAAACTTCTTACATGGTTTCCTGTCTTTCATAATTGATGCAAAATTATAATTACTACTGCCTGTGTTTGCACACATAAACACTTTTTGGCATATCATATGCAATTAGCAGACATTGTCACTCCTTAATGTTGTATATAGGCTATATATTTTCTCTAAATGGTGATCCTATTTCTTAACTTCAATGTACTTTTTTTTGGTCAGGATACTTGAAAAGGACCCTTTCCATCTAAAATGTGTCTTGTATTATCTGGTGGTGTCAGTAGAGCTAAATCGACCAAACGATATTTACGTGATGGCTGACAGTCTAGTCCAAAACTACCCTAACAAGTATGTGCGGATCTTAAGTATATGAGAAATATAAGAGTGGTTTTTGTTACAGTATGATTAATTGGTTACATGACTAGACAGATTATGAAATTCTTCTTCCAAGGATTTTAACTTTGGCCTGTACTAGGCATATACTTCTGGCTTAATAGTTTAGGTGTCACCTGTTAGAATAATACAACCCCAAATTACCGGTGAAACCAGTTATGCCTATGACTTGGGCAATGAGAAATAACTGCTATACATGTACAACCTCCACTTTACATAACCGCCCTATATGTTCATGCTATTGTAGTTATCAAACGTTTAGTGTTTAATATTTGTAGCCTCTTAGTTTCGTTCTAGTTTATAGATTTTTTTCCCTTCTTGTACATCTTCAGGGCTGTATCATGGTTTGCTGTCGGCTGCTACTATTATTGTATAAAAAAGTATCCACAAGCGAGACAACATTTCAGGTGATTCTTTGATAATTTTGGTTTGAAAGATGGAACAATAATTCTTAATGGGGATGCATTAGTAGTGTGGGGAGAAACAGAAGTTCCAAGAAATTCGTATTCCTTCTGGTGGAAGATCCTTTCTTCCATGCAAATTTTATTGTCTCATTATTATACTACTGTGACGTTTATAGCAAGGCAACGAGTATAGAGGGGACATATGCACCAGCATGGATAGCCACTTGTAACACTTATGCTGCACAACAGGAGAATGACCATGCCCTGACAGCTTACCGTACTACAGCTCGTCTCTTTCCAGGGTAGGAACTGTTATGCCATGTATTCAGTATATTTAGAGTTCTAAGCATCATAGTTAGTATTCTCCTACCTTTTTAAAACCTCAATTAAAGAAAACTCATATCTGCTTGGATACTCACCTAACACAAAAGAAGAAAAGATATAATTTTTTGCCTGAGAATTGTCAGATTCATGTTTTTCACCTCTGTACTGTTATGAGTATCTGTATCAAGCATTTTGATTGGCCATTCAGGCATTCATACATGAAGAAGATTCAGATAATTTGTTTAACCAATATACGGACATTTTAGCAATATCAAATTTTGTTATGCTTATTATTAGTATTATTACTACTACCACTATTACTACTATGTAGTATCATCATTATTATCATTCATATTAGTATTATGTAGTATCATACTCATCATCACTATCATTCATATTAGGACTAGTTTTTCACTATTACCATTGTTATTACTGTTCTTTCTTTATTTATCTATTTTATCTTTCTTACGATCATGATCATCATTGGATTTTACTTGGTTTCATTTCTAGCCTACCCCAACTTGTTTGGGACTAAAGGCTTGGTTGTTGTTGTTGTTGTTGTTATGCTTATATCTAAAAGCTTTCTAACTTTTATCAGATGTCATTTGCCAATGCTGTACATTGGGATGGAATCCATGCGAACTCGGAACTACAAGCTAGCTGAACAGGTACCTTCTTTCCCGTAAAAGTTTGTACAAGTACAATACTAAAAAAATATAATAATTCTTGCAATACTCTTCAAATTTAAAATGACTGCTGCATCTTTGTCTAGTATATTCTACTTTTGGGACTTGACAGGTCTTGTATTGCACTGTAGTTGCATCAATTCAGGATTCTAAGAAAAGAACAGATTAAACAGAAATATAAATCAAGTCGTCCCCAGTAGTTCTTGAGCCTATTTACTTCTAGACGTGCAAGAGAACCACAAAATACCACCAAGTCCACCTCGTCGCAGCGGGGTGGGGGAAGATCTGGGATAATTTTTTTTTTTTTTTTTTTTTTTTTTGCATATTGATAGTAGAGCACCCAAAGAAAACAGTCTCATTACTAATAGTTTATCTCTTGATTATGCAGTATCTTATGGAGGCAAAAAAGAAGTGTTCTTCTGATCCACTGGTGTACAATGAACTTGGAGTTGTTGCATACCACATGAAGGAGTAAGATACTGCATAATCAAGACTACCCAAGTCTCATTACTAATGATCGATCATGCTACAGTTAACTTGTTTGCCTGCAACACCCTTAATCAATAAACAAGAAAATCAAAACTACTCAAATTTTATCACATAAACTTGTTTTATTTTGAAGAATGATGCCAGTGATACTGATTTTGACAAAAGAATTTTGTAACCAGTTTTTATTAATTTTCAGTTATGAAAAAGCAGCACAGTGGTTGGAGTTGGCACTGGATAATGTTGCGTTTCCTCTAAGTGAGCTATGGGAACCCACACTTGTCAATATTGGACATGCCTGTAGGAAACTCAAGTAAGTATTTCCTTTTCTCTTATTTAGATAAGTTGGGCAATAAAGTTGATTCTCAATAGTTCTGTCTTCTTTACATTTAGAAATGGTATTGCAGAATTTGCATTAAACATACTCCTTTCTGTAACAGAAACTTTCTTTGTTGGTAATAATTGTTCCTGGGTGTATGAAGCTCTTGCCAAGCTTTTGAAGGGAATATTACAGTTATATATTACTCAAGGCATTGTGACGGTGGGTATCTGCACTTGCACAAGTACATGGGCAGTAAAAACTGACAGATTTTACAACTCAGGCAGGCGACTTCAGTGAAATTCTTGATAAGAAAGAAAAATAGTAGTAGCAACAATATTTTAATAGAAGAGAAACACACAGAAAAAGAAGTAACATATGACTAAAAACATGGAATTTCTTATTGATAGTTTGTTTGAAAAGCTAATTACCTGCTCAATTGATCTTATTAACAGGAGGTACCATAAAGCAATTACATACTATGAAAAAGCCCTTGCCCTCTCAACTCGAAGTTTAAGTGCATTTGCTGGTATTGCATATACCTATCACCTTATGGTAACCCTCTTTACCCACCCACTCCCTGGGTTTTCTTCTCTACTTGCTATTTTCCGTTCTTTGGTATAACTTGCAGATTTCTTAAAATGTTGTTGCTTTGTTGGTATTAACTGGGTTTATTGCATTGCAGGATAAGTACGATGAAGCAATTACATACTACCACCAGGTAAAAGGAAAACAGAAATTTAAGACTTTCATTAATTTAAGAAATGCGTTTTTTAATTGTTTGGGGGCGCTATTAACTTGTGCTATCAGTTTTTCATGTAATATTTTTTTATATCATATTAGTTAACAGTTTTTCTTTGGCTCTAGGCATTGTGGTTGAAACCAGACGACCAGTTCTGTACAGATATGCTCAACTTTGCAATTGAGGATGAAGCTCAGACTAGGAAGGATTTTTAGTGTAACAGTATGGCAACTTCTTTGGAAAACTAGATATGATCATTTTTTATTAAATTATTTTATTATATCTGGAACCTGTTTACAGGGAACCCCTAGTTTTCCAGTGTATAATTCTTGTTTTAGGTATTAAATTATTGATAATTTATTCAATCAGTTGTGAAGTTATTGTTACTATTATTTGTAATGGTGTTTAAATAAGTTTACAGTAGAAACTATTTCTTGGATATGGGGCTGCAAAATTATTATGCATCGATAAACAAGTGATTTAGTTACCGTTGCATTTTATGATTTTTTTTTGCCCCCGCTTTCCGAACAAGTGTGGATTTCATTTCACTAATGAATTAATGATGACAATTAGCCATCAGGAAAACTGATGAAGTACTACATTAAATGATACCATACTGTTTTAGTATCAAGTTGACAACTGTATGCTAACTTAAAAATCATAAATAATTTATAAAAAATCTTAAAAAATCTTAAAAATAGAAAAAAGTTTACGGAAGTATTGCTTAACTATCGATTATGTTTCCGATTATATTCAATTCAAGCAACGTTTGATAGCTCTTTAAAGATCTGCTAAATTATAACCATTGAAAAATGTACAAAATTTTGATAAGTCATTAAACGATGTTCAGATTGATTGAAATTTGAAACACTATCATTTATAAGTTAAGTAATACATCCATAAATCATTTTTCATTTTTAAGATTTTTTATGATTTTTTATAAAATTTTGAAAAGTAATATTGTCAATGGATCCCTCCTCTTACTTAATTGTCCGAAACTCTGTGTGTTATGACTTGAACTCTGCTGATTACACTAATGTCCTAAAATGATTCCATGCTTTTCGTTGTATACACAAAACTGTGCCTAATTTCCTGCATTATTAGCAAAAGACCAAAAAGAATTAAAACAAACGGTTTCTTCTAATTGTTTGGGAAGTTAATAAAAAAACTTCTCTTCATTAACAAGAAACCCCCTAATTACGCCAAGGTAAAGGTTTGTTATCGCAGGGGTATTATCGTAATAAATCCGTTGTCCAAGTAAGAAAAACCAAGAATCAAAGCTTGACCAAGAAGGGGCATTCTCGCCATTTCACACCAAGATTTTGTCTCAACGGCCGTAACAAACCGTACGCTCGTAACTGCCCATCAAGCAGATATTCCGCATCCATACTCTACAACCATTCATGTGTTCATCCAAAACCCAAGTCCCAAAGAACCCAAACCACCAACGTGACCAAACAACACACGGTCGGTACCATATCCAATCCGCCACAGAAGATCACCCCTAACGCATCCCCACCTGCCTTTATATACCCCTCAGTCATCAGTCATCACTCACTTCACTTCACTCTCTCATTCATTCTCTCAGTCTTTGAATCTCTCTTCTCCCAATGGCGCCGATCGCTCTCTTCTTCCTAACCCTAACCCTAACCCTGATCATCTCCATTCCCTTCTCCGCCTCCTCCGCCACGCCGCCCGATCCCTCGCCGCCGTCACGGCACGACCAGATCCTCGAGATCTCGCCCATCCTCTCCTCGCTCGGCTACGTAACCCTCGCGAGCGCGCTGCCTTCGCTCTCCTCTCCGATCCTCGCCTCCTGGAAGGGCCCCGTCACCATCTTCGCGCCCTCGGACACCTCCCTGCGCTCCTGTCTGCAGTCCTCCTGCTCCCCTCTGCGCCTCATCCGGGACCACATCGTGCCCGGGCTCTTCCCGCTGCCGTCCCTCCACTCCCTCCCTTTCTCCTCTAAGCTGGCCACGGCGTCTCCCGGCCGGTGTTTGACCCTAACCTCCACTGCTGCCATGAACTCCTCAAACCCTAACCCTACACTCTTTGTCAATGGCCTGGAGATTGCCAGACCTGATCTGTTCAACAACGGGCAGGTTGTGATCCATGGGATCGAGGGGTTCATCGCTCCCCTGTCCCCTTTCTCCTGCCTCCACCACGTGCAGCCTCCCAGGCGCGTGCCCGGCCTCGTCGCCGGATCTGTTCTCCCTCTGCTGCTAGAGGATGCGATCTCAAGATTGCACAAGAACGGGTACGGGTTCGTGGCCCTTGCAATGCGGGTCAAGTACCCGGAGCTCGTCACTCTCAACAACATGACGGTCTTTGCGTTGACTGACGGCGCGATCTTCACTGGCGCGCAGGAGTACGTGACTCAGGTGCGGTTCCACATCGTGCCGGATCAGATCATGTCGCACGAGGATCTGACCAAGCTGCCGACCGGCACAGTGCTGCCTACCCTCGTGAAAGGGCAGCACCTGATAGTGACTCACGGTGTGCGATCCGGAGCATCCGGTTCAGACGCCGGAGTGTTCGATGCCGGTCTCTTCAGCATCAATTACGTGCCGGTGAAGGATCCGGACGTGGTGATCAACTCCCGCGTGGCCGTGCACGGTCTGATCGTGCCCTTCCCCAGGCTCTACCTCGCCGATGCAATGGCTAATGGACTGGAAATAATGCGAGGCGGTGGTGAGTCTCAGGAGATGTGCCGTGCAGGGTCGGGTGATGCCCGGTGCAATGGCATGATGTCGGGAGTGGCCGCCGCTCAGGGGAGTCCGGCTGCAGCTCCGGCGGCCGAGGCACGGGCTACAGCTAGGGTTAGCCTGATGGGGCTCGGAGATGACGGTCTTTAGAGTTTAGATCTATGTGATCTTTAGTTCTTTAGAAATTCAGTTCAATTGAAAGGTCTCAACCTCTGAGTCCTAATTGGTACTGTTTGACAAAATGTTACTGCAGTGCTTTTCTTGTTGCTTCTTGTGAGATCTTGGATTTTTGTCTGGTAGAAATGTAGAATAAATGAAACAGTATTAGTTTCTCAACTTGAGAAACTGTGTTGATGTTTGTGTATAGAAAGACTTATCTTCTTGAGTCTGAAGAAAAGTACGTAGTATTGCTACAAATTGTCAATTGGTAGAAAACTAGAAAATTATCGTTTTCTTTGTGTAAGTTCTTTGTCATCTTTCTTGCCTTTCTTTAATTTCTCTCTCTTTGCTGTCAAGTTTCCTTTGGTTTTATTGGATTTACTTGATTCATCTACAAGAAGTCAAGAAACATGTATGTTTTGCTGGGCATTACATCTGTATTTGGAAAATCAAATGCTGGATTTAATCTTCTTATATCAAGATTGCAATGTCTCGTAATCACAAGTTTACAAGTACAACCATGTTTATCAAAAGAACGTCACATTGAACATATTAGTGTTAGTGTTACTTACTGTTAACTTTGATTGTTGCTACATGCTTACTAACGGCCCAATAACGAATATTAAATTTGGGCCGAATTGATCGCATTCTTTTGCGTAGATTATTGGGTACTGGTGCTCGACTCGGTTGCTTTTGAACCCAGAAAACTGTCTAGGTGATCTAAAATTACTTTCCAACCCACAAGCCCAATTACCCGAGTAGCACTGTAGCAGTCACATTGGTTATTACTGTCCCTGAAATATCTAACTTGCAATTAAGATATGTCTGTGTATCTATACAGAATGAGTCGTAATAACATACTTTTCTTTAACTTACTCGTTGTAATACGAATAATCTTTTTACGAACTTACTCGCATTTTGAAATTGGAGTAAGTGTCTTGGTTGCAATAATCGTCTTGGTTGCGAGAAAAGTTCTGCCATACAAAGTGTCTGTATATCATTCTATCATTTGGTTCTAATTGCCGTGAAAATAGGTAATTAAATACGTAATTAACGGTATAAAAAGTTTTATTACAACTCAATATTTGAAACGATTCTATACAGTTTCTAATTGCAACTGAAACGTTTAACTAAAATGTTAAAAGCATATGTCAAAAATTTAACGGTGATCACTAGGAAGTGATATATACCTTAATTAATTAAGTTTATGCATCATTAATTATCCAGGATTTTGTGCCGTTTTTCTCACCTCTATACAAGAATCTGATTGCACAACCTAATTAATCCTCCATTCCCAAAAGTCAAAAGAGTATATATTAAGCTTCCATTCCACATGTCATGTTTATATATAGTATCATATCATCATTTTCTGTTCACTTTGTTAGTTGTTATTCCATGGAGAAAGACAACCCCAAAATTCAAAACCCATTTACTTGGTCCAGGGTAAGATTATGCTCAGGTGGCATGCAGCCACGACGTTTTCCTTCTCTCTTTTTACTTCTAATTCATCTTCCAAATTACACCCCCAAACCATTTTATATACTAAAAAATTCAAAATTTAATTTATGCTCTAATTATTTTTGTACATTACGTTACGCTTCCTCTCCATTCTGTCCTTTCCCTTCCATCTCTTTTCAAGTGGTTACGGCTATTATTGCCATGCTCGACACATGCTTCACAATATGAACAAGACATTGACATATTACATTCCGTGGATCTATAAATGGTAGAAAAATTTACCCAAAACATTCCAGATGGCATGTTGTTAAAGATCATCGACGTCATTGAAAAGGTAAACCGTTGAAAAGAAACGGTTAAAGTAAGATTGAATTTTACTGGTTTCTTATTAGAAAGAATGCAACTTTTCTAGAAATGGACAGGTTTAGAATTTGGAAAAAAATTGCAGTAGTTCAAACTTCAAACCAATTTCGGATTTTAACCGAAAACATACAAAAAGTTAACAGATTTGAAATTATTATGCGTTACCTAGATATAGCAAATAATTGCATCGTGAATTTGTGATTGAGATATTACCCAATTATGAACATATTTTCCCTTCCCTTTATTTTTTTTTCCCTGTCTTCTTCATCACCAATAAAAAACTAGGTATTTGATTTCTAAAATTATAGAAGCCAGCAAATTCACGGAAATGCATGTTGGAAATATACATCGCAATACAGAGAACCAGCCTTAATTTGGTCTAGTGGCTAAGGGCAATGCTCTCCGTGTAGAAGGTCCAGATAGAGCGAGTTTTTTATAGACATTTAAATTTGAGTGACTTGACATTCGTCTTTATCTAAAAAAAATAGATCGCAATATAGTTTACACATGTTACCTCCAAAGCCACAAAAAGGTGATAATATACATATTGGTTGTTAGCTTCATGTTCATCATGTTACAGACCTAAATTTCTTTTGATTCATTCTTTTGTTGTTGTTTTTTCTTTCTTTTGAAAAGTTGGGCAGGCCAGTCATCTGTTATATTATGGCGACAGAAGAATGAATTGAAAGAACACTTGAATCCGTTTGACACTCTCTTTGAGTTTTGTCAAACACCTGACGACTGAGTGAAGGAAAAAAAAATTTGTCCATATCAAAAAAATAAATCTTCATAGTATCTCTCTTTTCGAACAAATCTCAGAACTATCCCTACTTGATCAGCAATCACGGCCACAAGTCTAACTGACCGCGGCATTTAGTTTTGTATACTTATAAAAAACTTATAAATCCAAGTCATCGTCTCTGACAGCAGTGGTCAGTTTGACCTGTGACCGTGATCGCTGATCAAGTACGGATAATTTTGAGATTTGCTTCAAAAGAAGAGTAATATAAAAATTTGTTTTTTTCGTAGGGATAGACAAAAAATTTTTCCTGAGTACAAGAGCAATTAATCTTTCGTTTCTTTGGTCGGTACGTTTTTTTCCAAAAGAAGTTGAGAATCCGTCAATCTTGCACACTGTAAAAAAAAATCTGATATTTAAGACCTTCTAGATGGGTTAAATTACATGGGTGCGTAAGTTAGGTTCGGTTCTCATTTTTCCTTATTTCATAATATTGTTTATATATACTTTGCATATAATGCGGGTACCAATTGATGACCTTTTCTTTGGAAATTTTCAAGTGTCCACAATTTAATTTTAAATATTCACATGTCCGCGCATATATAAATTTTGTAACTCTTAGTTTAAATTTTGTAACTTTTATCTCGAATTTTGTAACAATGTAAATATGTGGACACAAATATTGATGACACTAGATATAGACGTTGGCCTGGGATTTCTTGACATTTATTAATTAGAAAAATGTTGTAGAGATATCAAATTTGATATCGACTGTATTAGTATTCAAATTAAATTAGTAAACTATTCAAATTAATGACTTCAATATGCTTACACAGTCGGTATCGATAATTATAGAGATATAATAAAACTTAATATCTTTAATTTTCTTAAAAATAAAAAAATATATTTTTTAGAATTATAAATGGTTGTGTTCAATTTTGATTCAAAGACTAATAGAATTAAAATGAAGCAAGCATTTTGAATTTTTGATTGCCATTTAAATTGTATGAGATCATGAGAAGTGAAACTTTAATTTAACCTTATAGAGTATTTAAATCCTAAATCCCACATCTCATCATCTAGTACTAACAAGTAACAAGAACATCACAGCTATATATATATATTAACAATAACTAAAACTATATCCATCCAAAACCTGATGTGTCTCCAATAAAACGTCACAACAAATTAATATATCATCTAAGAAAAAAGATATGGTGCCCCCAAATGTCTGCCCCTCTTTCACTGTAAAAACAGGCCCCCAAAAAGCTACATCATGTGGGACCCACGTGCAGTGTTAGCGGGCAAAGTAGGGTGGCAAAGGCTGGGGCACTGTATCATCAACCTCTTTTGAATAAGATTTTATCTTGTATGAGTCTTTTTCTTAATGACTTGAGTGTAGTTAATGACATATTTTGTTACAGGTATCTAAACAATTTGAACCACTTTTTTGTTTATGTATAATTTAGTAGCTTAAAGCATCCGCATCCCTGAAATTTCATGGGGCTTTCTTAAGAGTAATATTGTAATTATAATTGAGATCTGAAAATTTCTTTAGAAATTCATTCAACAATGTTAAAATTTACTCATTTCTAATAAAAAATCACTCCTTGAAAAGGCTTTCTTAATTAGAAAGATTTTCTTTTTATTTCTAATTTAGAAATTCTGTAGAAAGTCTCTACATTCTTGAAAGGCTTTCAAAAAATGTCACATAAGATTTAGAAATACAATTAGAAATACCAATGCGGATGCTAACAAACAAAAACGAAAGAATTATGAAGGCTACAGAAAATGTTTTGACTTATAATAAAAATCAAACAAATCAATCTTTATAAATTATAGATACTATGCTAAAGATTACAATTAATGGTGTGGGGGTATAGTCGAGGAGGGGTTTAGTCGTTTAGATCTTTGAGAGACTACATACGGATAACAGATGTCCTTCTCATTTTAATTTTTTTTTTTCTGCTAACGACACTAATCGCCGATTTAGCTAAAGCAATCATGCAGTTTAGACATCCGTAACAAAATATATATCATTAATTACACATAGCAAATTAACCCTACAATTTTTTTTTTTCTTACTTACCCACTACACAAATATAAAAAGTTAAAAACTGATGTGACATGTACAGTTATCGATCCTCTTCTTTCTTTCCTTATATATATGCAGTCCCGTTTGTTGCATATTTGGCAAGTTCAACAATTCATTCATATATAGTCATATATATACATAGCATAAAATGATGCGAGCAGTTCAATACTTCAGCTATGGTGGGGGGTCGGCAGCACTAAAGGTATATATATATCCTTACTATATATAAAAGTATATTGGAAAAAAATAACATGAAAGGGTTATCTTTCCCAAATAAGAAACCTGAGCCGTTCATCATTTTCTTGGATGAATCAGAACCGTTGATTTACATTAATGCCCGTTGACGTTAATGTCTTAGCCCATTAAAATTTAAGGCCCCATATCAATTTCTTCAATATAAGGCCCATTACATATTATCTTAAAAATTTATTATAAGAAATAACAATTTCAGCCCAAAGCAATGCGTGGGCTTTTTACTAGTATATACTAATATACATGCATCTTAGGATTTACCAAGAAACTCATGTACGTTGATATAAAATATCAATGCACAACTTTAGTAGAAATACTAAATGAGTTATTATTACATATTTATCATGTATGTTAATGGCTTTATATTATATTATATTATATAATATAATCAATCGTATATATTATAGCTCTGTAATTAACCGTACGTCAATGCTGCTAATGTGTTTATGAGTAGAGTAACTTACTCAGCATGCCTAGTAGTATATGAGTAGAGTAATACCTAGCTAGCTAGCGTCCATAGAAAAACTGTTATAGTGTTATGTTATATTTTCGGGATGTATCTATTACATTCTTTGTACGTTTATAGACGTATGAACGAACGGCTTTTTATCAACAAATATATACAAGATGTTTCTCATATGAGTATATATATCGAAGTTCATACCAACAAGCTTATATATATTATTGTTTCAGCTTCCTATTCATTATATATATAGGGTGTGTTTGGATGAGGTGAAAATTATTTCTTAGTTGCTACCTTATGTTTGAATGTGTAGATAATTTTTCAAAAACATTAGATTTTGTGTGTGGTCACCATTCCAAACCATTGAGTTAATTAGTGACTATAATCACTAATTCAATATTCATCGATCAAAGAACCGGCCTTTAATTAGTCGTCTAGTGGTTAAGGGCAACACTCTCTGTGTGGGAGGTCGCAGGTTCGAAACTCGGATGAGAAGTCTTTTAATTTATAGACATATAAATTTGAGTGGCTTGACCCTCATCTTTTATGTCAAAAAAAATATTCATCGATCAGATTTGATATACCAAATAACATCTCTAACATATAGCAGTTCATGCAAACCAGGAATTACTTAATTTATATATATATTGAATACACACATACATATATAAATGCAGCATGTTGAGGTACCGATACCGAGACTTGAAGAGGAGGAGGTACTGATAAAGGTGGAAGCAGCAAGCTTGAATCCAATTGACTGGAGGATTCAACAAGGCATTCTGCGCCCAATTCTGCCCCCAAAGTTGCTCTCAATCTTGCCACTGCCTATTCCTTCTGCTGATTGCAAGTTCCCTTATATACCAGGTAATTTGTTCTTAAACTAATTAATCTTATCTTTAGTGCAGAAGGAAGGAACAAAGTTGAGATGAGAAATTATAGAGATAATGCTGTAATTGTACCGTGAATTCGATCGACTACTGTGGTCTAAACGCAATATATTAGAGTAGAATAATACCTAGCGTCCATAGAAAAACCGTTCATAGCGTCTACAGGTTATATTTGAAATGTATCTATTGCATTTCGGAGTATAATATTTGTTACATTCCGTACACGTCTATGGATGTATGGACGCAGGATGTTTCTCATTAAAGTATATGACATAATTCCAAATATTGAGATTGAATCTGACTTGTTTCTGACATGAACGGCATTCTGTTGTTCCTTAATTCTTTGAGACAATTTAAGGCCAGTTCTTTGATTCAAATAGTTGTTTCTTGTAACTATACAACAGGAATTGAGGTAGCAGGAGAGGTGACAGAGGTAGGAGCAAATGTTAAGACACTGAAGAAGGGCGACAAGGTCGTCTCGCATATCGGTTATCTTGTAAGCAAACTAATGCTTTAATTAGTTTACACTTACCAGTAACCATACCTTGCAATATGGCATCTTGCATAACAAACAAACAAACAAGAGTAATATTTAGCGTCCATAGAAAAACCGTCCATAGCGTCCATAGGTTACATTTCGGTATGTACGTATTTGCTACATTTCAGATTGTATCTGTTACACTCCGTACATGTCTGTGGAGTATTATATTATGAACAGTTTTTCAATGGAGGCAAGATCATGTTTCTCAACAAACAATCATATTTGTGCTGAAATCTGAATGAAAATTGCCATGTATGCCTGACAAACCATGGAACTGCTAATATGGCAATTATTGATTTGTTTATTAATTTTTTTATAAATTTTCTTGATTTACAGAATGGAGGTGGCCTGGCCGAGTTTGTGGTGGCACAAGAGAGCCTCACGGTGGTCAGATCGATCGAATCCGATTCGACCCAGTACGCATCCCTCCCGGTGGCAGGGGTAACGGCATTGCAGATTCTAAAATCCATTGGTGCCAAGTTTGACGGCACAGGCCGCAAATACAACATCCTCATAACAGCGGCATCAGGAGGCGTCGGCCAATACCTCATTCAGTTGGCACGGTTATCTGGCCATCACATAACAGCCACGTGCGGTGCCCGTAACATAAACCTCGTGAAAAGCCTCGGAGCGAACGATGTCCTCGACTACAGAACCCTCAAGGGACAACAAATGACTACTTCTTCAGGGAAATTATACGACTACGTGATCAATTGTGTGCCTAGCACCGAATGGTCGAACGCACTCGATGCAAATCTAACGAACCGTGGACGGGTGATCGAGGTAACCCCGACGCCAGTAACCGTGGCGAGGTATTGGGCAAAGAAGTTAACTAACTCTACAAAGAAATTGGAAGTGTTCATGTTGAAAGAAAACAAGGAGGATTTGCAGTTCATGGTTGGTTTAGTGAATAAGGGGTTAATTAGGACAGTTTTGGACTGTGCATATAATCTTGACAAGGCTCAAGAGGCATGGGAGAAGTGCATGGGAGGTCATGCAACAGGAAAAATTGTTGTGCAAATGTGATTGTGAGCAAGTGTACTAGTGCTTGTGGACTTGTGGTGTGCATTTTGATAATAAAGAAAACAAACTTCTTTTAGAAGTAATTTTTACAACTATGTTATTAATATTTTTGTATCGTGCGAGATTTTATTATACATAATTTGATGAGAACCATAAATCAAAATTTCGACAGTTAAGGTATGAGTATGGGAGGCATTTGTGCTCTTAAAAGTTAAGAGCTAAGAGCACCGTAGATTTTACTCATTTAATTAAATTATATAATAATATAACAAAGATATAACAATTTTCTAGTAAGTCCTACAAAAATAACAATATGACCTAATAAATGTATTATGTACCATAGCGTGCTATTTTGACGTTTACCGCTATATGTGCGATAGTGGTCCGCTATCGCGGCTATAACGAATAGCATAACTAGCGCACCGTTGGTCTATATCATAGTGTTTGAGGTCCAAAAACACTACAGAAATTGCCATTATACATTGACAGCCGCTGCAACTACTTAAAAAAAAAAATAATAATAATAAAAAGATGACTGAAACATGTTTCCAAATTCAAATCGCAGTTCCCTGACATCCCTCATTTTCAAATTCCGGGTGTGAAGGAAACAAATTTTTTTTGGGTCTTTTTTGGGGAAGGTTTTGAGTTTTGAATTGAGGCCCGTATTTTGTGGATCTAAGTTAGTTAATTATATGTAGTTGCTCTTTTTCTAAGGAGAAACATACCAAACACACCCATATAATATAGTACAAGTGTTCCATTGCATATTAAAAGGTCTTAGTTACAGCTTACATATATAATCCTGATGCATGAAAATAAAAAGCTCAAAGTCTGATGATGATAAGTTCTGACAATATATAGTTTGTACATCTTACAGTTACAGCCATGGAATTTACATTTCTGAACTTTTGTAGCTAGCAACTGACTTCAAATATCTGGAGATGGCTGCTTACCTCACTTGTCAATTCAAACAGCAACTTTTCTTCAGTGTTTGCACTTCAAGCTCCGGACACCAAGCCGACTAGATCGATCAACTCTTCTGGTAAATTGGCGGCGATATATGCACCTTTTGTTGATCCTCCTTGATTAGTTTGACGAGCACATGGCTAACGGTATTAGTTGCCGGCAATCTCCTTGTATTTAGTCTCCTTGGTTACTTCAATCGGCGACTTCCATTTCAGTATCGCAGTAACGGTCGCAATGATGCGAGCTGTTCAGTACTTCAGCTATGGTGGTGGATCTGCAGCACTCAAGGTAACACATTTTCACCATGTTTAGTAACATTGTCACAAAAAATCCATGTTCTCATATATGCTCCACATAGATGTTAATATGCTTGTGGATGGTTTTAAAAGTGCTTGAGGATGTTCACCATTTGATTTTATGTAGGAAGTTAAATTTAGTATGAGTTATTCGCTTGAGTAAAAAATATTGTTAGACATCTCTAAATTTTCATTTTTACTGCTTAATAAATACTTTATATGTTATATAAATATAATTGCAGCAGTCAGAGGTACCAGTTCCAAAACCAAAGGAGGGGGAGGTACTGATAAAGGTTGAAGCAGTAAGCTTAAATCCAATTGACTGGAGAGTACAAGAAGGCATTCTACGCCCGATTTTGCCTGCGAAGTTGCTTTCAGTATTGCCACTACCTATTCCTTTTGTCAGTTGCAAGTTTCCTTTCATACCAGGTAATGTTCAAAACTTCAAATAGTTCTATTCCTAAATTAATCTTACCTTGTTTGATGAGCATTCTGCTGGAGCAAACCGCTAATATGTACATGAATTGTAATAGAATGTAGAAAAACTAAAAACTTTAGTACTGTCAGTTAACCTTTCAATTCCGACAGTATCGTACCAGAAATATTTATTTTGAACGAACTAAAATGTACCATTATAAAAGGCACTCAGTTTATTTAGAAGTTTATTCAAAAGATGCAAGTCAAAGCCTGTTAATACCAGAAACAATCAGATGCAAGGTAAACAAGTAAACAACTCCCAAGGTCCTGAAAACTGTTATACGAACAGGGGGCTCTGGAGCTTATAGTCAGTAACATTTAATTGTAGTTGAGTCATGCACTCCAGCGAATTAACTGTATTAAAATTCAATTCACAGAAGAGTATGTGGCTAGACACAACAAACAGCGTTGGTGGTATTTGTTTTGCTATGGTATATAATTACATTGCACAATTAAAATAAAACTACATTACCAATTGGGACCAGATAATGATAAGAACGGCTATTGGCAATACTCTTACATATTACATTACTGAAAGAACTTTGCAACAGAAGTAATATCACCCCCTAACCTAAGGGCCATTGCTGACTGAAATAGTTTCTTATTATAAAAAAATAGGAGTTGAGGTAGCAGGAGAAGTGACAGAGGTAGGAGGAAATGTTAATACACTAAAGAAGGGTGACAAGGTCATCTCGCTGCTCAGTTATCTTGTAAGCAGACTGGTACCTTTTTCCAATATGTGCCCATAACAAAACCACACAATTTTTGCTAAATAAAACACCATATTTCTTAATATAAAAATTGTCATGCATACCTCATAAAACTTGGAATTACTTAATACAGTATATTATTGACACTGTTCATAACTTCATATATATTTCTTGCATGCAACTTCACAGAATGGAGGTGGCCTGGCCCAGTTTGCAGTAGCACAAGAGAGACTCACAGCTGTAAGGCCGATTGGATCGAAAGCAACCGATTATGCAGCCCTCCCGGTGGCTGGGGTGGCAGCATTGCAGATTTTAAAATCCATTGGCACCAAATTTGATGGCACAAGCCACAAATACGACATTCTCATAACAGCAGCATCAGGAGGTGTTGGCCATTATCTTGTTCAGTTGGCACGGTTAGCTGGCCATCATGTGACGGCCACATGTGGGGCCCGTAACATGGGCCTCGTCAAAAGCTTAGGAGCAAATGATGTCCTCGACTACAAAGCCTCTGAGGGAAAACAGCCAACTAATTTTTCCAGGAAGCTATACGACTATGTGATCAATTGTGTACCTAGCATTGAATGGTCTAATGCACTTGATGCTAATCTAACAAGTGATGGGAAGGTGATTGAGGTAACTCCAACGCCGGTAACCATGGCTAGGTATTGGGTAAAGAAGTTATCTAAGTCTACAAAGAAGTTGGAAGTGTTCATGTTGAAAGAAAACAGGGAAGATTTGCAGTTCATGGTTGATTTAGTCACTAAGGGGTTAATTCGGATGGTTTTGGACTCTACATATACCCTAGACAAGGCCCAAGAAGCATGGGACAGGTGCATGGAAGGCCACGCAACAGGAAAAATTATTGTGGAAATGTGAGGAACAAGGAATTATACTATTCACTTGTCCTATGCATCTTTATAATAAAATAAAATCAACTTTTTCTGGAAGTGATTTCAGTTCAGAACAATTTGGTTTTAAAGTGAACTTTGTTCATAGTATTTGATAGGTGCATGAAATATGGTGTTTGTTATAAAATAAATTTCATTATTTTCATGGGTGCTTTTTTGGTACTAGTAATCAACGAGCTCTTGAAGTGATAAATGCAAGGGGAAACGATAATATTGCTTATTCCTGTCAATAGTACATGGGTAATTAACTCGAAGGTACAAATAATAGATGCATCCTTGATTTTTTTGTGTATAAAGCTCATTAAGATATGCTTCACAGTGGATTGCCCATGTTTCTGTTCTAATTATATATTTAAATAAGGGTTTTAATGGCATATAGATGTAACCAATAATGCTTTGCAAGAGATGTAATAAATAGAATCAAGAAAAAGTACCCAAAAAAAAATGCCATATACAAAAAGCTTAATGAACAATGAAAAACCCGTGATTCAATCATCAACCCATTCATATAATTGTACTTTTTATTAGCTCAATTGAATATTTCTCAATGAAAAAACATCTTATTTTTTATTTACCTGCCTAAATATGTCATCTTCTCGCATGGTATTTTCTGATGCTCCTCCAAATCTAGCCAATTCTCTGTGCATTCTTTCTAATGCGCAATATATATATGCAAAAGTGTTCCAATCTACAATAGATATGCAATAGTGAGCCAAGTTTTTATGAAGGAAATTGAGAAATACAAAAGAATCAACGAATTGTGGAATATATATTAGTATTACTAAGCTGTTGATGCAAATTCTAGTTCAAACATGTACTAAATCTTTTCTACTCTATGAGAGTATGGTAATTAATAAATAACATATGTTTCAATGCAATGTAAAAACTTAATAAAAACTACATTTATTTATGTAACACTACCTTGTATCGCTAACAAAAGAGAAGGCAACCAAATTCCAAAGAGTTTCACTCCAAATGAGTACTATAAACACCAATGAACCATTATGCTGTGCATGCCTGCCGACATTCAATTTATAGGGGTTGAAATCTTGGTGGAGACACCGCGATCCTCAACAAAGAATGGACCTGTATCTGATTCCATTATCAGGTTCAAATTCAGGTCATGCACACAAAAGGATTAACCCAAATTACTTGTTTAATCCTCTCTCTGATCCCTGCTTCTATCTTCCTACAAATCTCTTCTGACAAATCATCTCCCCCCTTGCTTTTCAAAGCACCACATACCAGCCTATACGTAAACTCTCTAGGGACATGACCTCTCTCCATCATCTCCACTAAGAGATCTCTCGCCTCGCTAACCCTACCGCTTTCACACAACGAGTGTATAACCGGTGTATAGCTACTCGAACTGGGTTTACCATGCCCTCTCTCTTCCATCTCTCTCAACAACCTCACCGCCTTATCGGCCTCATTTACCACACTATAATACCTTATGAAAGAGTTGTACGTGGTTCGATTAGGCAAAACCCCCTTCACCAGCATTTCATCGAACAGCTCGTGTGCACGCCCGATCCGGTAAGTCTTACACAGCCCATTGATCAAGCAATTATAAGTCACCACATCGGGAACAAACCCGTTAAAAACCATCCTCCTGAACATGCGATTCGCCTCCCAGATCCTTCTTCTAACCGCCTTCTTGCACCCGGTCTCCAATCCCCTCCTGAAATAAAACGTTATAAATATGGTATACGTGTACAGGCTCGGTTTGCACCGGGCACCCGGCAGCTCCATCTGATCCAACAAAAACCTCGCCCTCTTAACCCCCCCGTTGCGACAAAGCGCCGCAATGAGGGTGTTACAACACTGCACATCGGGTTTGCAACGAAACTGCTTCATCCGGTAGAACAAATTCAGCGCCGATCTCGCATCCCCAGTCTCCCCCAGCGCGGCAATCAGGGCAGTAACAGTGGCCGTGGTAACCAAACCCTCGTTCCTCCGGAGAAAGCGCCAGAGGGAAGGGAGGGCACGGCAGGTGACCAAAAGGCGCGCCATCTCGCGGCAGGTGAGCTCGTCGTGGGGGAACTGGCAGTGGGACTGGGACCAGGAGTAGAAGGAGAGGGCGAGGGCGGGGAGGCAAGGAGAAGGGAGGAGGCGCGGCAGGGAGGAGAGGAGCGACTGGAGGATATGGGAGGTGAAACCTGCGAAGGCTGGGGAGGGAAGGAGGAAGGGGTTGAGGGAGATGTGGCGCTGGATTAGCGCCGCGAGGAGCTGCGGGAGGATCCTGTGCGGCGACGGCGACGGCGACGGCGATGACGGTGGCATTTGGGGTTTTAAGGGTTTAAGTTCACGGCGGAGGGAGGTGCTATGGACAGCGTTCAATTTACTTTGTGACCACTCTCTAGCATTTAATGGACGAGACTGCCCTTATAACAGTGACTATTTGTGCTTAATGATAGGGGTATTTTTGTCCATAAAAGGTATAAGAACTGTCCGGAAGTAAAAACTCCGCTGCCCGAAGCACCTCCCCACGGCGGAGGATATTGGGACCTGACTCCTGAGTGAGACTTTCCAGGAGGCAATTTCGAAGAGAGTTTCTCCTCTTTGTTTGGGTCCGCATCTGCTGCCATAAAACTTGCCATAGTTTATATAAGGTCCGTTGGATCGAACGGCTTAGATAATTAGAAAAAATTCACAAATGTCCAAAGAAACAAACTTATCTCTACCAGGGGCGAAGAGAAGGGGGGACTGGGGGTGCTAAGACCGCCCCTAATTTTCCAAATTACATACTGACATTTAATTTGTCAGTGTATTTTTGTAAAAAAAATTTATTTGGCTCCCCTATGATTTTCATGCACTAGTATAAATCTTTATTGGCTCCCTAAATTACATGAAGAGGAATCAAATTGACCGATCAATGACCATGAAATTAAATTTTGAATAACTACATTTCAAAATCTTAATAAACAAAACTAACTGATAATTGGTGTTAGAATATATTATGTTTTATGTGTACAAAAAAAATTATATCATTTTGATTTTATTTAAATGTGCACCAAAATTAACAAAAATCAATGGTTGAAATTTTATATTTTTTTTCTACTCTCTTAATTACTGTTGAAATGATGTTAATACTCTATCATTTATTATTCTATTGTGTATATGTTATTAAAATGATTTAGAATACATCTAGCGGTTTGCAATTGTCCATTTATATATAAATAATGAAATGACTACCATGGATATCAATAACCATGGTTGTTGAATCCCTCCTCAAATTATATATGGAGTTAGACTTTATATAGAATTATAAAAAAACCCATTAAGTAAGGTCTTAAAATTAATTGAAAAGTTCATTATTTTTTAAATTCAATTGTTATTGCTTTATTAATTTAATTACATGAAATGTGGTTATTTTCTTATTTATCTCTTCATTCCTCCCTTCGGTTTCGTCTTTTATTATGACTATTTGTGTTTGAGCTCTCAACGACACTTGACAATTTTTATATATATATATGTCTGTCTTTTGACTCCGGCAATCCGGCCCCCTCAATGCCAGATTTTTGGCTCCGCCCCTGTCTCTACCAATGCCTAAACCACTAACTTAATTTCACGAATGTCCAAAATATATGGCATGACTAGAACCTGTGCCCTATAATCATTTTCCTAAATAAAAGTATAGCAGGGGCCCGCCTATCATTGAAAGCAGGATTTGTAAGGCGTGAGTTGAACTCGCGCCTTACAAACCCGCCTTTTCATTAAACCCTTCTTCCTTCCTTAGCTCCCCAACTACTTTCTTTTTCTTCCTTCTATAGGTGCAAGTACAAGTCACGCCCTATATTTTGGGCATTCGTGAAATTAAGTTAGTGGTTTAAAAGTAGTAGAGATAAGTTTGTTTGTTAGAGTATTCGTGAAATTTTTCCTAGATAATTAGAAATAGGGTCCCTTTTATTGTGGGTCCCACTTACATAGACACAACAACAAAAAAAAGATTGTGCCATAGAAAACTATGTCTATGGCAGCGGACGGATGTCATTCCCTCTTTGTTTTAGTTGTTTTCAATTCTCATCAACGCCCAACGGGGAAGCTGCTGAATTGTTGTATGAATGGTGGTCTGGTCCATGATTGATGGTTCCATATCATATAGATGGAAATCAGACGGTTCAATCAAACAACTCTACTGTTTTTTTTACTAAAAAAATCAAACAACTCTGCTGTTATTTTTTTTAAAAAAAAAAAAAATCAAACAACTCTACTGTTTTTTTATTTTATTTTATTTATTTATTATTTGTTTGCAAGTCCGTAAGTAAGAACTCTAGTTTTTGTAGTAGTAGTACTTGTAAGATATTAGGAGGGAAAATATGAAGGATATACCAATCAACCAATTCATATCCTCTGATCTGGGTCACATGATCCAGTATTCAGGTAAACCCGAACCCTGAGGAGATCCAATGGGTCATATGCCTCAAGTCATGTGACCCCGGTCAGATGATCATCATCCCCAATCAACAGAGTGTACTTTTCTTTTTTCTTTTTTTTCCTTTCAATCATTAATATTTTGTGTGAATGTACCATAGCAGACTTCTTCAATCCTAAATCATAAAACTGGTGGCAAAACTTCCTCAATAAGCAATCATAAATTCATAATATTCATTCAATTATATTCAGCTAATACATCAATTAACACAACACATTTCTAAAATTATTCAAGCCAAAAAAATGCCGTATTTCAAGTTCTCAAATACTAATTTATCTCAGATAAAAAATACCATTAAATAAAAAATTGTACTAGCAGATGACCTTGGTCTTATTATCCACTTCAAGCATCTCATGAGCAATGTGACCGTTGGTCAGCTCAGCATGACACTTTGCCGCAACGGGTGGCCGCCTATAATGCGACTTGCCGTTAGGAGGCAGCGCATCGAGCTCGCGCAGCACCTTTTCGATGTCCAGCACCAGGCGCTCGGCAAGGCCGCGGCTGAAATCTTCTCTGATCACGACACGCAACACGGTGACATGCTGAGCGTCTGCTGGCATGCTGTACGCGGGCACAATCCATCCGAACCGACGCAGGTGGTGAGACAGCTCGAACTCGTCGTGATGGCTCCGGTCCTTGAGGGAGAAGGCGACGAGCGGGATGCCGTTGTCCTTCGAGGCTATGGTGAACCGGCCGGTGCTCGAGCCCCTCTTTGAGAACCATTGCATTGTCTTGGCAATTCTCCATTATGTTTTTGTAACCCTGTATTGAAGAAATTGATGCAACATTTAAAAACTTGAACTGAAACTTGAAAACATATAAAAAAGATTGAAACTTTGTATGCAGAATAATAATTGATACTAAATTACACTTATATATTTACCTCAAAACCTAAGCGGATGAGCTGATAATACTGGGCGATAACTTGGCTAGATCCTGATTTGCAAAACAAAACAATGAAAAAATAAAAAAAAATCACATTTTAAAATCTGTTTGATACCAAAAAATGGTACCAAATTAAATACAATATGTATATATTTTTCTTTTGTGTTACCTTTTGAGAAGTTCAGTGTGAATGTAGGTTGATCAGTGCCAAGGTAGTTGATGTGGAAGATAAGCTCCTCCGGCAAGTCCTCCTTGCTGCGCCACACGACCCACCCGATGCCGGCGTAGACGAGCCCGTACTTGTGCCCACTCACATTGATGCTCTTCACCAATGGCAGCCGGAAGTCCCACTCGAGCTCTGGGTACAAGAAGGGTGCAATGAACCCCCCGCTCGCCGCATCGACATGGATCGGTACGTCCCACCTGCAAGGTTTGATCAAGAATAAACTTGTGACATGTTCTTATGTGAAGTTCTTAAATCTTATCTGTGTAATTTGGTTCTCAATATTGGTTCTGTGAGACATAAAAGCACTATTTTGAATCAAAAATTTACTTTGAAACAAACAAAGGTTCTAATAAATTCTGTTAATTCTAGTATTGATTTTGATTCTATAATTAAGCAACAAAAACTGACCCTGTTTCTGAGTTCTTCTTGATCAATAGGTCATTGAGGAGCTTGACATCCTCAAACTCTCCATTAAGAGTCGAACCGAGGATTGCAGCGACACAGATCGTGTTCTCGTCGACCAGTTCCACCGCCTTCTCGGGGTCCATGACATAGTATCCTTCCCTCAGTTTCACTTCTTTCAACTCCACTTCGAAGTACCGCGCAAACTTCTCCCAGCAGACCTATATATATAATTTACTCAATTCAATACTTTGCTTATAACAGTAACAATATGTTTACCGGTAAATCAGTAACTTTAATTTGTATCCTATATTACTTAGCTGCAATTGGAATACCCGATCGATACAACTCATCACTAATCTACATTATCTGATTTCCTTACCTGAACATTTGCTCCGGTGACGATATTGGGTTTGTCGTAAGGCTTTCCTTCAGCCTTCCTTTTGTTCTGCCACTTCCTCTTGAAGGCCAATCCAGCCAGCATTATCGCCTCTGACGACCCCACCGTCCCGACTCCGACAGCAGCCTCGGAATCGCCTAGTGGAGCATTGAACAGGTGTCCAATCATGTTTACACACCGGTTCTGCAGCAACAAGGAGGAAAAAAAATTGTCAGCAACATGCCAACATGTTCAAATAACAAAGCAGTAAAGTGGTCAAGATTCACAATTTATTTCTTTTTAAGCAAGCGCAGATACAGATGAATAGTGTATACAATTTAAAGCTGGAAATAAGACATTATGTCCTTCAATAAACTAGAGAATTTTCTGAAGAAAAATAATAAAAGTGCCCTTTGAAGTACAATTTCAATAGGAATATAACAATCAATTGATTTTGCAAAAAAATTCTGATATACTTCTATTTTTTTTCCTCTAAAAACCCACCAAAAATATTTGATCTTCACAGTAAAAAGATCGAGATGGCGCGGAACATTTCCACTAACCTGAAGCTCAGTAGTCACCGGGTACTCGTCCATGTTGACATAGTTTTTGTTGATAGACGCCATGATAAGCTTGTCACACTCGGGTTCCATCCATGTCGTCACGAAGGATGCCAGATTGAGCCGGGGATTGCCATCCAGCATCAGCTCGTCGTTGATTATCTGGTACGCGGCTTCCTTCGGGATCGAGTTCTCCGGCATGCGAAACCTTGATTCATGATAACACATTGATGAACAGATGATTTTTAGAACAAGGGATCCATAACATGCGGAGAACAAGGGATGCTCTTTAAAGTTGAGATATCATATATATATGCATAAAAAATTTGAAACTAAAAGCATTTGAAATATGTAACTGATGATAATAACACCAAAAAATCAAATCAAATTAAATTAGATTAAGAAAACGGATGAATTGATGATATTGATGATGCATAAATCACCTGGTGTTGTGACAAAACCCGTCCCACCCCCGACCCGTCCGGCGGACCCTTGCCCTTTGCCTGTGCGGACCCGCCCGTGCGGGGTTTCGGACGGGTCGGCCGGGTCGGACGGGTCGGACGGGTCAAGGGTAAGGGCGGGTAAGGGTCCGGGTTTTGGACCTCACCCCCGTAACCCGCCCGCCCGTCTAAACCGTGCTCGCCCTTATCCATTACCCGCACTTCTCGCCCGTCGGACCCGTGCTCTGATGAGTCTTAATTGTACTCTATTTTATATCGGGATTTATCTCTTAAACTATACCTTTTTATTTAGTTTTGAGTTAATTTAGTTTAGTTTTTGTGTCAAGTTCGAGATACTGCCGCATTCTTGATTTTGATTGCAGATATGAAGAATTGGAAGAGATTTGAACACAAAACAAGAAGACCGAAGGAAGACAGGTGGAACGCGAATTTATTAAAGAGAAACTGCAAGAATTTCGGACCGAAATAAATCAATTCGGACCGAAATTGTCTGAACTGAACCAGTGAAGATTCTGCAGAAATTTCGGACCGAATTGAATTAATTCGGACCGAAATTATGCGTTTTGAAACAGTGAAGAATTTCGGTCCGAATTAAATCAATTCGGTCCGAAATATTTTCTGGCGAGTTTTTCTATCTCAGCAGTTATTGATGTTTGGAGGCAACCTTTGGTCTATTTTTCTGGGTTTATATATATAGACTCCCCTTCTCTTCTAGGGGGGCTGGTTGGTATCTTGAAGAATTGAATTAGGAACTAGAACTAGAGAAGAACTTAGAGACTTGGAGATCGGAATCGGGAGTTCTCACGATATCTCGGTGTTTGATTTCTTCTTCCTTCTTTTCTCTCTTTTCTTTATGTTTTGCTTGAACATGAAATCTGAATTGTTTCTTGTAGTCATGAGAGGCTAATCCCCTCTCTAGGGATGTTGGTTTGTAGTTGAACTTGTAGTTTAATTTACTCGGATGATGCTTTTAATGTTATGTTGTGATTTTGTTTCTTGTTAAATTGCTTGTGTATTGTTTAATCGCTATGCATGATATCTTAGAAACTAGGGTTACGACTCGCCAAGTAAAACTCGTAGTTTTGGATTAGGAAGCAAAATTAGATTTATGATTAGATACTTAACCGTGAAATCGTGAATCTAGGAGAAATTGTTAATTAACTGTTAATTGTGTGATGTGCTTAACCGCGAAGTAAGAATTTGTAGTTGATTAATTGTATCAAGAACTTAATGAACATTAACTTGTAGGGTGAGGAACTTAATAGTGAAATCCAAGAAGTTTGTGTACGGTATTAAGCCATTAAAACTGTAGTTTAGTACCAACAATTGAATTGATACCCTCTCACAATAATACAATTAAAAGTGTAAATCGAGTGAATTAATTCTACAAGGGATAATTAAACCAATGTCCCTAGTTCAAGTTTAATCGAGTTTTTCAAGTTTGCTATCATTAGTTTTAAATTTAGATTAGTTTAATCAAACTTTCAAGATCGAATTGTCTAGATCGGTGATTGAATTGACAACCAGTGCATTACTTTGTTTGTCCCTGTGGAATCGACACCCCTATATACTACACGGTAGGTTCATGCGCTTGTGAACCGAACCAAATTGTGTTAGGGATTATTAGCAGATATTTCACATTAAGCTTTTTGGCGCCGTTGCCGGGGACAACGGTAGTCCTGGTTAAAATTTGAAAACTGAGACTAGACACTTTTCTTTTTCTTTATTTTCTCTCTTTTTGTGATCTCACTTGTTCTTCTTGATTTTCTTGCTTTGTAGGATCCATCACTGGCTCTCAACACACCTCTCCTTGTGTACAGAAGACGAAGAAGGCAACCTAGGCGTTCGACAAATCCAGCCCAACCTCGGCGACTGGTTTTTGACGACCCGCCCGTCATGGCCGACATCGACAACGATACTCGTCCTCTGAAGGACTTTGCCGCGCCTAAGGCCACTGATCTCCGCATGGGCTACACCGTGCCCGCCATCAACGTGCACAACTTCGAACTCAAGCCGGCCTTCATGAACGCCGCCGCTCAGCACCAATTCTCAGGGTTACCTCATGACGATCCAAACAATCACTTGACCAACTTTGCGGAAATTACAAACAACGTCATCATAAATGGTGTCTCTACGGACGCTATTATGCTTAGGCTTTTTCCGTTTTCCCTTAGAGATAGGGCAAAGAATTGGTTAAGGTCATTACCACCGGGTTCTATTACCACATGGGCTGAATTGTCAAACGCATTCCTTGCTAAATATTTTCCTCCGTCCAAAACTGCAGCATATAGGAATCAAATAACAAGTTTTAGACAAAAGGTGGATGAATCTCTTAGTGAGGCATGGGATAGGTATCAAGAGTTGTTACGTTTGTGTCCCCATCATGGTCTTGAAAAATGGCTTATTTTGCAAACTTTTTATGATGGTTTAACTTACAATACTAGGATGACTCTTGATGCAGCGGCAGGTGGAAGTCTGATGGCAAGGAATCAACATGAGGCGTACAACCTCATTGATGAGATGGCGCTCAACCAAATCCAGTACTCTAATGAGAGAGGCGCTCCAAAGGCTTCGGGACGATTGGAGACCGACTTGATGACAAGGATGGCGGCACAGATGGATGCCATGGAGCAGAGATTGAGCAAGCTCAGTGTGTCCGCGGTGAATCAACTCAACCCTTGCTCGATTTGCGGCGGCACGGATCATTTGGCCATCAACTGCCAATTAGGGTCAAGTAGCGACGGAGACATGGAGCAGGCCAACGCTTTGAACAACTTCCGGCCACAAAACAATCCATACTCCAACACCTACAACCCCGGTTGGAGGAACCATCCGAACTTCTCTTGGAGGAATGACCAAGCGCAGCCCAACCAAAACCAACAGAGGCCGTTTCAGAACTTTGGGCAGCGGAATTTCGAGAACAACCAACCTCCCAAATCCAACCTTGAGAAGATGATGGAGAATTTTATTGAGGCACAAGGCAAGAAGAACAATGAGCTCACTGATGCTTTAAACAATCTTGGTGCCAAGGTGGACTTGCTCGCCACGCAAAACAGGCTCTTGGAGACCCAAGTAGCGCAACAAGCATCTTCCTCTTCTCGCCAACAAGGGCACCTTCCATCCAAGCCCGAGGACATTCAACGCGAACATGTCAAGGCCATCGAGACTCGAAGCGGGTTGCAATACGAAGGACCCAAGATGCCCGAAGAGGAGTGGATCAAGGCGAAGGAATCATCTCTTGGTGCCAGTGAAGGCGACACGGTTGAAAGTTCGGAGAAGGAGCCGGCACAAGAGAAGGACGCCACCAAGGACTCCACGCCACAGGTAAGTACGGAGGTGCCAAGGTACATCCCTCCGCACAGGTACGTGCCCTTTCCCGAAAGATTGGTGAAAACTAAAATGGACAAGCAATTTGGCAAATTTGTGGACTTATTGAAACAATTGAATGTGAACATACCCTTCACGGATGTGATCACACAAATGCCCACATATGCCAAGTTTTTCAAGGAGATTCTGTCAAATAGGAGGAAGCTCGAAGAGACTCAAACTGTGACTTTGACTGAGGAGGTAAGTGCACTTGTCTTGAACAAGTTGCCACCCAAACTCAAAGACCCCGGAAGCTTCTCCATACCTTGTTCTATAGGCGGTACCAATTTTAAACAAGCATTGTGTGACCTAGGAGCAAGTGTAAGTCTCATGCCAAGAACTGTTTATGAGCGAATCGGTGTTGGTGACCTAAAACCTACACGAATTTCATTGCAATTGGCCGATAGGTCTGTTAGGTTGCCATTGGGCATTGTTGAGGATATACCGATCCAAGTCGGTAAATTTTTCATTCCTACCGATTTTGTTGTAATTGAGATGGAAGAGGACACGCAAACCCCTCTCCTATTAGGGCGTCCCTTCCTCGCAACTGCCGGGGCTTTAATTGATGTTAAAAACGGGAAATTGACTTTAGAAGTGGGTGAAGAAAAAGTTGTTTTTAATATTGGAAAATCTCTTAAATACCCTTCTAATGAGGATTCAATTTGCAGGATTGAGACAATTGACGCTCTCGTTGCGGAATACTTGGACGATATCATCATTGATGATCCCATGATGCGCACTCTCATGCAAACGGAAGGAAGCGCAACCTTGCAGGAGGTGCTTGACGAGATTGCCAGTTTTCAGCCGGAGACGATTCTTTCAACGGAGGCAAGTGCTGAAACTAAAGCAAACTCCAAGGCACCCAACGTTGAACTCAAGCCTCTTCCGCATACTCTCAAATACGAGTTCTTGGGACCCGATGAGACGTACCCCGTGATCGTCAGCGCATCTCTCGATCAAGATCAAACCAAGCAACTTTTGAAGGAGTTGAGAATACATCGCAAGGCGATTGGCTACACGATTGATGAACTCACCGGCATCAACCCCTCCGTTTGCATGCACAAGATCAACATGGAGGATGACCACAAGCCGACCATTGAAGCACAACGAAGGCTCAACCCCAATTTGAAGGAGGTCGTTTGGAAGGAGATCCACAAGCTCCTGGATGCCGGGATCATCTACCCAATCTCAGATAGCAAGTGGGTGAGCCCCGTGCATGTGGTGCCCAAGAAAGGAGGCACAACCGTTGTCAAAGGCGCAGACGGAAATCCTATCTCTACACGAGTTGTGACCGGGTGGCGCATGTGCATCGACTACCGGAAACTCAACTCCGCCACGCGAAAAGACCACTTTCCTCTTCCCTTCATTGACCAAGTTCTTGAAAGACTTGCTAAACATTCCTATTTTTGCTATTTAGATGGCTATAGCGGGTTTTTCCAAATACCGATCCACCCTGAGGACCAAGAAAAGACCACTTTTACTTGCCCTTATGGCACATTTGCATACCGTAGGATGCCCTTTGGTCTTTGTAATGCACCGGCCACTTTTCAAAGGGCCATGATGGGAATTTTTTCTGATTTAATTGAGAACTGCATGGAGGTTTTTATGGATGATTTTTCTGTGTACGGTACATCTTTTGAAACTTGTCTGTCCAATCTCTCGAAGGTTCTAGAAAGATGCGAGGAAGTGAATCTGGTTTTAAATTGGGAGAAGTGCCATTTTATGGTACGCGAGGGGGTAGTCTTGGGTCATGTTGTATCAGCAAATGGTTTAGAAGTGGACAAAGCAAAAATTGACGTAATTGAAAAGTTGTCGGTACCAAAAACTGTCAAGGATGTTAGAAGCTTTCTAGGTCACGCGGGGTTCTACCGCCGCTTTATTAAGGACTTCTCTAAGATAGCTAAGCCTCTAACTAACTTGACCATGAAATATGTTGATTTTGATTTTAATGTTGAATGCATTGATGCTTTTGATAGGTTGAAGAAAGCCCTCATCTCGGCGCCGATCTTGCAACCTCCCAATTGGAGCGAACCGTTTGAGATAATGTGCGATGCAAGCGATTATGCCGTTGGAGCGGTGCTGGGGCAGCGGGTTGGCAACAAGCCATATGCAATCTACTACGCTAGCAAGGTTCTCGATGAAGCCCAAGTGAACTACACCACAACGGAGAAGGAGTTGCTAGCGGTGGTGTTTGCTATCAACAAGTTCCGATCCTATCTCGTGGGGTCCAAGGTTGTTGTCTATACCGACCATGCGGCAGTCCGATACTTGCTCGCAAAGAAAGACGCAAAACCTCGCCTCATCCGTTGGGTCCTCTTACTTCAAGAATTTGACCTTGAGATCAAGGACAAAAAGGGGACTGAGAACACGGTGGCGGACCACCTTTCCCGCCTTAAGCGTGAGCCAAGCTTGGGGGAGTTACCGATCGACGACTCCTTCGTTGATGAGCAACTGTACCAAGTCCAAAGCCTCAACTCGCCTTGGTACGCAGATTTTGTTAATTTCTTAGCGTGCGGAATTCTTCCGCCGGAACTCACCTACCAACAAAAGAAGAAGTTCTTTTCCGACGTGAAGAACTACTTTTGGGATGACCCCTTTCTCTTCAAGCTCGGGGTCGATGGGATCCATAGAAGGTGTATTCCGAAGGAGGAAGTCGGTTCGATCTTGTTTCATTGTCACTCCGCTCCATATGGCGGCCATGCCTCCTCCAACAAAACCGCGGCCAAGGTACTCCAAGCAGGTTTTTATTGGCCAACTCTATTCAAGGATGCACGTGAATTTGTGATGTCATGTGACAAGTGCCAGAGGTCGGGGAATATCTCAAGGCGGCACGAGATGCCCCTCAACAACATTTTGGAGGTAGAATTGTTTGATGTGTGGGGAATTGATTTCATGGGGCCATTTCCGAGTTCTTGTGGAAATAAGTTCATTCTAGTGGCGGTCGATTACGTCTCCAAGTGGGTGGAAGCCATCCCACATCCAACCGCCGATGCCGCCGTTGTTAAGCGGCTCTTTCAAAAGGTGATCTTTCCTCGATTCGGGGTGCCCCGAGTCGTGATAAGCGATGGTGGCTCTCACTTCGTCAACCGCCATCTTGAGAATTTATTGACCAAGTACGGAGTCAAGCACAAGGTAGCCACCCCGTACCATCCCCAAACAAGCGGTCAAGTGGAGATATCAAATCGCGAAGTCAAGAATATTTTAGAGAAAATGGTGGGGCGAACAAGGAAAGATTGGTCCTTGAAACTCGATGAGTCATTGTGGGCGTACCGAACGGCATTCAAAACGCCAATTGGCATGACTCCCTTCAAGATGGTCTATGGGAAGCCATGTCATCTACCTGTAGAACTGGAACACAAGGCGTATTGGGCAATCAAGGCCTTGAATTATGATCTCAAAGCCGCTGGTAAGAAAAGATTGTTGGAGTTGCATGAATTGGACGAGTTGCGCCTTGAGGCATATGAGAATGCAAAGTTGTACAAGGAGAAGACCAAGCGTTGGCATGACAAGCACATCCTCCGAAGGTCTTTTCAAGTCGGTGATTGGGTGCTTTTATTCAATTCCCGACTAAAACTCTTTTCGGGAAAATTGAGAACAAGGTGGCACGGGCCATTCCAAGTGCAAACGGTGCTCAATCATGGAGCGGTCGAGATTTGGAGTGAGAAAACCGGTGCATTCAAGGTGAACGGACAAAGGCTAAAGCATTACATTCATGGAGAGCCAATTGGAGAGAAGATGGATGTCTCTCTCACCGATGCACCGACTGACTGAGCAAAACCAGGGAGTTCGTCGAGCTAACGACGTTAAATTAAGCGCTTCTTGGGAGGCAACCCAAATTTCTTTTTCTCTTCCTTTATTTCAATTTCCTTTATTTGCTTTTGAAAAAAAAAAAAAAAAAAAAAAAAAAATAATATAGAAAACATAAAACACAAAAATAAAAATTTTTGGCACAGAGAATTTTTCGCAAAAATTTCGGTCCGAACTGATTAAATTCGGACCGAAGTTTTGCAATCGCCAATCAGTGGCAAAAATTCGGACCGAACTAAATCAGTTCGGACCGAACTTTTGCATTTTCCAACCAGTGGCAAAATGAACAAAAAATTCGGTCCGAACTGATTTAGTTCGGACCGAACTAAAAATCTGAAAAAAAAAAAAAAAAAAAAAAAAAAAAAAAAAATTTCTCCTTTCCCTTCTTTCTTTTTCTTCTTTCTTTTTCTTTCTTTCTTTCTTTCCTCCGCACCTTCCTTCTTTTCCCTTGCTACTCGACAGGAGCCGGCACCAGCGCCACCTCCGCCCCAACCTGCCGGCGCACCGCCTGCGGCACCGCCATCGCGCCAGCGCCGCCGCCGCCAGACCGTCCCTCTCCTCCCTTTCTCCATTTCCCCTCTTCCTTCTCTCCTCTGCTGCCCACCAAAACCGAGCCACCACCCACCGCCGGCGCCGCCCTTCTCCGGCCACATCACCGCCAACCGACACCACCATTACACTCCCCTCGCTCTCCTCTACCCATTCCCCTAACCAATTGCACTAATAGACCGCTCATTCACCGTTCCCCTCGACAACCCTAGAACCACCACCGGCGGAACTCGCCGGAATCCGATACCAAATTTCCAATTGACCGCGCCCACACCATCTACACCATCCCCGTAACCCCTACCGCTCTCACACCGCCGCCAATTTTACCCCTAACCATCACTTCCACCACCTACACCAAAATATGGCGGAACGGACAAAAACGACAGCGCGGAAGCATACCTCTAAACCGCCCACACGGACGTCTACACGTCGCGGCGCACGCACCGAACCCGTGCCCGAGCACCTGTGGGACGAGAACACCAAGCCCGACTTCAACATCACATGGACAGACCCGACGCACAAGGAAAAATTCGATATTCTCAAAGGGCGTAAACTTATCTCCTCTCGTTTTATTGATATCGAAACCATTAAAACCCTCGGTATATTTGATGAAGTCAAACAATTGTGTGACAATGTCGGTGTTTGGGATTTGCTAACAACTGTGGTACCAACTTTTCGGACTTTAACATATGAATTTTTGTCCACACTATCATTTAATGAAGATTGCTCCCAATTGATCTTTCAATTAGATGGTACCAGTTATGCTTTGACTGACAACGAATTAAATACAATTTTTAACTGTCCACAAAAACCAAATATGATAGATTGTGCAAATTGGTCAACCACTGTACGCGTCAAATTTTATGAAATGGTTTTTGGCCAAAAACAACAGGGTCAAAGTGCATTGCAAATTCAACACCCAACTCTTCGGTACATCCAAAAGGTTTTGGCCCATACTATATTTGGTAGAGGTGAATCATCGGGCAAATTGAATGTTAATGACATGTTTCTCTTATATTGCATGATTCGCAATGGTATAAGAAATGTTCAACCAAATGTAGGGTATTTTGTGGCTTATCACCTTTCGCAAGTGTCTCTTCACCCTGCGGCCAAAGGTGACATTGCTATTGGTGGGCTGGTCACACGCATCGCGCAACACTTCAACCTAATCGGCGAACCACCGTACCAACGCACCTTAACCACAGGCCCAACATCCCTCCACATGGCTTGTCTTCTCACTTACAAGTTCATCCAGCGCAAGGACGATCACTACATCAATATCACTTCCGACAACCATGCAATCCGACTGCCCTACGACATTCCCTTCGATGTCCGCGATTCCTCAACCTGGACGGTTTTTCCATTCCGCGACCCCACTGACGGAAGTGATGATCCGGACACTGAACCACAAACAACCGCCCCAAATCTCTCCGAATGGCGTCATGAGCGAGGACAACCGAGTCACTCAACCGAAACTGCTACCGAACCTACCAACGCCATGATTTACGAGCAGTTGCGTCAAATTCACCAAACCCAACTTGACCAACAACACCAACTCGATGAAATTGACGAACGCTCATACGAGGCTTGGCATATGGCGCATAATATGCAACAATGGCATGTGGCTCAGGGGCACTACGAGGTACCGCCGTTTCCTCCACGCCAACCACGCCGCTCTCGACACCGACAGACATCTGATGCGGGTCCATCCCACGGGCCTACCAACTAAACAACCACATCACCCACGCCATCTCCGCACAACTCATTGTAAGTATTCCACTTCTCTTAAACTTTCTTTAGGTCCTGAATCCAAACATTGCGGTCAATGTTTGATTTAAGCTTGGGGGAGATTTTTGAGATTGTATCTTGCATCTAGGAATTTATTTTTTTTAATCTTCAAATTTTAGCGGATTTTTGCTTTATTGCGGGAAATTTAATATAGGAAATCGAAGCAAAGGATTGATTGGGTGACACTTGAGTGTCTTTAACGGGTTTTTCGTGGAATTAAGAAAGGGAATTGTTCAAATTTTTTTCAAACTAACCCATAGTGTCAGAAATTGGAACCCTTGCCCTAAAATGTGATTGTGTGAAAGGTGAGGTATTTTGTGACGATGAGATTATATGGACCTGTCTGATACCTTATGTGAACCTTTTTGTACCTAGATGATCCATTTGAGTGTTTGAAAAAAAAAAAAATAAAATAAAATAAAAAAAAATAAAAAACAAAAAACAAAAACAAAAACAAAAAAATATAATAATTAAAATAAAATATTTACTTTCAAACAAGTGGCTACCACAAGAGGTCAGAAACAGAAGAGGGGATGTGAAAAATGGCCCTGCTGTCAGTGACGGGGGCTCAGTCCCGACCTCCTCAATTGGACCACGTGTGAAATAGAAAGGTACACACAAGGGAGAAAGGTCTAGTAATCTCATCCGAACGGGAAACTCACCATGATCTATAATTGTAAAGAGGGTTTGGAAAACTTGTTTCGAAAGTAAGGCATTGTGGAGTGAAAAAGAAAATAACCGAAAATTGCCAAGAGGAATTCCAAAAACCCGAACCCATGAGAAAACATGTTAGTGACCCTTGAAAATGGCCCGTGATTTTGTAAAATATCCGCGATCTTTCTTTTGCATGTAGTTAATTTCATTTGCATAATTGGTGAGTTTAGAGATTTTTCCTTAGATACTGGTTTGAGACTTGCTTGAGGGCAAGCAAGGATTAAGCTTGGGGGAATTTGATGAGTCTTAATTGTACTCTATTTTATATCGGGATTTATCTCTTAAACTATACCTTTTTATTTAGTTTTGAGTTAATTTAGTTTAGTTTTTGTGTCAAGTTCGAGATACTGCCGCATTCTTGATTTTGATTGCAGATATGAAGAATTGGAAGAGATTTGAACACAAAACAAGAAGACCGAAGGAAGACAGGTGGAACGCGAATTTATTAAAGAGAAACTGCAAGAATTTCGGACCGAAATAAATCAATTCGGACCGAAATTGTCTGAACTGAACCAGTGAAGATTCTGCAGAAATTTCGGACCGAATTGAATTAATTCGGACCGAAATTATGCGTTTTGAAACAGTGAAGAATTTCGGTCCGAATTAAATCAATTCGGTCCGAAATATTTTCTGGCGAGTTTTTCTATCTCAGCAGTTATTGATGTTTGGAGGCAACCTTTGGTCTATTTTTCTGGGTTTATATATATAGACTCCCCTTCTCTTCTAGGGGGGCTGGTTGGTATCTTGAAGAATTGAATTAGGAACTAGAACTAGAGAAGAACTTAGAGACTTGGAGATCGGAATCGGGAGTTCTCACGATATCTCGGTGTTTGATTTCTTCTTCCTTCTTTTCTCTCTTTTCTTTATGTTTTGCTTGAACATGAAATCTGAATTGTTTCTTGTAGTCATGAGAGGCTAATCCCCTCTCTAGGGATGTTGGTTTGTAGTTGAACTTGTAGTTTAATTTACTCGGATGATGCTTTTAATGTTATGTTGTGATTTTGTTTCTTGTTAAATTGCTTGTGTATTGTTTAATCGCTATGCATGATATCTTAGAAACTAGGGTTACGACTCGCCAAGTAAAACTCGTAGTTTTGGATTAGGAAGCAAAATTAGATTTATGATTAGATACTTAACCGTGAAATCGTGAATCTAGGAGAAATTGTTAATTAACTGTTAATTGTGTGATGTGCTTAACCGCGAAGTAAGAATTTGTAGTTGATTAATTGTATCAAGAACTTAATGAACATTAACTTGTAGGGTGAGGAACTTAATAGTGAAATCCAAGAAGTTTGTGTACGGTATTAAGCCATTAAAACTGTAGTTTAGTACCAACAATTGAATTGATACCCTCTCACAATAATACAATTAAAAGTGTAAATCGAGTGAATTAATTCTACAAGGGATAATTAAACCAATGTCCCTAGTTCAAGTTTAATCGAGTTTTTCAAGTTTGCTATCATTAGTTTTAAATTTAGATTAGTTTAATCAAACTTTCAAGATCGAATTGTCTAGATCGGTGATTGAATTGACAACCAGTGCATTACTTTGTTTGTCCCTGTGGAATCGACACCCCTATATACTACACGGTAGGTTCATGCGCTTGTGAACCGAACCAAATTGTGTTAGGGATTATTAGCAGATATTTCACATCATGCTCGTGCCCGTGCCCGCCCGTCGCCCGTCGGACCCGTGCCTGTGCCCGCCCTTCTGACCCGATCCGATCCGCCCTTCGGACCCGTCTGACACCACCCCGCTCCCACTCCCACCGTCCTGCACACCTCGGTCCTCATGACCCGCCGTGAGACCCGCCCCACCCTCCGGACCCGCCTGCCCGACACGTCCGACTCGCCCCCCCCCCCCCACCCCCCCCCCCCCCCACCCCCCGCACCCGCCGCACCCGCGCGAACCCGAGTTCGGATTCTAAAAAAAAATTGTTTTAAAATTTATTTCATTTTTTTTTAATATTATGTTTTAAAAAAATTATTTTAAACATTCCCTAAAAAAATGTAAAAAAAAAAAAACACGCCGGAATCCGCCCGAAAACGTCGGAAAATGTCGGAAATTGCCGGCGATCCGCCCAAAGCCGACACGACCGCACTCGCCCCCCGCCCGCCTTTGCCCGCCCGTACCCGACCTCGCTCGAAGGGCAAGGGGCGGGTAAGGGCATGGGTTTTTCCCCAAACCCGCTGGACCCTTCGCCCGTCGGACCCTTCGCTCGTCGGACCCGTCGCCCGCCGGACCCTTTGCCCGCCGGACCCTTACCCGCCCTTTTGTCACAACACTAAAATCACCTCACCTGGGAAGGGAAGTTTGTGCATAGCGGGATGCAAACACTGAGTGATGAACAGACGAGTCAGTTTGTGCTGCGGCATTTCTCAATGATACCATGGTTCTAACTTCTAGCCTTCTAGGGGTGAATATATATATTAAACGAGAACAATTAACTTAAGACTGTTTAGCTAGCTAATTAGCTAGTGTGTTGATTTAGTGAAAGGAAGGAGAACTGGAGAAGATGCAATGGTTATGGTGGGGGCGTTATTATATGCAGAGGAATGCAATTTATAGAGCAAAAATATGCACTAGATAGCTAGCTGCAAATTATTAATTAATGAAAAGCAGTAAGAAAGAATTAGTCCTTTTTCCCAAGCATAAAATTAGTGGCGCTCTTTCTTAAACTAGAATTTAAGAAAGAGATGCTTGGCCGAATTTTGTTCTTGTTGTGTGTAATCAGGAGTAACGCTGATATTTACTTAACGAAATGACATTTGACGATTCAATTATATTACTTAATATTATCTTTCATATGAAATATTATGATGGTTCAACTAAAATAACTTTTTTAATAACATGAAGAAGAGTAAAAAAATCGAAAACATTTCTTTCCATCCCTTCCGCCTTTCCATCATTTGTCCACCTCTTAGCTTGTTAATTGTAAGTATCTATATCACACTTTGATTGTACTATATGACTCAGTTTCTCTGTTTTCGGTATCCAAATAGTTGATCCAAACTGCTTAACTTAATTATTATATCAAAATTTATAAGAAGACCAAATTTTATAATTTTTGAAATTTTTTTGCTATTTCTTTTATCATGGAGATGCTACAGGGATATAGAAAATATATCAAAATTGACCAACTGTGTAAGTATTCATATTAAAGTAAAACTACGGTGTTCTTAAGCTCACGGGAACCTTCCGTGAGCTTAACACCGAAAATATATTAAATCATATCCAAATTTTAGTTTATATGGCTCAATAAATTCTTTATATCAAAATCATATAGCATGCAAAAATTTTTCATTTTTAAAGATTTTTAAGTATTTATTTAAGATTTTTTAATAGCAACTATACAATATTAATAAAATAATCAATGTTTCATGTGTAATCTTTAAAAATCTGAAAGAAATACTTAAAAATATCTAAAAATGAAAATTTTTTGCATTCCGCATTGATATAAAGAATTTATTGAGCCATATAAATCAAAATTTAGACATGTTTTTGGTATTAAGCCCTGTAATGTTTTCCGTAATTTTAATCTGTATATGTAGGTATCAGTAACATGACTACCAACATAGGTAGCTAATGTATCAGTAACATGCATAGTAGTTAGTTTAACCTGAGTCCGAATCTGCTGGCGCGCGTCCGGATCTGCAGCACAAATCCGATGGTACGCCAAACCTCAGGATCCGGACTTAGTGTTTTTCACGGATTCCGAGGTCTGGCGCACCGTTGGGATCTGCGCGCCAGCAGATCCCGAGTTGTTTAACCTGCATAATTAATGCGTATATCGACGTCACGACAAATTAATGCAAGTCTGTATAACATTTCCCATAAAAATTTACGATAATCCGACACTCATATATAATAATAATATACCACTGTCAATTTGACTAACTATTAGAAGCAAATTAAACTACATGTTAATTAATTAAGCAGCCCTAATTACAGCCCGATTGATCGAGTCATATAAAAACATTTAATTTATGGTCGGACTGATTCCTTGGAATCGAGCTATATATTTGATAAAGAAAATAACAAAAAAAAGTGTTATCAGCTTCGGTGGAAATATTCCTCTGTTATCAATTTCGGTGGAATTATTCTACTAAAACATTCGAATTGACTCCTTTTAAACTTTCGGTCTTTGAATGTCAACTAATATTAATTGTGTTCGTTTTTAAACAAAAAGTAATAAAAAAAATATGAATCAAGATATAGTGCACCACAAAAATTTTGAACGGCTAATATTACTTTGATCAAACGGCTGAAATTGAATACGAAACATTAAATGTTAAAAGTTTGAAGGGCAGTTGAGTAATTTTACTTCCCAATACATCTGTGAAATCTGAAGGATTCCGAAATTCACGGAAGTGATTTCGAATTTGGAACAGAATTAAACGTCATGCGAATTGAATGTCATGCATGCGGCACACTTTTGAAGTCCGACCCGTAAATTAATAAGAACATAATTATATTAATGAAGTTTATGACCGGATGCAGTGCACTAAAGCTGTATCTTGATTCAAGAATTTAAATTTAGGCATGGCAAAAAAGCTGAGCCAACCAAAATAATTTGTCCGATAAACCCAATATCCGAATCCGACTCGGATATGTTAAACTTGTGAAAACTAAATTAACTGAACTCGTAATTGATCGAAACCGAAAAAATCCAAACCCGAAAATACCCGCAAATATTAAGTATCTAAATATAAATTACTCGAACCGATGCAACCCATTATCAAATAAAATCCGAACGCGAAACGATTTGAAATCAAGTTGCACCTGAACCGACAATTGCCCAAATCTTAATCAACCCGAACTTAGAGTGACTGATGCCCGAGATGTGATATTTGTAGAGCGTAGCTTACATATATGATATTAACCCTATATGATTCTTGTAATCATTTATAATATTTGTCGACTGTAGAGCGTAGCCTATAAAAACAAAATACATACATTATTATTTTAATTTCTTAGTACCTAGTCTAGTTGTTTCATCCAATGAGACCATAAAAGGTATGGTTTGAATTAAGGAATTGATAAAAGTGTTCGACACGCGAACATGCATGTTTTAACATGCAAGCACGCAAGTGTTCTTATCCAGACATACATTATTTTAAAGGGTAAATTTAGATACAAAAGTTATCTAAAGGGTAAATTAAGCAGTTAATTTGAATAAAAACAAACCCGACCCGCTCGATTTGTATCCGGAACCCGCACCTCAATTATCAGTAACCCACATAGGTCCGATCAAGAATAGTCCTACACTTAAAGCCAACTCGTATCCATATTGGCCTGAAAACGAATAAAACCCGAACCCGCACTATCCGATCATTATAGTTGTTACGACCGTCTTTGCACTAAATCCGAACTTAACCGATCCAAAATAGTCTGAAGTTCAAACCTAATACCTATTTGAATCTTAGTTTATCCGACCCGCCTAATTTTACAGTTTAAATTTAATAAGGATCTGTTGAGATGAACATTTATGTGGTGCACTGTATGTCGATTCAATAATTTATAGAAGAAAATTAATTTTTATTTAATAAGAATTTGTTTCGGATATATCAAAATGACTTGTATTCTTAAGCCTACATTATAATATTATTATTTTAGAATTCGTGTGCAAATATGCACTTTATTATTGTTACTAGTATTATTATTGAGTAAAACTACGTTGCTCTTAAGAGCACGAATGCCTCATGTGCTCCTAACTCAAAAATCATACTTAACCATTTCGAAATATCGATTTATGGTTCTCATTAAATTCTTTATATCAAAATATCATAGCATACAAAAAAAAAATTCATTTTTTGAGATTTTTAAGCTATCCTAAAAAAAATCTAAAAGAAGTACTTAAAAATCTCAAAAAACAAATTTTTTTTTGTATGCTATGATATTATTATTATTATTATTATTATTTTTATTATTATTATTATTATTATTATTATTATTATTATTATGATTATTGTTATTATTATTGTTATTATTGTTATTATTATTATTATTGTTATTATTGTTATTATTATTATTATTGTTATTATTATTATTAGTACTACTACTACCACTACTACCACTACTACTACCACCACCACCACTACTACCCCTGCTGCCGCTGCTGCTGCTGCTACTACTCCTCCTACTCCTACTACATCTACTACTCCTACTACTACTACTGCCCACTGAAATGTGTATGCCTTTAAATTACCCTAGGTATTCACTCGATCGCAAGCGCACGATCTCGTGTAGTACGTTCGGGGTCGAACCACAGGGACGGAGTTAATTCTAAATGATGCTTTAATCTAAATCTAAGTCTTAAGAGAGAATATTTTTGGTCTTTTTCATAAAACGGGGGTTTGTCAGAGTTGGTTGTTCAGACAATGAAACAGTAACAAAACAAGTAAAGACTCAAAGACAACTTATAAAAAGGCGTTCTCAGGGCTGTCAAAATCAGATTGGTATCAGGATCAGTTGACTGCGTTCCGCAAGATCTCTCTTGCGGACCGCAGTGTGGTGGTTAGGGTTGCAAAACTGTCAGCGAACCACAGATCTCTCTAATAATCCGAAGTCAGTTTTGTAACTCCTGTCTTACACTTTCTGTAACTGACTGCGGACCGCAAGATCGCTCTTGCGGACCGTAGTACACTTAACAGAGAGCAGTTTTTGGTTCTGGTTGGTGTTCTGACTAACGTCGTCAATTCCTAAGCAATTCAGAGTTGGTACAAGTCCTCGGTTTTCACCTTTGGTCCTCCTAACAATTCTAAATCAATTCGAAACTCGTAGATTAGGTTCTAAACTACGTTCATGTCACTTGTTAATTCTAGGGTCCGGTTCGAGGTTAGTCGAAACGCAGTTTCGCCTTACGGGTACTTTCGGATACAAATCAACCCAAGTCGTGCAAGCAATCAGATCTGGTCAAATGATACTACATTAACCAACTAGTTTGTACACAACCTATAGGTTTACCAAACAAACAAATCGCAAACACATAATAAAGGAAATCTCAAGTGATTATGAAAACAACGTTAATCCACACATACAACTAATCCATCAACACAATCGTCATCATTCAAACCCTAAGAACTGATAGATCTACTCACTCATGACACAAGAAAACAAAGAAAGCAAAGAAATGAAAGAGTTCATGATGCAGAAGAACCGAAGAAGAATTCGAGGCGTCGAGATATTCGCGTGGAGGATGCAATCACTTGACTCTCCTTCAACGGGTGGTGGATCAAGCCTCCTCTCCTCCTTCCCTGGTCTCTGGTTATGAAAATGGTATGAAAAGGTGTGAGAAGATCCCTGGAACCGTCCCCAATGACCGCCTTATAAAGGCAGGGCGCCAGAAATAGAAAACTGCAGTGCAGTAACCTCCCTGTGGACCGCAGACACGGGCCTGCGGACCGCGGGAAGAAGGAAATGGCAGTTTCTGTTCCACAGGAAGTTTTCAGCGCCGATTGGAAGGTTGAACGTGCTGTAACCTCTGTCTGCTGGACACAGGAAGGGTCCTGCAGACAGCAGGAGGTTCATTCCAGTTCCAACTTGTCGTCTAAGGCTCCGAATCGCGTCCAATTGGCTCCAAAAGCCCGATTAACCTGAAATTTGGACAAAAGTAAAGAAGTAACTGGAATCTAGATATCTCACTACCTAAATGCAATTAAACTTAGGAATTTTAGGCCAAAATACTAGTGCAAGTCTGGTAAAATGCTTATATAAATGCGGTGCATCAACTACTACTACTACTCCTACTCCTACTGCTACTCATGATATAACAATTAATAATTAAAAAAATTTCAACTTTTAAGTATCTTTAGAACGGCATATATCATGATTTTAGTTTTTTAATACCTAAAAAAATAATGAAGATATCATCAAGAACAAAATTTGATTATATTTATCTCAAAATGATGTAATCATATAAATCTAGCTTCTGTATCATATTTGGATGAATTACCATAAATATGAAATGGCAACAATAGTCCACCATTAATTGACTTCTGACTTCGATACATATGGCTCTTTGTTGTTCTTTTTATATTGAATCAATATAAGATAAAAAAAATGGAGTTAAAGACTATTATACTAACATTAGCATTTCAGACCGAAATGCTAACGTCTCAAAATTTATGTTATCGTGTCCAAAATCATTATTTATGGTGTTCAATAAATTCTTTATATGAAAATATTGGAAAATTTTTTATTTTTAGAGTTTTGTAAATATATATTTTTTTTTAATTTTAGAACAGAGCCCATAAATATTAATAAAATATTGATATTTTTAATTTCAAAAATACAAAACTAATACTTAGACAACTCTAAAAATGTAATTTTTTTTATTCCCCAATATTTTCATATACATAATTTATTGAGCACCATAAATCATGATTTTGGACACGATAACATAAATTTTTAGGCGTTAGTGTTTCGACCCGGAATGCTAACGTTAGTATAATAGTCTAACTCCAAAAAAACTGATTGAATTAATACTCTAGTTAGTAATTTAGTATGTTGTTTCTCGAACAAAACAAAAAAAAAAAGGAAAAAGAAAATACAAAACGAAATCCTCCAGAAAATATACTTTTTTTAGCCTAGTATATTGAAAACCGAACAACATTTCCTCAAAAGAAAAAAAACCGAACAACAATAAATGTGTGTCAGCCAAACATGAATGCTAATTAATGAATATGTGCGGCCAATATACTGTGAGTTCCCAAATACCCTTGTTAAATCCGACGGCTCACTTAAGTTTCAAGTTTTTGTTAAAAAAAATATGGTGCACTGTATCTTGACTCAAAAAATATATATAATAAATCATTATATATAGTACCCATACAATCCATGTTATGATTATTCAATTCAAAAAAGGGTAGTTTGCATGCTACATCAAACAAAAATTAAAAATTAAAAAAAAGTGACATATTTCAATACTAATTATCTCATATCATAATAGCAATAAATTAGAGTTAACCCCCTCTCAAAAATGGTACTAATTGTACTAGCAGATGACCTTGGTCTTATTATCCACTTCAAGCATCTCATGAGCAATGTGACCGTTGGTCAGCTCAGCATGACACTTTGCCGCAACGGGTGGCCGCCTATAATGCGACTTGCCGTTAGGAGGCAGCGCATCGAGCTCGCGCAGCACCTTTTCGATGTCCAGCACCAGGCGCTCGGCAAGTCCGCGGCTGAAATCTTCTCTGATCACGACACGCAACACGGTGACATGCTGAGCGTCTGCTGGCATGCTGTACGCGGGCACAATCCAGCCGAACCGACGCAGGTGGTGAGACAGCTCGAACTCGTCGTGATGGCTCCGGTCCTTGAGGGAGAAGGCGACGAGCGGGATGCCGTTGTCCTTCGAGGCTATGGTGAACCGGCCGGTGCGCTCGAGCCCCTCTTTGAGAACCATTGCATTGTCTTGGCAATTCTCCATTATGTTTTTGTAACCCTGTATTGAAGAAATTGATGCAACATTTAAAAACTTGAACTGAAACTTGAAAACATATAAAAAAGATTGAAACTTTGTATGCAGAATAATTAATACTAATTGAATTACACTTATATGTTTACCTCAAATCCTAAGCGGATAAGCTGATAATACTGGGCAATAACTTGGCTAGAGCCTGATTTGCAAAACAAAACAATGAAAATAAATAAATCAATCAAATTTTAAAGTATAATTGATACCAAATAATGGTACCATATTACTCCTAATAAAAAGAGATTATATTTTTTGACATGAAAGTTCTATCTTCCTCATATAAAAAACTTCAGTCGTTGATTGTTTACTTAGATTGATCACTACCGTTGACATATATTAAGGTCCTGACCCATTAATAATTTCAGTCAAAGTAAGGCGTAGGCCAAGTAGTAAAATACAATATGTATATATTTCTTTTGTGTTACCTTTTGAGAAGTTCAGTGTGAAGGTAGGTTGATCAGTGCCAAGGTAGTTGATGTGGAAGATAAGCTCCTCCGGCAAGTCCTCCTTGCTGCGCCACACGACCCACCCGATGCCAGCGTAGACGAGCCCGTACTTGTGCCCACTCACATTGATGCTCTTCACCAATGGCAGCCGGAAGTCCCACTCAAGCTCCGGGTACAAGAAGGGCGCTATGAACCCCCCACTCGCCGCATCGACATGGATTGGTACGTCCCACCTGCAAGGTTTGATCAGGAATAAACTTGTGATATGTTCCTATGTGAAGTTCTTAAATCTTAGCTGTGTAATTTGGTTCTCAAAATTGGTTCTGTGGAACATAAAAGCACTATTTTGAATCAAAAAATTACTTTGAAACAAACAAAGGTTCTAATAAATTCTGTTAATTCTAGTATTGATTTTGATTCTATAATTAAGCAACAAAAACTGACCCTGTTTCTGAGTTCTTCTTGATCAATAGGTCATTGAGGAGCTTGACATCCTCAAACTCTCCATTAAGAGTTGAACCGAGGATCGCAGCGACACAGATCGTGTTCTCGTCGACCAGTTCCACCGCCTTCTCGGGGTCCATGACATAGTATCCTTCCCTCAGTTTCACTTCTTTCAACTCCACTTCGAAGTACCGCGCAAACTTCTCCCAGCAAACCTATATAATTTACTCAATTCAATAATTTGCTTACAACAATAATGATATGTTTACCAGTAAATTAATCAGTAACTTTAATTTGTATCCTATATTAATTAGCTGCAAACTGAATACCCGATCGATACAACTCGTCACTAATCTTCATTATATATCCTTACCTGAACATTTGCACCGGTGACGATATTGGGTTTGTCGTAAGGCTTTCCTTCAGCCTTCCTTTTGTTCTGCCACTTCCTTTTGAAGGCCAATCCAGCCAGCATTATCGCCTCTGACGACCCCACTGTCCCGACTCCGACAGCAGCCTCTGAATCGCCGAGTGGAGCATTGAACAGGTGTCCAATCATGTTTACGCACCGGTTCTGTAGCAACAACAACCAAGAAACAAAAATTGTCAGCAACAAGCCAACATGTTTCATTGTTTCATATTGCAAGGAATTGCCCCTCTTTTGATATTAGAAGAACAAAATTAAATAACCCACCAAAAACATTTGAATTTCATACTGGTAAAAAGATCGACAAGGCGAACAACAGTGTTACTAACCTGGAGCTCAGTAGTCACCGGGTACTCGTCCATGTCGACATAGTTTTTGTTGATAGACGCCATGATAAGCTTGTCGCACTCGGGCTCCATCCATGTCGTCACGAAGGATGCCAGATTGAGCCGGGGATTGCCATCCAGCATCAGCTCATCGTTGATTATCTGGTATGCGGCTTCCTTCGGGATCGAGTTCTCCGGCATGCGAAACCTGGTTTTCGTAACACATTTTACAGCCAAATTTTAGAACACATTATATGCAAAGCTTAATAGTGATGTTTTACATCAAAATTGGGAAACAAAATATTTTGTTGGTATTTTTTGAATTTTGATAGACAAAAGAGTAATATATAAAGTTTATTGGGTGTCTATGCATTCAAAATATATTTTATGTTGTTTTGACTTTTGAGGCCATTTTCAACGGTCAAATTCAAAGTCAATGCTGGTAAATGTAAGCATTTAAGATTTTGCATTTGTGCCCTTTAAATATGAGTGAATTACATAGTATAATTTTACATGCTCAAGTGTCAAATGTTATGTAATTTTATAGTTGAAAAACCAGGAGAGAAGGGAAAATCAAGTGAAAAAAAAAAAAAAGACTTTTTCCTTGATCTGAATACAAATTATATAATTCTGATGTTTCTATATGTAAAAAATTAAAAATTAAGCCAGTAAAGGGGTAAATTTAAGGCTGAAAAAAGAAAAGAAAGAAACATGGTATGCAAAATGTGATTTTACAAAAAGAAGGATACTAGCTAAATGCAAATTTCTTCACATTAAGCTGTTAAATCTTGGAAATTTTCATGTCACTATTTTTTTTTTAATTATAACATGAAATGGTTGTGCAGAGTTCAAAATAATACAATGAAATACAAAGCATACATATATGAATATTAATTACCTGATGCAATTTATGCACTATATAATGTTTGCTTTCTACAAACATTACATACATCCTTACTCCTAATAAAATAGTACATTGGATTTTTTGAGATAAAAGTTCTATCTTAGGGGGAATAAATCTCAGCTGTTGATTGTTTAGTTAGATTGATCATCATCGTTGACGTACTTTAATGTCTCAGCCTATCTAAAACTTAATGCCCATATCAATTTTATCTCAATTTAAGATCCGTTACATATTATCTTAAAAATTTATTATAAGAAATAACAATTCCAGCCCAAAGCAAGGCGTGTGCTCTTTACTAACAGACAGTAAAAGTATGCAATAGCTAGTTCGGCATCACCTTGGAAGGGAAGACTGTGCGTAGTGGGAGGCGAACGTCGAGTGGACCGACAAGTCGGTCTGCGAGGCGATCCTTGACAACACCATGGCTGTAGAGAACCAGAGAGATGGAGAGATTGATCTTGTGAGTTAGTTAGATGTCTGTGTAGTAGCTAGCTGGTTTGTTTAGTGAAAGAGTGGAAGGAGAAGAAGATGCAATGGTGGGGGCATGCAGAGGAAGGCAATTTATAGGGAGAGCAAACTGAGCACGCGCTTTCTGATATTATGAATGCAAAAAAAAAAAAAAGGTAAGAAATAAGAATGAATTGTCTAATTCTTTTCTAACCTCAAAAAAAAAAAAAAAATTGTCTTCTTTTCCAAGAAAAAATAAGCACTTTTTTCTTCATCTAGAAGTCAAAAAAGAGACCTGAATTTTTGCTGTTTAATTTGCAATCTGCAGTGCCGCTGACAATTAAAATTTAAATGTGAAAGTATTTATTTTCATGCCTTGGAAGGCCAGTTTACTTTTACTTTTCGTATTTGTATATTTCAAATGGAGAAATGTTGTTGTCTAAAAGTCGAATAAACGTCGCATATGTGATATGTCCCGTGTTTCAGACAGCCTATTATTCGTCAAAAGATGTACTACCTCCGTCCACGAATAAATAAATTTTTAGGAAAAGCCAAATAAATTAGTGAAAAAATAAAATTACATAATAATTGTTCCAATTAAATAATATAGATAAAAGGGTAATCATAACATTGGAGAAACATAAAATTTGAAAAAGTGAATGCGACGTATGAGTTCTTAACAAATACAACCTTCGTCCATGAATAAATAAATTTTTAAGAAAAGTCAAATGAATTAGTGGAAAAATAAAATTTCATAATAATTGTTCCAATTAAATAATATAGATAAAAGGGTAATCATAACATTGGAGAAACAAGTGGATTCAAACAAGTGAATAGAAAAATAAATTCAAATCGGTAAAGTTCATTTAGTTATGGACAAGCTCTAAAGGGTATAAATTCATGTAATTGTGGACTGAGATAGTATTAAATTACAACAGTTACGTCCATATTTGAATTTAAATTGTACAGTATTTGAAAAACTATTAATCCGTATAAACTGTAAGAAGGGATTCTTTGACAATTATACATTGATAATTTGATATATAACCGCTCTCAAATAAATTTATAGCAATCTTGAAGAAAGAAAAAAAAAAGCTTTCACAAACGGGTAATTAATATTTTTATTGCTTTTGTTTCAACATTTATCCAATTGATTATTATTTGATATTTCATCAAGAAATTATCAAATTTAGGCCGTTGTTATTATCATATAATTTTGATGATTTTTATTGGAATATCAAATACATTCAAATTAAACAAAATTGGAAACACAAGTATTCTGTAAAAAAGAAAAAAAAAATTGAAATATGAGCACTATGTAAGATTTAGAACATGTTTGTTAAAAAATCCCATTTATTAATTTTTTATGAATTTTAATTGAATTTGTTTTTTCCCATTTTTAAATTTTTTTATGAATTTTAATTGAATTTGTTTGAGATTGCATTGTCAAGGTTTTCAAGATTAATAAGTTCGAAGATCTTTTCAGAAACCAAGTATGATCTAAAATATTTTTTTTTCCATTTTGTAAGATAATGTCAGATTTATTTCTATTCCTTTCCTTTTAATTATAATAAAAATTTATGAAAGCCACTTATTCATTATATGAATATATGTCAACTAATATGGCATTCCTCCATTTTTTTTGTCAATTGTCAAATATGGCATTCCTTTTTTTTTTTTTTTTTTTTTTTTTACAAAGATAAGGCTCAACTAACTCAAATCAAATATAATAATAAGATCTTGTCACCGTCCATCAACTTTTCGAGTGTGTACCCACACAGAGAGCACATTACATTTGCAACATGACCTAAGAGTCAGACGGGTTAATTAATTTTTGAAGAGGTATACTCCTGAATTTTTTTTTTTAATTATTTTACGCTCAGCATAAATTAAGTTTCATTCGAGAAATTCATTCATTAGATGAGTGTGTTGATATCAAAATAACGTTTGACGGTTCAATTTATTTCATTTATTATCTTCAATAGGAAATAAAAAATGATATTCCACTATAAATTAAAAAAAAAAAATTATGACCTGAAGGGGAATAAAAAAAAAAAAAATTTGGCAGCTCTTAATTCTTATAGAAATGTTCTTTATTGAAATGCCAGGGTAGATTCACAAAAAAGTACATTAAGTACACAAAAAAAAAAAATTATCGGATACACGACTCAAATATTCTTTTTTTTTTTATTATTTGGATCGGGTCAGTCGAGTTCGAATCTGCTATTATTCTTATTCTTTGAGAATAACATGGCCCCGTTTATCCAATACAGACCGTTAGATCAAAACAAACGGCCCGATCGATCCAATTAAGATTATACGAGGCCTTTTTCATAATTAATCCCACCCGTTGATTTTGATCTGACGGCCCATATTTGAATAACAGGGTCTTGTTATCCAAATTGGATGATATCTTGAACTTAAAGAAATATATATATATAATCAGAATTAGACAAAAATAATATAATCAGAATTTGGTCAGAAGATTAAATTAATCAATATATCAACTAAAAAATATATAAGCTGGAAGAACGTCTTTTGAAGAAAAGGGACAATTAATCTCTTGCAAAACCAGGGGAAGCAGACCCAGAACCAGTAGCTGGGCTGGTAAGGCAGCAGCCTCTTGGAACAAATATTCCATTATCCATGTATATATTCCACTATGAACTTCAGCTATGTCGAACCTGTGGTTTTAAGTTTTCTTCTCAGAAACTGCGTGCTTTTAAGTTTTAAGCTGGTTTGTTTGTTTGTTTAATTGTGTACCTGGTTACTGGTAGAATTTTTTTTTTTTGTCTATGCCTAAAATAAAAAGAAATCTTAAGAGTATGCCTGCTTTAATACAAATTACAGGACTATGCCTACTTTTCAAACGCCGGAGTTCGGAAAGTCACCGAAAACGCCAGCGTTCAAAGATGAATATAATCCCGGACTTAAAATTTTTTACGAAAATCATGCTCCAAACACCGGAGTTCGAACGCCGGAGTTCGAACTCCGGAGTTCAAAATACACATATAAACTCCAGAGTTCGAACTCCGAAGTTTGAAATACACGTGTAAACTCCAGAGTGAGTTCGAACTCAGGCGTTCTAAAAAATGATTTTCAGGAAAAATTACAAGTCTGGGATTATATCAATCTTTGAACGCTGGCGTTTAATGTGACTGCTTGACCGTCGGCGTTTGAAAAGTAGGCATAGTCCTGTAATTTGTACTAAAGCAGACATACCTTTAAGATTTCTTTTTATTTTAGGCGCAGACAAAAAAAAAAATTCGTTACTGGTATATATGACGGTATCAGCTTCGGTTTGCCGCGACGACTCAGGATCTGGACTGGAAAGCCTGGAAAGTGGAAAGTGAGCAATATTAATATTTAATACCACTTACCAGCTTTCGGCACCTTTTTCACGTTATTACGTACTGATCATTTTGCTTGTATAACCAGGTAATACTGTAAAATTACAAAACAATTAAGGAGATGCACGACGTCAGGGGATTGTAATTTGATTGTTAGTTGGTTGCAGTTTCACAATTACAGAAGGCCAATTACTTTTGTTCCATGTTAAGTTTAATCGTTCAATTTATTCATGGCTTGGATGATATATATATATATATATATAGAGTAAATAAACCGTGAGCTTAACCTCCAAAAACCTATCAAATCACCTCCAAATTTCGATTTATATGGCTCAATAAATTCTTTATATCAAAACCTTACGGGATACAAAAATTTTCCATTTTTGAAAATTTCTAAGTACTTGTTTGAGATTTTTTAAAAATGACTATACAATATTAATAAAATAATCAAGTTTTATGTATCACTTTTAAAAAATCTGAAACAAATACATAAAAATTTTCAAAAATGGAAAATTTTTGTATCCCGTAAGGTTTTGATATAAAGAATTTATTGAGCCATATAAATCGAAAATTGGAGGTGATTTGATAGGTTTTTGAAGGTTAAGCTCACGGTATATTTGCTCATATATATATATATATATATATATATATCTATAGAGTAAAACTATGGTGCTCCTAAGAGCACAGAGGCCTCCCGTGCTCCTAACTCAAAAATCATACTAAATCATCTCGAAATTTCAATTTATGGGTCTCATTAAATTATTTATATCAAAATATCGTAGGATACAAAAATTTTCCATTTTTTGAGATTTTTAAGTATTTGTTTTGTATTTTTTAAAGATCACATAGTTTTATACATTATTTTATTATTATTTTGAGGTCATTCTAAAAAATTCCAAAACATATACTTAGGAAACTCAAAAAACGGAAAATTTTTGTATCCTAAGAGATTTTGATATATATAATTTAATGAGAATGATAAATCAAAATTTCATGATGATTTAGTATTATTTTTAAGTTAGGAGCACGGGAGGCCTCCGTGCTCCTAAGAGCACGCTAGATTTACTCTCTCTCTCTCTCTCTCTCTCTCTCTCTATATATATATATATATGCATATCACGGTTTTACCATGCTATGCGGTCTGTATCTCAGTTTGCGGTGTCCAAATAGTCGATCCAAACCACTCAACTTAATCTTTATATCAAAATATACTAGGAAACTAAATTTTAGAATTTTTTTGCTATTTTAATGATGGAGAGAAAATGGCTAGATCCAATGATTCTGGTTCATACAAAATAACGATTTTCTCCCCATCACTAAAAATAGCAAACAAATTCTAAAAATTATAAAATTTGGTTTCCTAGTATATTTTGATATAGAGATCACATTGAGTGGTTCGGATCGACTATTTGGACACCATAAATAGAGGTACGAACCATATAGTACGGTAAAACCGTGATATACATATTACCGTAGCCTAATTCTATATATATATAGAGAGAGAGAGAGAGAGAGAGAGAGAGAGTAAAACAACCGTGCTCTTAAGCTCACGAGGGCCTCCCGTGAGCTTAACACCAAAAACATATCAAACCATATCCAAATTTTGATTTATATGGCTCAATAAATTCTTTATATAAAAATCATGTGGCATGCAAAAATTTTCCATTTTTAGAGATTTTTAAGTATTTATTTCGGATTTTTTAAAAGTTACACATGAAACATTTATTATTTTATTAATATTGTATAGTTGCTATTAAAAAATCCGAAATAAATACTTAAAAATCTCCAAAAATAAAAATTTTTGCATCCTATAAGATTTTGATATGAAGAATTTTATTGAGCCATATAAATCAAAATTTGGATATGGTTTGATACATTTTTGGTGTTAAGCTCACGGGAGGCCTCCTTGAGCTTAAGAGCACGGAAGTTTTACTCTCTCTCTATATATAGAATTAGGCTACAGTTTTTTTTTTTTTAATGTGACTGTAATCACTGAATTAGGCTATACAATATTAATAAAATAATCAATGTTTTATATGTATTTTTAAAAAATCTGAAATAATTACTTAAAAATCTCAAAAATTGGAAAATTTTTGCATGCTATAAGATTTTTATATAAAGATTTAATTAAGCCGTATAAATCAAAATTTGGACATGATTTGATATGTTTTTGGTGTTAAGCTCACGGGAGGCCCCCGTGAGCTTAAGAACACACTAGATTTACTCATATATATATATATATATATATATAGTTATGCTACCGTTAGTCATGACTCACGGGCTGCTCCGTGAGTCACGGTCCAAAAACATATCAAATCACCCCCAATTTCGATTTATATGGCTCATTAAATTCTTCATATCAAAATATTATAACATACAAAAATTTTTACTTTTAAGTATTTGTTCTAGATTTTTTAAAATGATACATAAAACATTGATTATTTTATTAATATTGTATAGTCACTTTTAAAAAATCTTGAACAAATACTTAAAAATCTCCAAAAATGAAAATTTTTTGCGTGCTATAATATTTTGATATGAAGAATTTATTGAGCCATATAAATCAAAATTTGGAGGTGATTTGATATATTTTTGGATCGTGACTAACGGAGTAGCCCGTGAGTCGCGACTAACCGTAGCATAACTCTCTCTATATATATATATACAGAGTTAGACTATTATGCAAACGTTAGCATTTCGGACCAAAATGCTAATGCCTCAAAATTTATGTTATCACGTCCAAAATTATGATTTATGGTACTCAACAAATTCTTCATATGAAAATATTGGGGGATACAAAAATTTTCTATTTTTAGAGTTTTCTAAGTATTTGTTTTGAATTTTAGAAAAAAACTCATAAATATTAATAAAATATTGATGTTTGTCCAAATAGTCGTCCTAATATTTTCATACGAAGAATTTATTGAGCACCATAAACTGTGATTTCAGACGTGATAACATAAATTTTGCAGTGTTAATATTTCAGTCTGAAATGCTAACGTTTGCATAATAGTCTAACACTATACATATATAGAGGATCTATATGTAGATTTAATGAATACAAACCATGCTCCATGCATGCATGATATAACGACAAAACAAGAAAGTATCAAATAATAATCACAATCAATTTACAATTTCAGGGAACGGGTACCTTTTCTCCAAAGAAAGATGATGATGACAATCATAACAACAACAATAACAACAACAACAACAACAACAATAATAGTAATAATATTAATAATAGTAGTAAGATAATATAATAGTAATAGTAGTAATAATAATAGTAGTAATAATAATAATAACAATAATAAAACTGTGATTACGATCACATCAAAAACAAAAAAAAGATAAATAAATAACAATAATAAAATAGTAGAACTGGTACCGGCTTGCAACAGGGGCTACGTACAGGTACAGTTCGTCCAGACTATTATAGGCTGCATTTGCAATCGAACCAAAACTATTACTATTAAATTGTTTTGCATTCTCGAAACAGGAAAGGAAACAAGCATTTCAGCAATTCAGCCGGGTTTGACTTGTGATTTGACGGACGCAGTCCTGGAACTGTTCGTTCGTGTCGATCTCAAAAAAAAAAAAAAAAAAAAAAAGATTTCAAAACTTCAAAACAAAGACGCAGCCGGCGGACCGCGTGGACGCGTCGGTGTGTTAGTAGGGGTGTCGGTAGAACAAGTTTTTCTGTTGTTCCGTTCCGTTCCGTTCTGTTATAACAGAACGTTCCACGGAACGGATTTTGGTTTTATCCGTTATAACAGAACGGGAATGGAAGAAAATTTGATTCCGTCCGTTATAACGGAACGAAAACAGAACAACTTATTTCCGCCCTAAACACGTATTTTCGTTGTTCCGTTCCGTTCCGTTATATTGGAACATTTAATGGTATAGATTTTGATTCCGTCCGTTATAACAGAACGGAAACGGAAGAAAATTTGATTCCGTCCGTTATAACGAAACGAAAACGGAACAACCCATTTTCGCGAACGTTTTGAACGTTTGAAACCCCTATCAGTGTGCGTGTCTCTCTGCTATTATGCCCGTTCTTTTGTTCTTTTTTGTCCCCGTGTAAACAGCATCAGAAAAGCGTAAAAGCTAGTCAATGCTTCCTTCTCTTCTCTTCTCTTGTTTTGGAGGCACGATCTGGGGAGGTGCCAAGCGAGGCAGGGAAAGGTGAAAAGAAAGGTCGGCGGATTAGTGAAGACTTTCATGGTTTTTTTTTTTTTTTTTTTTCTGTTAATTGGTTTAACTCTATGATAGAAATAGACATGGAAACTTTTCTAAAAGCTGGGAATTTTATTATACTGAAGACTTATTAATTGAGTTTTTTTTCTGTTTCACACAGTGAGATAAGATGGATCCCGTGAGAATATTTTGTAACTAAATTTTACGTGGCAATTGCTGCAAAAATTATAAAAATGTTCTTATAATAATTTTTATAAGAGGATGATTTGAGGTAAAATTGGGATATTTTCGGCAATATTTTAGATCAATATATTTTACAAAGTAAAAATCGGAAAAATTTATAGATGTATTCTTGACTTTACAAATAGATGAGTTTAAATTATTATACTTTTATGCAATTTAAACATCATTTCAATAATGACAATCAAAATTTTATTGAGATGGATGTAATTTTAAATACATCTTAAATAAACTATCAAACCGGAATTGAATTGCACAAAAGTTCGAAACAAGATCAATCTATAAATTGCAACAACATTAAATACCTATAAGTTTCAACAACAACAATATTTTCTTGAAAATTTTTCAATTTTATTAGAAACCTTTGTCAAAACTCTGGCGACCCCTTCCAGATTTGTAATCAAATACTAGGCTAGCAAAAATTGTTAGTTAATTATCTAAATTAAATATATAATTCTACCTTTTTACTTGTGAAAAGTGATTTATATTTTCTGATAACAATTGGCAACGATATTACAATTTTAATTATATTTGATTATTAATTTGGTTAGCTTTCTAAATATTAATTTGCATGACAGCATGAGATTATTATTATTATTTTTTGGAGATAAAGATGAGGTCAAGCCAATCAAATTTAAATGTCTATAAAATACCCCCCATCCAGGTTTCGAACCCGCGACCTCCCACACAGATAGCGTAGCCCTTAATCACTAGAACAAAGGCCGGTTCTTAGCATGAGATTATTTGATTGTGTGATTAACGCTACTTATTTAAATTAAGAAGTACGTGTTGCATGGAAAGCACACATCTACAAGAGACTACGTACACTTATTTTGGTAAATGATGAAAAATAAAAAGTAAAAAGATAAATTAATAAAATTTTATTTTACTAGACAATTATGTTAATTAATTAATTAATTAAATAATTAAATTTAACCATACAATCCTGATAGGAGTAATTAAATAGAAAGTTAGAAGCTTTTTGTGTTAAACTTAAGACTAACTTTTAGTAAATAAATTTTTATTTCATCGCTATATAATTTCATAGAACTACTAGAAGTTGGTACAACTATTATCCCGTAAAAACTTGATTTACTAGAAGTACTTGTGTTCAAATGTTTATACCGATTTCTGAACAAACCGGAACGACCGACTTTTTTCAACAGGTGACTCTAGAATAATTAAGGGAATATATATAGTAATTTGTGATCACTTCATGCACGTCAGGTTTCCCTCTCGAATCCAAATATTACATTTCTAAAATGGAATTATTCGTTAATTATATAAGTCTTATTATCTTACGGCTTCTCAGGTATCGTATATATGATAAAAATCGAATCACGCAAACAGAAAATGCTGGAAAACAATGTTTTTGTGTTGGTACTGGTTGTCGGTGTGATGCCTCTTACAAGTATGTTTGTTGTCGGCTTCGAGTACGCGTTATAAAGTCATTTTTCTTAAGGCTTAATCGTCCCCACCAGTATAATATGGTGTGCAAACGGATACAACGAATAGCCTCTCGGGATACTGAAACCTGTCTGACGGCGTCTGCACAAACGAAATCAGACCCGAACAACGGCAGAGATTTGACAAGACTATTTGATACTTGTTACAAATTTCTCGAGTAATTTGCGACAAGTCGATTTGGTAGAAAGTTAACGACAAGTAACAGAGATTTGTATGCTCTCAAGAACTCATGAGCATTTGGTGTATTTTTCGTATGTATAAACTTTGAGTCACCATAGCTATATAGCCTATTAAACCGCCTTATATGGGTCGGTTTATGCATCTTGACTTGCACGACAAGTGCAATTTTCCTTGCCTGGCAAGAACCGAGTGAACTTGGTAAACAAGTTCTCATTTATGTCTCACCACGTATAACTGAGACGTGTAATCAGTTGAAGCAAGTTTGCAAACCGAATATCAGATAAATCGGTTCAAGCATAATCATGCTTCTTCTCCATGTTGGAATTAAATGGAGGCTTTCTTAGATATTTTAGTTAATATAAATCATGACTCAATCAAGCAATATAAATTGCAACAGTTTATATTTTCATGAGTTCAATCATTCAGACAAATCTCAAATATTTGTCATTAATTTTCTGAATAAAATACACCCAACTATTTTGAAAACAAAAAAGTATTTTGAAAATCTCTAACATTTTGTAGGGCTGCTTTAGGACTTCACTTCAATGTGAAACTTTTATTTATAAAGATAGAGTGAGGCTGCGGTACTATTCATCAGTACGGAGTGTCAAGTACTACGGTTTCTTATTATTATTTTTGAATCTCAAACGGTCGATCTAAACAGTTTAATGTAATCTTCATATGCTAATATTGTTATAGATCAAAATTCATATTTTTTAGAATTTTTAAACTATTTTTTAGATAAATAAAAAACAATATTTTTGAATGCTTCATTATACTTAAATCAAGTCATTTTCTAATTATATAAAAAATTATCTAAAAAGAAGAATCGAAAATTATCTAAAAAGATGATTTGAAAATTATAATTTGAAAGCCGTGTAGTACAGCTGATTTGTACTATTAATATATAGTACCATAGCCAATAGAAAAACATAATTTAAAAACATACAATACCATTAGCATGTAAGGATTGAACAAAGGAATACAAAAATACAGAAGGCTTATTGATTTAAGGGTCAATAAGTCTAGAATCCCTAATCGACAAGTCCATAAATAATTGAGCACAAATCAGTTATCAGTACGGGCTGACGGGTTGATTAGTTCTTCTTCCAATTGGGCTTTCTGGGGGTATTTAATAGCCCAGAAAAATAATTATACCGAGTTTCTATGGAATCAGTACCTCTCATGGCCCATATGCTTCCAAGCATAAATTCTGATCTTGTTGCTCTATGGTTTTGTTTAATCTCTAAGATAGAAATGGGTTTTATCTTAAATCATTTGGACAGTCGAAAAGATTTGAAGAGTCATACGATATAATTATTGGCAATTGATCAATCGTGATTTAGTCATGTAGTTATAAAAAATAAGAACCACATATAGATACATAATATGCTGGTTATATATATCTATAGTGATTGAGCTACATACTATCACCGTTAATAAATATATAAATTGAATTAAATAGTTTAGTTGTTTCTCCATCCAAATGGTTTTGGAAAAAATTCCAGTCCTTCTTAGATATATAAAAAATTAAAATGTTCATAAGAATTTTATTTGAGTTTTTTTTTTTTCCTTGCGATCGAGATGATCATGTAAGAAACATGTATTGCATTTTGAGTAAGGAGCACGGGAGATCTATATGCATCTAGGAGCATCTAGAAGCTCCTCAATTTAGATACAAATTAAGTTGGTAACATATATTATATACAAAATAAGTTGAACAATAAAACCATTAACATCTGATTATCTCATATAACTTGAATAAATAAAATTATTTTTAAGAGAACTTTCTATATTATTATTTATTCGTATACCCGCCCCTTGTATATTATTATTTATTCGTATACAATAATAATACAAAACAAGTCCATGCAATATGATATTACGATGATGATGAATGATGATACGACCCCTTCCATTTAAACCTAAGTAAAACCCTTTCTCGGTTCATTTGCTCGAACCGGCCGAACCGGCCGAACCGGACCGGACCATGCTATAAAACAGCGGTCGAGTCCTCCTCAACCTCACGCCGCCGTCGCGAGAGAGCTACTACATAACAGCAGGCCGAGGAATCGGAGCTGAGCGAGACTCGAATCCCTGATTCGGCTTCACAATGGTTCGGATTCAACTCTCTCTTTTCTCTCATCCCTCGGTTGTTTCGTAGGGAATTCGTGGAATGTATTGCGTTGTGAGGGAGATGCGTGAGTGAGTAGTAGAGCTGCGCTTAATTAGGGTTTAAGTAACTTCAGCTGGAACTAAATCTAGATAATAGATATTTATATGTCTAGAAATTTGGCCATTGTTTGGGATCAATCAATCTGTCATTTGTTTAATGTTCGGTATGAATTGGTTGCCAGTGACTGACTGATCTGTCTGAGCTGGGTAACTCACTAATTTGGGGAACTTTTAGTATCATTTTTATATGATCTGTGGGAGTTCTGATGTGTATTAGGTTAGATTATGCAACAATTATATGTTCGGATTAACGGCTGAGCCAAAATCTTGTTCTCGTATGTTCTGTAGGCTCGTGGTCTAAAGAAGCATTTGAAGAGGCTCAATGCCCCCAAGCACTGGATGCTCGATAAACTCGGCGGTGCATTCGTAAGTACATTCCACAACTTGCATACAGTTTATTAACGAAACAAAAACTACTCGGTGCGACAATCTGGTGCCTTCTCTTTATTGAATTTTGATAGAGGGTATTACTTATTGGCCACTTTGATTTTACACTTAATTTAAAAGTTTTATATTTGTGGCACTAAAATGTAGGCCCCAAAGCCGTCATCTGGGCCCCACAAAGCCAGGGAGTGCCTTCCGCTGATCCTCATCCTGAGGAACAGGTTGAAGTACGCATTGACCTACCGTGAGGTCATTGCCATTCTCATGCAGCGCCATGTCCTGGTCGATAACAAAGTCAGAACTGACAAGACCTACCCTGCTGGCTTTATGGGTATAGCTTTCGAATTCCCTTTGGTTTAAAGAAAGTATCCCTCTTTCTGTATGTCAGGAGATTTTTACTTGTTACTGAAAAATTGGTCTTTGGCAGATGTTGTGTCAATCCCGAAGACAAATGAAAACTTCAGGCTGCTGTATGACACCAAGGGCCGCTTCCGTCTGCACTCACTGAAGGATGATGAGGCCAAGGTAATTTCTTAACACAAATATGAAAATAATTTACATGTTTATTTTTTGTTTGTGTGTTAATTAAGTTTGTAGCTATGCTGTTACTGTTTTTGAGACCCAAAACCGAAGGTCATATTGTAACTTAAAAACCTCATTAGAGCTTATACTTCAGCAAAGATTAGATATTTCACTTTTTCTATAAATGTTACTGCTCTGAGTTTGTAGAAGTTTGTAAGATGCATTTTAATGTTAACTAGTCATGGCTAATCAAATGTTAGCTTGATTGTTGGTTATATGCTGGAGCATAATTTCCTATCATCTTTAAGTTGCAATTATGATGTTGCATACTCTATTGGAAGTCCTTTATCTGAATAAAATTTTAATATACCCCCTTTTGTCTTCTCTATCAGTTCAAACTGTGCAAAGTGAGGTCTGTCCAGTTTGGTAGCAAGGGGATACCTTACCTGAACACCTACGACGGGCGCACAATCCGTTACCCTGATCCACTTATCAAGGCCAATGACACAATCAAGTTGGACCTGGAGACCAACAAGATCGTCGACTTCATCAAATTTGATGTTGGCAATGTTGTCATGGTGACTGGGGGGCGCAACACTGGTCGTGTTGGTGTTATAAAGAACCGTGAGAAGCACAAGGGAAGCTTTGAGACCATCCACATCCAGGACGCTACCGGGCATGAGTTTGCAACTCGTATGGGAAATGTGTTTACTATTGGCAAGGGTACAAAGGCATGGGTTTCTCTCCCCAAGGGCAAGGGAATAAAATTGAGCATCATTGAAGAGGCCAGGAAGAGGTTAGCTGCTGCAGCTGCCTCAACTGCAACTGCCTAAGGTTTGGGTTTTTTATGGACTTTTGGAATGATCAAATGAACTTGTTTTTGTGTCTTATGTTGTTCATTTTAGCAGCTTGTTTCTATCTATCATGGACTGTTATAAAGTACCAGCTGGAATGATAGAGAAAATGTTTAGATTTCAATGTTATTTACTTAGTTCTTGCAACTATGTTTAGCTTTACACTTTAGTTACTGACTTACTGTCTATGGTTAGATGCTTTTACTTGAAATTTTACTATGTGTGTGTTTAATGATTTAAAAATCTGTTTGTAACTGGGTTAGAATATACATAACCATGTCATATTACCGATAGTACAGCTTGTGCACACAGCTTTTGTCAAATTATTGCTGCTGTTTTTTTTTGGATAATGTCTGCAAGGAAAATTCCTGGTTATGTTTTTGCATTTGTTGGTGTAATTATAATGTGACCTCTCTTTGGTGGTCCTTCGAAGCATCAACAACTGCAGTATTTTAGTATTTCTGCAGCACCCAGTATCACAATGGTTGATTGGAAATACAAGAAATACTCTCTTTTGTAGAGATATTGTTATTTGGGTTTCAAAGACAATTTTGATTGGGACAGAAATGTATAGCTAGCCAAGCTATAGTTATTGTTGATCGATGTACTTGTTGCGTGAGGATTTGATTTGTTTAACCATGGATGAACGAAATTGTGTAACAGGATAACATGATAAATGCAATCTGCATTCCTACTTAATTTATTAACTATTGAAGTTTCATTTATTCTTACGGTGAATTGTGATATTATATATCAAGTCTTTATAATCATGAATTTCTTACGCCTATATATAAGGTACATCCTATGAATTAGTAAAACAAGTCATATTATTGTCCAACTATTTCTTCTTGTACCTATATCTGGAGGCACAACAAGTGAATGCAACCAGATTGAAAAATGATATACCAGCAACCAACCAGAAAAAGCGATCTAGGTGCCCCTCATTTAAGTTGTCTGGTATCCATCCAGTAAACTGGTTAACAACTGTTAACAGAAATGAAGTAACATAGCTACCAAGTGACATTGTGAGAAGAGCGAGAGCGAGACAAATATTCCGCAATGAGTCCGGTGCCTGGTCGTAGAAGAACTCGAGCAATCCGATCTGGTTAAACGCTTCTGCAACACCTACTAGGACGTATTGCGGTATCTGCCATAAGATGCTCATTGGAACTGCAACCTTCTCATGCACAAGTCCTTTGTCTCTGGCAACCTGTAACCGCTTTGCTTCGACAATTGCAGCTGATGAGATGGCAAAAATAGAAAAGAGCAAACCGATCCCCGCACGCTGCAATGCTGATATGCCTCCCTCTCTTTTAGTAAACCTAGAAACTATCGGTCTGATTACCATGTCGTACATTGGTGCAAAAACTAGAACAGCAAGCACATTAAAACATGAAAGTGAGGCTGCGGGGATGGTCAAAGAACCGATGCGTCTGTTCATGACCAGTCCTTGCTCTACAAAAACCGATCCCTCGGATGAAACAGAGGCAAAGAGAATAAACGTGGCCCAAATAGGAAGTAACCGAAGTATAGCTTTCAACTCTTCAACCTGCGATATCGTGCAAAGCTTCCAGGGGTTAACGGAGCCAGAGCCTAAGTCCGAAGTGGTGACAATGGCTGCTTTGTCTAGGAAACTGCAAGTAATAGGAAGGCATCGTCAATAAACTTATATCGAATTTTAGGAGGACATATTAGTGGAAGATAAACCCGATTTGCAAACAAAAGGTTCAAATTCGGAAAGAAAAGGAATCACCTGAATCCAGGGGTATGTTTCAGTTCCTCGTTATCTTGAGTGTTTGTCGTCTGCCCTTCTGCCTGATATAAAAGAGAAATGTCTTCTGGCAAATTCAGGTTATTTTTTCTTGTAGCTGCAACGATTACTTGACAGAGTCTGGTAAATGGGCTTCCACTGGGTTTGCGGTACCTATAGCATCCCGACCCTGCTGCGAAACTCATGAAGGCTACGCCTACTAAAAAAGTAGGTATAACGAATCCGATTGTCCATCCATAGTTATCCTGAATCCATACAATGGCGGTACTCGCAATGAAAAGAGAGGTTTTAGTTGCGAGGTAATACAAACTGAAGTAAGACGCCTTAGCCCTCATTGCACTGTTGTCAAATTGATCTGCACCGAAGGTCGAGAGGCACGGTTCGATGGAGCCGAATCCGACTGAAATTAAGTAGAGACCCAGATAGGTAAAGAAAAGAGAGTGCTTCAACATTGTGAGCGATGCCGATAGTGTCAAAGTCACCAATCCCTTTCCAAATAAAAGAAAGAAAAACATGGAATATATTTCAGTTACAGTAAACTTGTTTCTTATTGTTAGAAATATGGCTCGAATTGTTTTGTGGCCCGTTGGGCTTGTAGCAATTTTATATATTGTATTATGTAATGGACTTAAGTGAGAGAGAATTTAGTTTATTGTGAATTTGGTCTCCTTCCTCTTGCTCTCTCCCTTTCTCAAAACCCTAGGTCGCCGGCTGCCTGCAGCACTCTCACTGATCTGTTCTAACACTTATAAAATTTCCAAACTACTGTTTGGTGTTTAATAAGAGGACCTGTTACATTGTTCTAATCATAAAATTCACAGTTGAATAGCCGGCTAAGTTATCAATTCTCCTTTCTGTGACCATGTATCAAGTCACTTGTCCTTGTATACCAATCAATTCTACTAAACAAAATATGTAACAATGTAAAACATGAGTTTGATACTTACAATCAAATAAACGATACCGAACCCCGTGACGGTTAAAAAGTTTCCACAATGAGAATCAGACACGAAAGCTCCAATAAGTGGGGTAAGAAAGCAAGTGCCCAGCCATGTCGAGTAATGTGATGCCGCTGCGACGTTATCTTCAAGTAGTTCGGTTTTCAGATACACGACCAGGTTCTGAGCGACGCCAAGCAAGGCAATGTGCACAAAAAACTCGAAAACTGTCATTATTATCGGACAACAAAGAATTAATCTCAACATGAACACAATTAAGCTTAAATATACAGTGATCTGAACTAACTTCAGGGATTTACAAAGGTTTAAACTTTAAACACAAAGCGAGCCGGTATTACTGCCAATTGCAATCAATTAAACGCCACAGGAAAAAAGGAAAGAAGTATACTTACACAGAATTAAGGAGGAAGCTTTCCAGCCTCCAGCTTGTTGCTTCAGAGCCGAGTTGCTTCGACCAATTTCCTACAGTACGGTATGAAATCGTTCCTTCACATCTTGTATTGAAAAAACAAAGCAAAAATGTACTGACAAAATCCGGTAAAGCGTCCATTATGCCGAACTCTGTTGACACTCGACAACTTATGGTTCTCTTTTGTTTGATTCAAATCACTCAACAAGTAAAACCAGTAATTAAATTAAACAAGTCCTGAATGTTGATGCTAGAGTTCGATACTGCGAGTGTTACCAGTGTGTGCATCAGTGATGCACGCAGCTTCGGAAACTTCGTACCAGTATAAAGTTAGCAGGAAAAGATTAGCTCATATAAACAATGGGGACCAAATTAAGTCGGATTTTGAAGCTCGGTATTACCTCGTCGATATGGTTGTCTTCTGCAACCAGCAGACTGATTCTCGACTCCTCGACTGAACCCATCTCTTACTTTTCCGATACAAGAATCGAAACACAGTACGTGCTCTAATTAATGGTGATTTGTGTTACATGGGTGATCAACTCAACTCAACTCAACCGTGCATCTTATAATTATAGGATGATTATATATGATATAATACTAGTAAAAAACCCACTCCTTGCTTTGGGCTGGAATTATTATTTCTTATAATAAACTTTTAAGATAATATATAATTGGCCTTAATTTGATATAATTTATATGGGCCTTAATTTTAATGGGCTGAGAAAGTCAACGGGCATTAACGTACATCAATGGTTCTGATCTATCGAAGAAAATGATCAACGGCTCAGAGGTGAGGATAGCCCTTTCATATCATTTTTTTCGATATGCTTTTATTATTAGTAAGGATGATATGATAGTACTAGTTTAATTTGGTACACCTTTTTCACTGGTGAGCTGCAGTTTTCTCTGCAGTTATATAGTACGAATTGCCTGTGCAGTTTTAAATACCTCTGTCTCTAGTTTATTAATTGATTGCTTCCAAACTTAGTTAGCTTTGCGTGCTTCTCTGTTATATATGATAGCAAATTTAATCAAAAATAAATACAGGAAGCCATGAACAAAGTTAACATAATAGGAAAGAAGGATTATTTTGCTAGAATATATTTTATTGGATGGGTTAATTAATTGCAAGGATCACAGAAGGGAGTTCTCTCTACCACAATTCTATTAAATTATTTTATTTATTTCCAGGGCAATTAATAGTTATGACTTATGAGGAAGTAAGTATTTCAATGATTGAGACAACAAGTCAACCAATCAGAATAAACACGCATTCTAACAAATAGATAATAAATGAAAGCTATCGGATATATTTTTATTTAGAATAATGCTGGTGTACAATCACAAATTTGTGTACAACTATTTCTATGATACAACCTATGGTTGTATTAACATCGTAGGAGATTAAGTGACTTTCTATATTTGCATGGCAAATGAGCATTATGGGCATAGAGAAAAATTATAAATAGAAAGATTTTTATGTGATTAATGCACGCAAATATAAAAGGAAAACACTAAATAATTGTGGGCCCGCCATTTACTTGTATTGAAATTGTTGAAGTATAAATTGCAAGATGCAATGGACAAACTACTAACTATAAGATGTCACTAGTAATATTCAAGTATCATATAAATGGTGAAATCTAACAAATATTATTAAAACCTGGAATTTGCAAATTCCATCATCAAATGAAGGAACCACAACATTATTTTTCCTAATTTTCTAACTACTTGCTATATTAAATTTTGTTTTAAACTTTTTTTTTAAAAAAATAAGAAGTACATCTGATGGTTATGTGGACGATGCAACATAATTTATTCGAATATGTAATATATATGAGAAAAAAATAATATGACGTTTATTTCATAATTGATGGGAACATAACAAAATCGAACATGTTCCAAATGTTACGAATTTGCAATTATCATATGATCAAAATCATGTTTAAAAAAATTGAGCAAGTTTATAGATGGTAATTAGCAACAGTTATGACATACATATAATAAATGACAATTGAATTTCTTGTGCAATTTCAAACAAGTACCCCGCGATAATTAAGCGTTTTCATTTATTTACTTTGGCGCATTAACGGGATTAATTACTTTCCATTTATAATTTTTGTTGTATCCCTATTATGCCCATTTATCCGGCAAAACAGAAACTCATCATTAGAGCCATTAGTTGTACACAGAGATAGTTGTACACAATTTCTTAGTTGTACACCAGCAATTTTTATTTAGACTTTGTATGAATTTGAGATATTTTTGTTGTCATATACTATTGGAGAGTTGAGACTTTGCTATTCTGATTATTGATGCTCAGACAAAGAGTTTCGAGTTGCATATTCCGTTGTGAAAAAAAAAAAAAAATCACTCGGCACGACATTCTCCGCATGGTATTTGGGCATCCAATATACTACAGAGGAGGATCCATTGACGATACTATATTGACAATCTTGGTAATAAGACTTTTCAAAAAATTATAAAAATTTGTAAAAAACTTAAAAATGAAAAAAAAAATTATGAATGCATTAGTTAACTTATAGATTGATGATATTTCAAATTTAAATTAATTTGAATATCGTTTGATGCCTTATCAAATTTTTAAACACTTTTAATGGTTGTAATTTAATAGGACATTAACGAACTAACAAAAGCCGCTTAAATTGAATATAATCGGAAACATAATCAATCTACAAGTTAACCAATATGTCCGTAAACATTTTTCTATTTTTAAAATTTTTTGTGATTTTTTATAAATTTTTTAAATATACCATTATCAAGATTGTCAAAATAACTATTGTTAATGGATCCCTCTATATTATATATACTATAATGAAAGTTTTATTGACATTACAATTGCCAAATCATCGTAATGATTTCAGTAATTAATTTTATAGGATTTACAATTAATTGTAATTAAACATATTGGAAGGTGCACTACTTTTAAAGTCCCAACTAAACGACAATTCAGTCGCAAGCACACGACTTAGACTCTAGTTATTGTCAACAGGTATGTTAATTACTATCTGCCTATTTCCTCTTATATCTGTATCTGGACGCGCAATAAGTAAACACCAGCAGATTGAGCGCGGATATACCGGCGACCAACCAGAAAAAGCGATCTAGGTGCCCCTCGTTTAAGTTGTCCGGTATCCATCCAGTGAACTGGTTAACAACTGTTAACAGAAATGAGGTAACATAGCTGCCAAGTGACATTGTCAGAAGAGCGAGGGCGAGACAAACACTTCGCAATGAGTCCGGTGCCTGGTCATTAGAGAACTCGAGCAAACCGATCTGGTTGAACACTTCCGCGATGCCTACTAAGACATACTGTGGTATTAGCCAGAAGATGCTCATTGGTACCGCAACCTTCTCATGCACAAGACCTTCATCTCGCGCAACCTGTAACCGCTGTCCTTCGACAATTGCAGCTGATGAGATGGCAAAGATTGAAAAGAGCAAACCAATCCCCGCACGCTGCAACGGTGTCATGCCTCCCTCCTTTTTAGTGAATTTACAAATTATTGGTCCGATTATCTTGTCATACATCGGTGCAAAAATGAGGACAGCGAGCACATTGAAACTCGAAAGTGAGGCCGCGGGAATCATCGAAGAACCGATGCGCCTGTCCATGACCAACCCCTGCTCTACAAAAACTGACGAGCACTGAGAAGAAACAGCGGCAAAGAGAATGAATGTGGCCCAAATAGGAAGCAAACGGAGTACGCATTTCAGCTCTTCGACTTGGGACATGGTGCAAAGTTTCCAAGGGTTAATACAACCTGCAGGACCGATGTCTGAAGTGGTGACAATGGCTGCTTTGTCTATGAAACTGCAATAATAGGAATGCATGTCAGCACAAACTGAAGTCTGATGGCGGGGTATACGAATGTTTATACATCCGTACGCCTTCTATTCAATCAACAAGAGAGGCAAAATATATAATGGATAGAACCAAAAAAAAAAAAAAAAAAATCTAATTTTGAAAATTTCAAGTGTATAATCATAGTCTCCGGCTCTCCGCATAGTAAGTACAACTAGCTTTCCGTCGTTGCATTCAAAACTGAAACAAGTTTCCTTGCTGAGGGAACTTGCAGGGTCAAAATCGGAATGAAAAATTCTTTGAGGAGTTTTAAAATTTGAAGACTTGATCTTAATCTTTAAATTATGAAGGAACTTGAAAAAAAAATGTTTGTAAAAGTTATCCAAATTCAGAAAGAAAAGGAATCACCTGAATCCAGGGGTATATTTCAGTTCCTCATTATCTTGGACATAATTTGCAGACTTTCCTTCTGCCTGATATAAAAGAGAAATGTCTTCTGGCAAATTCAAATGGTTTTTTCTTGAAGCTGCGACGATAACTTGACACAGTCTTGTAAATGGGCTCCCGCTGGGTTTGCGGTACCTGTAGCATCCCGACCCTGCTGTGAAGCTCATGAAGGCTATGCCTACTAACAAGGTCGGTACAACGAATCCAATTGTCCAGCCATAGTTATCCTGAATCCATACAATGGCGGTACTCGCAATGAAAAGAGAGGTTTTAATTGAGAGATAATACAAACTGAAGTAAGACGCCTTAGCCCTTGTGTCAGTGTTGTCGAACTGATCAGCACCGAAGGTTGAGAGACATGGTTCAATGGAGCCGAATCCTACTGAAATCAGGAATAGGCCCAGATAGGTAAAGAAAGGAGAGTGCTTCAGCATTGTGAGCGATGCCGATAGAGTCAAAATCACCAATCCCTTTCAAAACAGAAAGAAAAATGTAGAAACATATTTCAGTTACGGTAAACTTGTTTCTTACATAAACCTCGAAAACCACTGCCCGGGTTTGAATAAGAGACCTGGTACATTGTGTTAATCATAAAATTTACAGTTGAATAGCCAGCTTCGTTATTGAATTTATTTCTTTATGTTATTCTGAATCTTCTTTTCAGATTTCAATTCTCATTCCTGTGACAATTTATCAAGTCAATTCTCCTTGTGTACCGATCAATACAACTAAACGAAACATGTAAGAATGTAAAGCATGAGTTGGTTACTTACAATCAAATAAATTATACCGAAACCCATGGCTGTTACAAAGTTTCCGCAATAAGAATCTGACACAAAAGCTCCGATAAGTGGGGTAAGAAAGCATGTTCCCATCCATGCCGAGAAATGTGATGCCGCTGCCACGTTATCTTCAAGTAGTTCCGTTTTCAGATACACCACCAGGTTCTGCGCTATGCCAAGTAACGCAATGTGCAGAAATAGCTCGGAAACTGTCAATATTATCCGACACCAAGCAATTATTACAAGTCTGTAATATTATAACACTGTAAATAGTTCCTTCTGTTTTATTTTTATCGATCTAAGAAACTGATGTTGCTGACCAATTCAGACCAAACAGATTTGCTTACCAGTAAATTACTTAAATTGACAAAAAGTAATTAAAGCTCAAATTGTACTTGGTCTCAGTTCAGCATAATCTCAACTCGAAAAGTCTGTACATGCACAAATGAAATTGAAGCTTATACAGTGATATGAACTGAATTTCAGGGACTTAAACAGTTTAGACACAGTCAAAATTAATCGATGCTTATTGCAACGATTTAAAGTCACAAGCGAAAAGGAAAACAAATACTTACACAAAATTACGGAGGAAGCTTTCCAGCCTCCAGCTTGCTGCTTCAAAGCCGAGTCGTTCAGACCGGTTTCCTACAGTACATACAAAATTGTTTGTTCATATATATCTCGTAGTGATAAACAACAAAAAAAAGTAAAATTTTATTGAGTAAAATTTCTTTAAATCATAGTTAATCCAACAACTAAACAACCAAAACGAGCTTCCTAATGCCATTAATTGTAAGATTGTATGTCATACATACAAGTGATGCGACTTCAGAAACTGTATACCAGACGCCAGTTTAAAAATTAGCGGGAAAAATTAAGGAGGCGACGATTAGATGTTTAATCTCTACTAATTAAGGAGCTGATGTTCGGCACGACAATAAGCTTACGAATCTAAAGATTAGCGGATTGAAAAGTGAGTTTTTTGTATTAGAATGTGCATGAAATTAGACAATACTGCCCTTGTTGTATTAATTTGGAGTTTTGGACTCTGTAAGAAATCACTCTCACTCCAATTAATACTCACAAATTAATCAACTTAGAAGCATTAATTGGAACATGTCATGCACTGAAATTTGCAGGTGATTCACTCATGTATACTGGTACCGGGGAGATCGAAAGCAGAACGAACGATGGTCCACGATCGAGGAATTGTTTTTCTTCTTCTCTTGAAAAAACAAAATGCATTAATCAAACAAACTCTCCATTCTTGGCAGCCAATATATATGTTCATAGTTACAAATTCACAATACAACATTTTGGATGAATAAACATGGCTAAAAGCTCAAATTAAGGAGAGTAAAGGAGCACAGTAAGAAGACAGAAAAGTAGAGAAGAGAAGAAGAAGGAGAAGAAAGTTTGTTTATGTTTTCATTTCATTCATTTCACCGAGATACAAGAAGGTATGCTATATATATTCTGTTTTTACATTACTCAGCTATATCACTATACAAGACAAATCATTAACATGATTAGGTAGGTGAGGGAACATTTTCTGATTATTCCGTTTCAGGTGACAGAAGCATCTTCAGAGCTTGTAGCTGAGGCATCTCCATTTGATTGATAACCGGATGACTCCATTGTATTCTTCACAGACCCCCCGCAAGCGGAAGGCACGGGAGTAACTGACAGCTTGGATTGAAGAAGCAGAAACCGGGCTGTGGAAAGAGGCTTAGTGAGAATGTCTGCAATTTGGTCTTTGGAACACAGGTATCGGATAAGTAACTGATGAGATGCCACTTTCTCTCGAACAAAATGATAGTCAATTTCGACATGTTTTGTGCGGGCATGAAACATTGAATTGGAGGCCAAGAAGGTTGCTCCAATGTTGTCACACCATAAGATCGGTGGAGAGGAAGAAGGAATATGGAGTTCTTGGAGCAAGTACTGAATGAAAGTAAGTTCAGCACAAGTGTTGGCAAGACCTTTGTATTCAGCCTCTGTGCTAGAACGTGAGACAGTGACCTGCTTCTTGGCGCTCCATGAAACGATATTGGGTCCGAGGTAAATGCAAAAACCGGAGGTTGAGCGGCGATCATCAGCCGAGCCCGCCCAATCGGAGTCACTGTAAGCATGCAAATCAGTGGAAGTGCTAGGCTGAAAGAATAGCCCATGATGAATGGTACCATTAAGGTATCGGAGAATCCTCTTAACAGCCATCCAGTGTAAGTCTGTTGGGGCGTGCATGAATTGGGACACTTTGTTGACGGCAAAGGCAATGTCAGGGCGTGTAATGGTTGCATACTGTAATGCCCCAACTACACTTCTGTAAAGCTGGGGGTCGGAAAATGGGTCACCCGAATGCAAGGATAGAGGTGGAGAAGTAGCCATCGGGGTTGTGCAAGGTTTAGAGGCTTCCATATGTGTTTTGACCAATAAATCTGATAGGTACTTAGTCTGAGTTAAATGAACACCCTGAGTGGGGGAATGCACTTCCAATCCAAGAAAATAATGTAATGGTCCAAGATTCTTAACAGCAAATTTGGATTGAAGAAGAGAGATGAAGAAATTGACCGATGCCATTTGGTTTGAGGTGATTATAATATCATCCACATATACCAAAATGTAGACGGTGACATGGTTGTGATTGTAGATGAACAAGGATGGATCATACTTTGAAGCCGAAAAACCAAATGCAAGGAGAGCTTCACTGAGTTTTTGAAACCAGGCCCTTGGGGACTGTTTGAGACCATAAAGAGATTTAGAGAGAAGACAAACCATGTCAGGGTTGGAAGGATCAGAGAATCCAGGGGGTTGTTCCATGAAAACTTGCTCCGATAGGTCGCCATGGAGGAAGGCGTTCTGAACATCGAGTTGTTGGATTGGCCAAGATCTTGAGATAGCAAGAGCAAGAACCAGCCGGATCGTAGTAGGTCGCACAACCGGACTGTATGTTTCAGTAAAATCCACCCCTTCTCGTTGATTGTAGCCTTTGGCAACGAGACGAGCTTTGAAGCGATCAATCGAACCATCTGCGCGCCGTTTGATTTTATAGACCCACTTTGATCCAATAACATGTTGAGATTGAGGACGAGGCACCAGAGTCCAAGTCTGATTGCGAGCAAGGGCGTCTAGCTCGGCTGCCATTGCTGATCGCCACTCGGGAAGGGCATTAGCCTGATTGAAAGTGGTGGGTTCCTGAATGAGAGATGTGTGGAGAGCAAGATGATCGGGAAAAAGCTTGGGTTTTCTGGTGTTGTCACGTGTTCTTGTGATCATGTGATGGGTGGCGGCAGAGACCGGTGGATGAGAGGGCGGTGGAGGAGGAGAAGGTGTAGAGAAGGAGAGATGGGGCGAAGAGGGTGGCTTGGGTTCGGGCTGAAAGAGAGGAGGAGATATGGGTTGTAAAGTGTGAACATCTTGAGGAGATGGGCTTTGAGAGAGAATTTCAGGTTGGGCCGAAGGGGAAGCTCCTTGTTGAGTTGGGCTCTGACCTGTAAAATGAAACAAACTGCCCGAAAAGGGTGGGTTAGTAGGAGGGCCTGGCGGCTCCTCCAGAGCCGGCCATGCTAAGGGCCCAGCAGAGCTGGAGCCCAACAGAGAAAGAGAAGGAGAGAAGTGGGAACTGGGCTGACTGCTGGAAGACTGAAACTGATCTGAAGATGATGAAGACCGGAATGGAAATGAAGATTCATCAAAATGGACATGGCGGGAAATATACCATTTGTTGGAAGGGATATGAAGGCATTTGTAACCTTTTTGAGATGGTGCATAGCCAAGGAAGACACAATGAAGGGCGCGGTTGTCAAGTTTGTGAGAGTTGTATGGTCTTGTATATGGAAAACAAGAGCAACCAATGACTTTGAGGAGATCATAATTTGGAGTCTTCTTGAAGAGAGTACTGTATGGGATCGAGGAATGTGTGGAGTCAGGTAATCGGTTAATGAGATACACCACACTAGAGAAAACTTCATCCCAATAAATTTGAGGAATAGATGCATAAGACATGATAGCTAGAGAGAGTTCAATGATATGGCGATGTTTTCTCTCGGCAACGCCATTTTGTTGAGGAGTGTGGGGGCAAGTAAGTTGATGAGATAGATTGGGATGTTGAGTGAAAATAGGTTTGAACTCGGCTCCTCCATCGGTACGCAGAATCTTAATTGAGCAATTAAGCAAGGTCTCAACTTGAGATTTGAAAAATGAGAAAATTGAAGACACCTCACTTTTGCTTTTCATAAAATAAATCCATGAATATTTAGAATAGTCATCCACAAAAACAACATAGTAGCGAAAATCATTACAAGAAGTGACCGGGCAAGGTCCCCAAACATCGGTATGAACTAATTCTAGAGGAGAACTAGACATAGAAGTAGAGGAAGAAAATGGTAACTTGTGAGCTTTAGCCATACAACAAGAGTGGCATAAAGACAATTTATTTGAATGACAAGGTAGATTGTAGGATTTGATTACATCTAAAGTGGTAGCATGAGAAGGATGACCAAGGCGAGCATGCCATATGTCACCGGAAGCTCTAATCCCAAGAAAGGCTTGAGGAGGTGATTTAAGGGGTAGATAAAAGAGACCATGATGACTAGGTACTTGGAGAAGAATGATCTTGGTGCGGAGATCCTTCACAACACAAGAAGAAGAAGTGAAGTTAATTTTAAGATGAGGATTATCACGTAAAAGACGAGACAAGCTTATCAAATTTTTTGAAAATTGAGGAACATGAATGATATCAAGTAGGTGAGCATGAGAAGTAGAGAGAGGGAAAGAGGATGAACCAATATGGGAAATTTGTAGACCAGCCCCACTCCCAATTTGAAGATTGTCGGACCCGGTATAAGAGTAGAAGGAGGAGAGATTGTTGAGGTCAGGAGTCACATGATGAGTAGCGCCCGAATCCAAAACCCAATCTGTCAGAGAAGGTGGGTTGACATGTGCTGATTGAGCCATGAATGCTCGAAAGGGAGAGCTTGGCTGAGGTTCAGTGCGCCAGTAGCAAATCATCGCGGAATGACCACGCCTGTTGCAAATCTGGCATGTGAAGTTAGGTCCCTTGAAGTTGGAATACTCAGCTGGATTAAAGGGAGCTCTGGGCCCAGGGGGAGATGGGAGAAGCGGCCTTGGGTTAGTGGGCCTTGGAAAAGGAGGTCGGGGGTTATTGGGCCGAGAGTTAGGTGGTTGAAAGTTTGGATAGTAGTTGTAATTGGGTTTAGGCGGACGGGGGAAACGGGTAGCGGATCCGTTATTGGGCCGGGTGTAGTAAGCTGACGGAGAAGTCAGAGATGGAAGGTTGGTGGTGGCCGGTTGTTGGACGGTGAGTAGGGCTTCGTGGCTGAGCAAGAGGCCGCGTAGATCGGTGAACCGGAGAGGATCATTGCGGCTTGAGGTGGTCACCGCCACCACAAAGGAGTTGAAATCCGGTCCAAGACCATTGAGGGCTGAAAGCACGAGATCATCATCGCTTACCGGTGAACCGATGAAGGCGAGCTCGTCGGCAATCTTGCGAAGGCGTTGGAGCAGGATAAAGAGCCCTTGGAAATGGTTTGAAGTTGACGGCGAAGGTCGATTAGACGAGCTCGAGATGTAGATGAGAAGTTGGAGGATAAGGTGCACCACAGATCTGCCGTGGTGGAGGATGAGACCACCTGAGACTGAATCGGTTCTGTGAGAGAAGATCTGATCCAAGCCAGCAACAATTGATCCTGGCGGTGCCAATTGACGAAGGCAGGGTTGACGGTGATGGTGCCATCGGTACCAACCAGGGTTTGAGGGGGAGAGGCTGCTGTATCGAGAAAGGGGTTAAGGTTATAGCCATTTATGAGAGGAAGTATTTGAGACTTCAGGTAAGGAAATTGGTTTCTGTCAATTTGGTGGCAATTGGGAGGGTGAGAGAAATGATAGAATCAGGGGAGGTGCCGGAGGTGATGACCGCGGCGGCGGCGGTGGAAGTAGCAGGTTCAGATGAGTTACTCATGGCGTTAGCCTATTAAGCTCTGATACAATGTAAGAAGACAGAAAAGTAGAGAAGAGAAGAAGAAGGAGAAGAAAGTTTGTTTATGTTTTCATTTCATTCATTTCACCGAGATACAAGAAGGTATGCTATATATATTCTGTTTTTACATCACTCAGCTATATCACTATACAAGACAAATCATTAACATGATTAGGTAGGTGAGGGAACATTTTCTGATTATTCCGTTTCAGGTGACAGAAGCATCTTCAGAGCTTGTAGCTGAGGCATCTCCATTTGATTGATAACCGGATGACTCCATTGTATTCTTCACAACAACAATGGTAATGGGGACTGAATCAAAGTTCAGAACTATATAATATTGTAAACAGGGGCGGAGGCAGGATTTGAAATTAGGGAGGGTCGAGACGCCGAGGGACAAAATTTACTGAGGGAGTGAAATGAAAACTTTCAACAAAAAATACACTGCATATTAACATTTCTGTATACAAATTCGAAAATCACCTGATTGTAAAGCTCAGTATTAAATAGTGTATTACCTCGTTGTGGATGTCTTCTTCTACAACAACTAGCAGACTGATTCTTGACTCCTCCAATGACCCCATTTTATTTCTTCTTCTTCTTCTTCTTCTTCTTCTTCTTCTTTCTCAGGCTTTGTAGTTTATAGGGGTGAGCAAGTCAAGTGCAACCGATCAGCAGCAGCATCTGAAATGGAAAGATAACATTAACATGAGTGCTCATCCTCTGTTGTAGCGCTGCATCGCGTGGCGCGAAACGTGGACTGTCAGATCATCTCAAGATTGGAGCCAGCACAGATATCGAGATGATCCAACGGTTCAAATTCATGGAATCCATTAGCATATGATATGACCATGTTCTTTTAGCTGTTCGGATCTTGTGCGGCGTTGCAAGACCAGCCAATTTATACATATAACAAATTCCTGGACTAAACTTCTTTTTTTTTTTTTTTTGGGATAATTTCTCTCCACTCCTATCAGCAACCTCCCACACAGAGAGCGTTGTAATATACTAGTAAAGAGCCAATGTCTTGCTTTGGACTGAAATTAATTGTTATTTCTTATAATAAATTTATGATAAATTTTTAAGATAGTATGTAATGGGGTTTAAATTGAGAAAATTGATATGGGCATTTAAGTTTTAATGGGTTGAGACATTAAAGTACGTCAACGGTGGTGATCAATCTAAGTAAACAATCAACTGCTTGAGATTTATTTCTTGGGGAAGATACAACTTTCATGTCAAAAAATCCAATCTCTTTTATTAGGAGTAAGGATATTTAATTTAAATTACTATATATTTTTAAATCGATAATCTTGCTACATAAAAAAAAAAATTAATTAGATATGGCACAACAAAAATTTGTAAATTTCGAATGTTTAATCAGATGTGAATAATTTTAAATAGCAATTTCCATAAATTAAATTTGATGAAAAATGAATACTTCAAATATAATGGCACATCCATAGAAGGATAGTTTTGTCTTTTATACGTTTTTATATAGAATATTAAAGTACTAATTAGTTGGTGGAGATAGTGATTCTTATAAATTATAAAAATTAGGGGCCAACTTGTCAAAAAATTAGTTAAAAAATAAAGATGGTGAGAATATTACAAATTCACGGACCAAACGGAACCAATATTTTATGAAGAAAAAGATGAGCAATATACATGATAAAACTATCCAAAATGAGTAAATGACAAACAAGAAGAAGATTAAAAAACGTAATAAAAAGAAAAGACAAGCACACAGACCAACAATGAAGGAAATAAATAATGATAAGACTAAATAAATAAAAAAAACAATCATACGTCACCCATAGAGATCCATAATGAAAACGATAAAAATGAGGATTTTGTGTCAAAACTTGCATTATGAAAATATGTATTTTTTTTTTCTATTTTCAATAATAAAACCGATTTCATATGTATATTTTTTTTTTTCTATTTTCAATAATAAAACCGAATTGCCCGGATTATTTTTTTAAACTTGGAGTTGGGGGGCTGCATGTGCCCAAATATTGTGATTAATTAGATTCTTAATTCACCACTTGGTTTTAAAAAAGTCTCAAGATTCGAACTCAAATTAAGTCGAATTTAATCAGAAATAATAAAGACAATTCGAGGGACCCAAAAAGCACTAATTAATGAAGTGCTTAAATAATGTTGAGATTTTATGTGGGGTGAATACTGCAGTTTTGAATATTTGGATATATAAAACCAAAAGATTATAAACAAAATTAATGTTTATGTTTTATCTTAATTTTACAAGAGAATTAGTTTTTTTCTTAAAAAATATTTAGTAAGAGTTCAAGTGGCTAGTGAGTAAAACTAAGAAACAAAAAGTGTTATAAATTTAATTATTTACAGCTACACCATTAAATTTTTTTTACGATTTAATTTTAGTGCAGATTCTTCGTTATTTCTACTCACAGTACCAATTTTGTCCTAACTACAATTTTATGTACTATAACTTTATAAATCTAATTTTTTAAAAAACATTTAACAATCCTAGTAAGAACATTTTGTACACAATTGATATATATATTTTCAATAAAACTCTTCCATTTGGTGAGCTTAAATTCCACCAAAATATATATAGTAGCAAAAGGAATAGGACACAAGAAACTAAAAACAAAAAGTATGAGCCGTATTTAATTAAATTTGGAGGGTAGTTATACCTTGCATCAGCAAAAACGTTGTTATTTGATAAATATATATATTGCTGTCAATTATGTTTGTGGACCCGATTGTATAGGGTGGGTGAGTACCTTTTATTTTATTTTTGTTTTTGTTTTTGTTGACAATTGGAACACTTGGTTGTCCTTATTTTTGATAAAAGATTTTAAATTTGTGAAAATTTTGTTGAATATATTTAGAGTATAAGAATGTAAGATCAAAAGAATCTCACCGAACACATATTGATCAAATTAGTTTAATAGCCATAGTGTACTTTTATTCATATATATATATCCAACGTTTTGTTTGTCCGTTTGTCTTAACTCAAATTAATTAAATATGCAACTGATAATTAAAAAATGTTGGATATTTTATGTAAAAAATATGTACATAAAAATGCCTGTATTTTCGGTTAACAATTATATTTATTAAGTTAACTAAATTATTAGTATAGCTAATTAAGTAAGACTGATTGACTGTTTTCATGCATATTTATTATTTACGACTGTTATTTAATTCCCAGAGAAATTAAATTTTCAGCCCGGTGAAAAATATTTTTTTGTACGTAAAGCATGTCAAAGTTTCAACAATCCGAGAACTGACTGTTGAAATTTTGTACCTATTTTAATGGTTTTATCATGTAAAGATTTATTCTTCAAAATTGCAGCATCAGTTCCTATATATATAGAGCTAGACTAATGTGCTAACGTTAGCATTTCAATCTGAAATACTAACGTCTCAAAATTGGTGTTATAATATTCGAAATCGTGATTTATGGTGTTCAATAAATTCTTCATATAAAAATGCTAAGGAATACAAAAATTTTCCATTTTTGGAGTTTCTTATCTATTTGTTTTGAATTTTTGAAAAGAGCTCATAAATAATAATAAAATATTGATGTTTGTTCATGCTTTTTTCAAAAATACAAAATAAATACTAAGAAAACTTTAAAAATAGAAAATTTTTGTTTACCCTTATATTTCTATATGAAGAATTTATCAAGCATCATAAATCACGATTTCGGATACGATAACATAATTTTTGAAGCGTTAGCATTTCGTATTGAAATGCTAACGTTAGCACAATAGTCTTACTCATATATATATATATATATACCCATAAAATCAGAGATTTACTGGCATGATGCAACTAATACCCAAAATCCAGAAATACCAAAACAGGGAATATCTGAAAAAAAAAGAGATGAACTGATACCAGAATACCGGTCGATTTTTACCAGCAGAACATGAACAATTTTATCTGCACTCTGCAGCAGCTGCTGATCAACTGCATGCAACAGTATTATGTGTTTTCCCTTTTCTTTATATATATGCTTGTTGGATCTTGTTGTTGATAGATTATTGTGCTACACATTGTCAGTTGTAATTATAGAGAAAACAATTTATATTACAAAGGCTATTGCAAAGTTTATTCTGTCTATAGTCAGATGCAATTACTTTGACTGCCAATGTTTAACAACTTTCAGTCTGATTTTACATGAACAAGAAAAGACATGCTGAAGTAAGTTCTGCAATAATAATGCTGTATAAGCACAATATTATTGCTAGATTACTATGCAATTTTCTTTCAGTAAGGTATGCAAGGTATGCAGGGAAACTATAATGTTTATCCAAATTTGTTCACTCCGTTAGATTTCTCATCCAACTTCACGGAATAATTGATGCCATGCCAACTATTCTATTAACTTCGATGAAAAAACTAATGGAGTGACCAAATTTGGATAAACATCAAATTTTAGTGACAAAAAAATAGCTAAACGAAAGTTCAGTGACCAATTATAAATCCGAAACAAAGTTTGGTGACCTGACACAGAAAATTTACCCAATTTTCAACACATCATCAAAGGCAGTGGCTTAAATGGAGAAACAAACAACCTCATTCCCTCATAGACATATTTTGTTTTGTTGAGATAAAGCTGAGGGTCAAGCCTCTCAAATTTAAATGTCTATAAAATGTCTATAAAAGACCCCCATCCGGATTTCGATCCCGCAACTTTCCACACTCATATTTTGTTACTGGGCATTAAGGACAATTTAGATTGGTTTAAAAGTTACAGAAAAGCTTTAGTTATCACCAATTGATGTCCTTGTTGTCTGAAAGGTTTAATTAGTTCAATTCACCATGGATGAATGAAAATGTTGAATGAGAGAGAATGAGCCATGAAGCCCATGATGTCTATTTGGAACTCATATTCAGAGTCGTTTTTTTCAAAACTCATTAAAAATAGTTAGGAATCTCCAAAAATAGTAAAAATTAGTATCCAATGAGTTTTCGATATGTAGAACGCATTGGTCGAATCGGATCGGTCATCGAAGTTACGGTTGCTGAGATACGAGCGCATAACACGGACGCCAGTTTGTTATGCAAAACACGGTAACCCAACTCTCTCTCTCTCTATATATATGTGTTCTATTGAATTAGATGGAAACAATTGATGCTCCATTTATTATCACAGAATGTTGTTAACCATGTTACAAATTTAGTTCTCATTTATAAACATGAAATTTACATCTATAAGATACGGGATGTGTACCGGTAAAACTGTAAAAGCAATGTTACTATGATACTATCTAACTATTTCCTCTTATAATTGTACCCGGAGGCACAGCAAGTAAACAAGACCAAATTGATCAAACATATACCTCCAACCAACCAGAAATAGTAATCTAAGTGCCCCTCATTCAAGTTTTCCGGTATCCATCCGGTAACCCGATCGACGCATGTTAGAATAAACGAAGTAAGATAGCCGCCGAGTGACACTGTAAGGAATGCAAGGGCCATGCAGAAACTCCTCATGGAATCTGGCGCCTGGTCGTAGAAGAACTCGAGCAAGCCTATCTGGTTGAACATTTCTGCCATACCGACTAAGAAGTGTTGCGGTACTTGCCAGAAGATGCTCATTGGAACCGCAACCTTTTCATGCGAAAGACCTTCATTTCGCGCAACCTGTAACCGCTTCGATTCGACGATCGCAGCTGATGAGATGGCGATAACAGAAAAGAGCATACCAATCCCGGCACGCTGCAACGGGGTCGTGCCTCCCTCTCTTTTAGTAAATCGGTAAGCTATTGGTCTGATTATCTTGTCATGTATCGGTACGAAGACAAAAACCGCGAGCACATTAAAGATTGAAAGTGAGGCTGCCGGGATAGTCGAAGAACCGATGCGTCTGTCCATGACCATCCCTTGTTCAACGAAAACCGATGATTCCTGGCTAGACACGACGAAAGAACAGATGAATGTGGTCCAAATAGGAAGCAACCGGAGTATAGATTTCAACTCTTCAACCTGCGACATGGTGCAAAGGTTCCAAGGGTTAACGAAACTGGAGCAGAAGTCCGAAGTGGTGACAATGGCGGCTTTGTCGAGGTAACTGCAGTAATCAGGGAATGCGTATATATTAGCATAAACTGACATTAATAATCTTATATTAAATTTTTGTGCTCATTTCTCTGTATTAAGTAATATATATGTATAAAATATTAAATTTCAGATAATTAAAGAGAAAAAAAAAAGAACACCTGAATCCGGGAGTATGTTTCAGTTCTTCGTCAGTTTGAACAATTCCCGACTTTCCTTTTGCCTGATACAAAAGAGAAACGTCTTCTGGCAAATCCAAGTGATTTTTTCTTGAAGCTGCAACAATTACTTGACACAGTTTGGTAAAAGGACTGCCGCTGGGTTTGCGGTACCTATAATGTCCCGAACCTGCCACGAAAACCATCAACGCTACTCCGACGAGAAACGTAGGTACAGTAAATCCGATCGCCCATCCGTATTTATCTTGAATCCATACCATAGCGGTACTCGCAACGAAACTGGCGAGTTTAACTCCTATGCAGTACCAACTAAAGAAAGATGCCTTCGCTGCTGTATCTGTATCGTCAAATTGATCTGCACCGAAGGTCGACAGACATGGCTTTGCGGCGCCATATCCGATTGAAATCAAGTATAGGCCCAGAAAGGTAAAGAAAGGCGAGTGCTTCAACATTGCGACCGATGCTGATAGAGTCAAAATCACGAAACCCTTCGGCAGAAGAAAGAAAAAAAAAAGAAGAAAAACATGGATTATTACACATTCCAATTGTAGTAAAAAAGATTCTTATGTAAAAATACTTTGTTGGTTTTCTTCAGTAAGTACACTCCATATTATGAACTAATCTGAATTGTTCTTGGTCAGGCCTAGGAACGGCAATGATATTGCTTGGAACAGCAAAATTTTTTCCATTTATAATATGATTTTCTTATATTTCCTTGCATATAATTCAGAGATTTTGTTGTTCTAAGTAATATGGCTGCTGTCCTTAGACCTGACCTTGTTCTTTTAAGAGTTCAATTCTCCTGCCTACGGTCATGTATCGAGCTAATCGATTGTCATCGTGCACCGATCAATACAACTAACCATACTCTTAGAAAAAAAACGTACAAGCTAGTTACTTACAATAAAGTAAATGATACTGAAACCCGTGACGGTTAAGAAGTTTCCCCAGTACGAATCCGACACGTAAGCTCCGATAAGTGTGGTAAGGAAGCAGGTTCCCACCCATGTCGAGACGTTTGACGCTGCTGTGACGTTGTCTTCAAGCAGTTCTGTTTTCAGATACATCACCAGGTTCTTCAAGATGCCAAGTAACGCAGTGTTCAGAAACACGTCCGTAACTGTCATTATTACCAGACAGTAAGTAATTTGTTTCGTCTTAGCGACTAATTAATATTTGTTAAGCAATGTATACAGACCGAATGGAATTGCTTATCAGTGAACTGCTTAAATTTACAAAAGTAAAGCTCAAATTGTACAACCAAAAAGCCACAGAGAAAAATAATACAAAAGGTTTTCTCTTACACACTATCAAAGAGGAAACTTTCCAGCCCCCGGCGTTTTTCTTCGAAGTGTTGTTGTCCGGACCAATTTCCTACATTACAGTATCAAATTATTCAACTTCTGTTATAGAAAAACAAAAGAAGAAATTAAAACTGTAATGAGTAAATCAATAAAGAGGCCTAATTATATGTCTATCTTTATCGACATCTTTCCTTTGCTTTAGTTAGTTCAATCGAACTCGTTGAACAATTCGGTGTTTCTCGAACGGTTATAAATAGTACTGGAAATGTTCTTTAACAAAGCATGATAATAAGTTTAACAATCAAACAGGTCCCAATAATGCTAGAGATTAATATTGAAAAAAACCAACCAGAAATTAACCAGTAATTATATATATATATATACTGGTAATTAAGAGATTTCAAGGTTTCAGTACTACATTACTGGTGTCTTCTGCAACTAGCAGACTGATCCTTGACTCCTCCATGGAACCCATATCTTCTCTTCCAATACAAAAAGTACTCCCACAATATAATGCTCACTCCAACTCCAACAGCAGGTTTAATTCCTTCATATATAAAGGCTTAATGTATAGTTTACATAGCATTTGAAAAGTGGAGCATATATACTATACATGAAGTGGATATATTAATAAAACTAATGAGCAGTGACATTAACATGCCACCCACTGTGTGAGCTTTATTGTATAGGGCCAAGAAGGATTATGACCACCCCCCCAAAAAAAAAAAAATCAAAATATCTTTACCCATAATAAAAGCATATTGAATTTTTTGACATCAAAGGTCTATCTTTCGCAAGAAATTAATAAATCTCAGCCGTTGATTTTTTACTTATATATATTGATCACCGCCGTTGATGTACTTTAATGTTTCAATCCATTAAAACTTAATGCCTATATCAATTTTCTCAATTTAAGACTCATTACATAATATCTTAAAATTTTATTATAAGAAACAACAATTCCAACCCAAATCAATGCATGGCCTCTTCAATTAATTACCAGTTTGTAAAATAAATAGTTTTGACTTTTTACTTTTGGTAAATGTTGATCAAGTGCTAAATTGGTCCCCTCTTCTAATCAAAGCACAACAATTAATAACAAAACATCTTAAATACATAACCTCCTCTTAATTAATTAGGTGCCCTTCAAGCTCAGTCAGTCACTGATTGGCAGCTGCATGCTTGATGTGGCTTCCGGATCTTATAATCTGGCTATATATATAATTAAAGAATACCCAACTATTGGTACTATTTAAAATAATAAAAGGCAGGAGCAGGACAATCGTTTTTCATCACTTACATATATATTATAATATATATAGTAGGTTAAGAAAAATCAATACATCATATACACATGGCAAATGTAATCCGTCAATTTAAAAAAAAAAAATGTACTTTAAGAGGACGCTTATTAAACAAATCTAATCCGTCCATTTCAATTCAACAACTCGATCAGAATATATAATTAATTAATATACCTTAAGAAAAGTGAAGCATGTGATATCATTCCAGCTGAGTGGAGATACCACTACCCAGTGCCCCCACATTTTTTTTTTTTTTAAAACTTGACAGTGGCTGTCAAGGTATATATACCTCATAAGTTATTAGTTAGATATTTCATGTGTAATGAATTTAAAAAAAAAAAACCTGATTTGAAAATGTTAGAACTTAAAAGATGGTCCCAATTATTTTTGGACCTACGGATCATGCATCTTTTGTGAGTAAAACTATTATGAAAACGTTTGTATTTCACTCCGAACTGATAATGATCTGAATTATATTTTGTCACGTTCGGAATTTCGATTTGTGGTTCCTGTTAAATAACTTAAATTCATAACATGAAAATCTCAGGAAATACAAATTTTTTTTTTATTTTTGGAGTTTCTTAAGTATCTGTTTCGGATTTTTTAAAATCTATGTACAAACAAGCACTATTTTATTGAAGCAAAGCTTGAGTTGTCCCATTGGTTGATGTCTTTGTTGTCTCAAGATTTGGACAGTTCAAGTCACAAATTAATATGGATGAATGAAAATGTTGAATAAGAGAAAACAAACCATAAATATGTCTATATATGTTTTATATATATATATGAGTAAATCTAGCGTGCTCCTAAAAGCACAGAGGCCTCCCGTGCTCCTAACTCAAAAATCATACTAAATCGTCATGAAATTTTGATTTATCATTCTCATTAAATTCTTTATATCAAAATCTCTTAGAATACAAAAATTTTCCATTTTTTGACTTTCTTAAGTATATGTTTTGAAATTTTTTAGAATGCATCAAAATAATAATAAAATAATGTATAAAACTATGTCATCTTTTAAAAATAAAAAAACAAATACTTAAAAATCTCAAAAAAGGGAAAATTTTTGTATCCTATGATATTTTGATATAAAGAATTTAATGAGATCCATAAATCAGAATTTTGATATGGTTTATTATGATTTTTGAGTTAGGAATACGGGAAGCCTCCGTGCTCCTAGGAGCACCATAGTTTTACTCTCTCTCTCTCTCTCTCTATATATATATATATATATATTGTATTAGATGAAAATTGCATGCCTGAACAATTAATGAATTAACAGTTGATGCTCCATTAATATATGGCGAATTCTGCTATGGATCGGATGAATATGAACCATTCATTTTTTTTTCAAATCGGATTGTCGCGATGTATTCTTTGGGCACAAGTAAGAAGTCATGATAGATCTATAAGATTTGAACCGCTCGATTGAAAATGAACGGTGGTCCATTAGAAGAACATCTCTTTATTTATTATTACAGGATACTGTCATGAACCATGTTACACATCAAGTTGTGATTTATAATCATGAAATTTACATCTGCAAGTTCACAGGATGTGAACTGGTAAAACCAAGCAATTTATGTTACTATCTTAATCTTACTATTTCCTCCTATACATGTACCTGGAGGAACAACAAGTAAACACAGCCAAATTGAGCAAGGATAAACCTGCAATCATCCAGAAATAATGATCTAAGTGCCCCTCATTCAAGTTTTCTGGTATCCATCTGGTAAATTGATTGACAACTGCCAGAATAAATGATGTCAGATAGCTGCCGAGTGATAACGTAAGAAGAGCGAGCGCCAGGCAGAGGCTCCTCAATGAGTCTGGTGCCTGGTCGTAGAAGAACTCGAGCAAGCCAATCTGGTTAAACGCTTCTGCGATGCCTAATAAAACATACTGCGGTACTTGCCAGAAGATGCTCATCGGGACCGCAACCTTCTCGTGCACAAGACCTTCGTCTCGCGCAATCTGTAACCGCTTCGCTTCGACGATTGCAGCTGATGCGATGGCAAAAGTTATAATGATCATCCCGACACCAGAACGCTGCAGCGGTGTCATGCCTCCCTGTCTTTTAGTATACCTCGAAACTATCGGTCTGATTACCTTGTCATATATCGGTGCGAAAACAAAAACTGCGAGCACATTGAACATCGAAAGCGAGGCTGCTGGGATAGTCGAAGAACCGATGCGTCTGTCCATGACCATCCCTTGTTCGACAAAAACTGACCACTCCTGGCCACCAACAACAGCAAAGAGGATAAATGCCGCCCAAATCGGAAGCAACCGAAGTATAGATTTCAAATCTTCAACCTGCGACGTGTCGCAGAGGCTCCATGGGTTAACGGAACCGGAGCAGAAGTCTGAAGTGGTGACAATGGCGGCTTTGTCGAGGAAACTGCAGTAATAGAAAATGCATGTTAACACACAAATTACTAGAAGATGCACCCGTTTTTTTTTTTTTTTTATTACAGTGAGTCTTATAATTGGGGAAACAAATATATATTGTATTTTCATTCTGCATATACAAAATGCAGAATAAATAAGGTGACGACAATCCATATTTCAGATTCTTATCGAGTAACAATATTTCTGATAATTATTTAGATTCAGAGGAAAGTAAAAAACACCTGAATCCAGTGGTATGTTCCGATTCTTCGTTATCCTGGTCGACGATTACTGACTTCCCTTTTGCCTGATATAATAGAGAAATATCTTCCGGCAACTTCAAGTGATTTTTTCGTGAAGCCGCAACGACTACTTGACACAGTCTCGTAAAAGGACTCCCGCGGGGTTTGCGGTGCCTATAACATCCTGAACCTGCCATGAAACCCATCAATGCTACAACTCCCAGAAAGGTCGGTATCATGAATCCGATCGTCCATCCATAGTTATCTTGAATCCACACAATACCAGTACTTGCAACAATAGCAGCGACTTTAATTGATATGTAGTACCAACTAAAGAAAGATGCCTTAGCCTCTGTGTTAGTTTCGTCGAATTGATCCGCACCAAAGGTCGAGAGGCACGGTTTTGTGGCGCCACACCCGACTGAAATCAGGTAAAGGCCCAGGAAAGTATAGAAAGGAGAGTGCTTCAATATTTCGAGTGACGCTGATAGAGTCAACGTCACCATCCCCTTTGTCAGAAGAAAAGAAAGAAGAAAAATATATGATAAATGTCAAAATGCAGTAAAAATTGATTCTGATATAACAAACCTGTATTATTCTTTTAAGGTGTTAATTCTCCTGCAATGTGTCATGTATCGAGCTACTCGATTGTTGTTACGCACTGATCAACGAAACTAACTGTTCCGTAAGAAAAATCTAGCATGAGCTAGTTACTTACAAACAAATAAAGGATGCCGAAGCCCATGATAGTATAGAAATTTCCCCAGTAGGAATCTGACACATAGGCTCCGATAAGTGTGGTAAGAAAGCAGGTGCCCAGCCATGTCGAGACATGCGACGCTGCTGCAGCGTTATCTTCGAGCAGTTGTGTTTTCAGATACACCACTAGGTTCTTCGAGATGCCGAGCAAGGCAGTGTTCAGAAACAGCTCCGTGACTGTCGGTATTATCAGAAAATTAACAGATTATTATAAGATATAAGATAACTGTGATTATTATGCAGAAGAAATATGTTCTCAGCTCAGAAGAAATCTTTTATCAGAATCGAAATCTTCTTTTCGACGATGCATGCTACGATCAGGTGCGCGAATCAACATAAAATTTTAAGCTTAGATAGTGATAAATCTGAACTAATTTGGGGACATATATAAACAGTTTCAAACCCAAAATAAATAAAAACTAATGCTAATTGCAACCAAAGCCACAGAGAAAGAGATAACAAAACGTTTTATTAATTCTTACACAAAATCAAAGAGGAAGCTTTCCATCCTCCATCTCTTTGCTTCGAACCCGAGTTCTCCGGACCAATTTCCTACAGTACACAGTATCAAAGTATTCAACTTTTGTAGAGTAAATCAGTAAAGAGGCCTATAATGTCTAGCTTTATAGACAATTTTGCTTTCCTATATACGGTTTGCTTGATTGAAAGTTTGAATCCATTCAACAACTCAGATGTTTCTGAAAAGATTGTAAAACAGTGATATATGAAAGTATTGTACAAGTTTTTTAACAAAAAACATGATATATAATGCTAGAATTTAATCTTCGAACTAACCAGTATGTCATTCTTTTTTTTAAGTAATTATATACTGGTAATTAAAAGATTTCAAAATTTATATATATATATATATGATACCTCATTGCTGTTGTCTTCTGCAACTAACAGACTAACTCTTGCCTCCTCCATTGAACTCATTTCTTCTTTTCACAATACAAAAAAATGAAAGCAGAACGACAATGCTCACTCAACAGCAGATTTTTCCTTCATAAAGGCTTGAGTGTTTTGCCTAACAGTGTACATGGCATTTGAAAAAGGGCAGCATATATGCTAATATATGTGATGTCGATTTTAAGTTTCATGACGTTAACTTGCCACCCAAATTTGATGTGGCTTTCCGGATCTTTTCTGGCTAAAGAATACCCAATTATTCGTACAATTTGAAGTAATAAAATATTAAAATGCATGGCAAATATATATACGTGTGTGTGTGATGATGATGAAACGATTCTCCTGCTATTTTTTTTAAAAAAATAATAATAATAAATAAATAAAGTACAGTGTAGATGGAAATTCGTACAGAGTAAGAGTTGGCGTCTACTTTTTTTACTTATCCACCGGTCCACCGTATTTTCAATAAACAAATATCATTTTTTTAGTAAATGTTTATATCTTTCCGATCAATAGATATCGTCTTCCAGTAAACAGATACATTACGGTCTCCAGTGAACATTTATATGGCTGTAGCAAGCACATAAGTACACGTGGTACGTCAGAATTGTGAGAGGGATGAATAGGTAGTCTACTTTATAAGGTGGACTCTGCATATTTTTCATTCTTATATATTTATTCAACAACTGGGATCAGAATATTATTCTGGTTCCATCACATATGTCATATTTCGAGCTTAGTGGGTATACCACTATATATAACACTATACCACTACCCTACTGCACTGTACGGCAGTACCCACATTGATTAGATATTTTGGGTTTTTTTTTATTTTTTGAGGAAAGATATTTTGGATTCGAGATCGAATTCAAATAGGACTAATTAATATTCTATAGTAATAATAAGGGTGTAGATATAGTGATTAGATACAGTGATAACATCCGCGATATATAGTATATAGTTCGACTTAGTTTGGTCAGTCAAACTAATTATTCAACTTAATATATTAATTTGATTTGATGTTAAGCTGAATAATTAGTATATTAAGTTGAATAATAAGTTTGTTTGATCAAATCAAACTATATGGTATCAAGCTATCACCATAACATTTTCCTCTTGCTGTTGTTAATTTGGACACCACTACACCAGAACTCCAAAAATCCAGGACATGCATAAAACAAAATCATTGAAAATTGCTTTGTTTTGTCTCAACTTAAAAAGCGACGTATATATTTTGTTTTTTTACAGTGCACTTAAAATAATTATGAGGAGTGCAAGTGACCAATATTTGTTTAATGTATATATATATTGCACTTAAAAAATAGATCACTCGGTATGCAAATTGGTACACGTTCAATCTCATTTGACTCAAAAAATGTTCTAATCTGTCGTTTACATATAATAATTTTCTAGAATTTTAAATTTTAAATTATAGATGGACATATGGTGTTGTTGTTCAAATTGGGGTGCCCTACAAGATGAAATAAATTGGGGTTATTACAAGATGAAACAATCTTATTTGTAATATGTGCTATTCAATTTTGCTGCTGCATGCCCTTTTATAGGAACAGAAACTTCATGCGTTCGATGGACGGGTCAATGGAATATAGAAGTTACACTGTAAGTGTAACCGTTACATCTGGACTCATATGAAATCTATTTGTCATACTATTTGTTACTTCTGTATATGGACCGTCCAATAGGTCTTACTGTTATAGGAACAGATGGACGGGACATCTTTATTTGATCCTTGTAACGTGCCATTAACATTCCTACAAATTTACATATTTTTAGGACTTGATGGGAAGTTGGGAACAACTATGTCCTTAATTTAAGTGATTTAATTTTAAAAATGGTTACCATATGTATTTTTATACAGTACATATTCTTTATTAATTAATACCATGAAACATTCTATTTAGTCTCGAAGTTAAATGACCTTATCTATAATATTATGAAAAATCTATACTCCGTAAAGAGTGGTAATTCTCCAAGCACCTCAACTATGTCACATCATCAATATTATTTACCATTGATTTTGTTTGAATCTCTTTTATCTTCTTTAATCTAATGGCTTACATTTTTTTTTTCTCTCTTCTTATTAAATAAGATGAATATCATAAGTCAAAAATAAAATTTTACACTTAAAATGGTCCAACAATATTTATGGTTATTATTTATAGAACTTATATATTATTATTTTCACATCAAAAGATTTAAAAAATCATATTCAAATTTTGTTTAATACTAGTAAGAGCCCACGCTTAATAAATTGGACTGAAATTGTTATTTCTTATAATAAATTTTTAAGATAATATATAATAGGCCTTATATTGAGGAAATTGATATGGGCCTTAAATTTTAATGGACTGAGACATTAACGTCAACGGGCATTAACGTAAATCAACGGTTCTGATCTATTCAAGAAAATGATCAACGGCTCAGGTTTCTTATTTGGGGAAGATAGCTATTTCATGTCATTTTTTCCAATATGCTTTTATATATAGTAAGGATAAATATAAAAATTTTGATACTTATTTGATACTATTTTCCGGGGTGAAGTCCGAATTACAGCTCTAGTTTGATATAAAAACTGTTGTGTTCTAATGCTTAACAATTAGTTCATCTTGACCCTATATTAAATGACCTCATTAACAAGTAGTTGTTATATATAATGCTAATTAACAGCGGTGGTTCATGTTCGTCGTCTTATATTAATTGTGTATTTTTCTCCATTTGCTATTGGTTTCTTCTTAAGGTCATGTTTTCTTTGATTTATATATGGGGAAAATATATAGATGGTACTAGACAAATGATAAGCAATCATATGGCAATGATGCATAACCTCAGTTGTCAATTGTAAATTTGTAACACAAGAGTTTTCTTATTGATCCTTTTAAAGTGGACAAAAGAGTTGACAACTTGACAAGCTACTTTGTCTGAACTCGAAAAGTTATGTCAGATTGTTTTTTTTTTTTTTTATTTGAAGTTATGTCAGATTGTCAGAATGCGATCTCTCGTCTCTGCTTTTTTTTTTTTTTTTAAAAAGAAAAAAAAAAAAAAAAAAAAGAAGAAGAAGAAGAATCTATAGAATTATCCATTTATCATACTCGATTACAATACCGAAGTACAATTGAGCTCCTAAATGAGATTTGAGATTGAAACTTTTTTTTTTTTTTTTACTTCTTTCTCGCTAAGGCTAATTAAATTTGCCGAATTACAATCTGTGGTAGAATTCATTCATCCCCATTCTGTACTATAGAGATGTCAACAGACAGGATTTTCTAAAAGAAGATATCGACGAATCGTTGATAATAACAGGAGCCCATAACAAGGAGTGGTCATCAATCTTTATCTTCCCACATCAGAAAACAGTGGTTATGAAGTAACGGTTGCCAAAATGGTGGACCTGAATAGAATATGACATGATGAATTGGTGGTGATGCTACATTGCTACTGCCCTTTTCCGTCTTCTGTTGATGATAATTGATGTGAGAAAACTACAAACTTGGTTATCACTTAATCACTTTCTATATACTTCCTAGAGTACGGCTAATTTGTACCTGTATGATTGTGAATTGTGACAATTGGCTGAAAAATATCAACATTCAGTCAGTCTGACATGGTCTTATATATGGATGAGCACACTAAGATGAACAAGTACAACAGAAGATGACCATGGAGCAAGCTTCACCCAGAGGATGTGCCATAAAAAATGAATATTGAGTGTACATAGCTAGTCAGTGTATTATGGTTTTCATTTCTTTTTTACCTTGTATCAAATTTTTCTTTTATTTTGGCTGTACATAACTTCTTCTACGGGAGAAAAAATATATATCAACACATACAATGTAGGGAAATCTCACTCAACATATCTTGCTAATACTCCAACGGGCCGAAACAGTAAATTGTATGTATTTCTCATGAACTAAAGCATAAATGAATGGGCTGAATTGCTGAATTCACATCTCAATATCTATACCATCAGAGCGTATTGGCATAATGCAATACAGAAACTCCATAAACTGGTAGCAAAAGGCCTGGCCCAGCACAACATGAACAGGCCAGAGATTTCAGTTTCAGATCCCCTAACATATGGCACGGTGCCATCTAGTACATGAACAGTTGGGTCTCCTCAAGATTCGTGCAGGCCCGAATCAAAAGGCGATCCAACGGTCCAGGTGCTGCATGACACCGTACCATATGTTAGGGGATAAGCACTCGGCCTATGAACTCTTTCAAGATGAGCATGTTTGAGAAATGAGAACGCTGCGGCTGGGCCGTATCAGTTTAGATACCAGCAAACAGTGTTGCCAGAATATACAGGGAAGGGATAAAATAATGAAAGAATAGCAGAAGCTAAACAACAAATGAAGACTAATCACTTGTTTTACATGCTTCCAATTCCAATACACATTTACTAGGACTTACTACAGGCTTGAAATGCCAATGAGCAACGATTTTACAATTTTTAAACGGCAGGATCTTCTAGCTTTGCAGTGGAGAGGTCATTGATGCGGGGATATATCGCCTTTTCGGCTAACTGGTTTTGAGCCCAGATAAGCATCTTTAGCAAACTCGGAAGCTTTGGATCTACAAAGATACAGCAGTTTCAGGAATTAAAATTGTTAGATATGCACAATCGAAATAGTATATGAACCTTTTAGCCCTCTCCCATGGTAACTTCTTTTTTTCTTGTTTGCCAAAACAGCAGGAGTTTTGTTTCAAACAATGTAATTGTAATACTATTGATCAAAAAGGGTACATCAGCGATGCCGGCAGTTCATTCATTTTACTCATTTTACTATTTATATTACCATTTTAAACTCTTCTTAAGATTGATTCTAATAACACTTTTTTTGAACAAAATGTCCATATACCTGAGTAAACCAATATACCATATATATACTTTCTCTATCCTTTTTTGTTTATTAAATCAGTGAACCAGAAATTGGCTCATTATATTTGGTCTCCATACTTCATACAAAAACAACACTATATTCTGAGCAAAAATCTACAATGGAACCAAAGCCAAGTTCAATGTAGCTTGTACAAAAATGAATATATTATTAAAAAGAACCTTTTTCATGGCTTTGACTGGTGAGGATAGCAGCATTGACCTCACTGGCAGTTTTCATCCGCTGGGACATATCTAGAAGGTCAGCGTATGGTGAACTCTTTATATCTTCAAAGGCCAACAGAGCAACTGTCTTCTCTATTTCATCCAAGAAGGCAGGCTGTAAACCAATAGAAGCATCAGTTCAAAATTGCAATCCATCACGGCAATGATTTGATAAACAGAATTGGTTAAAGTCTAATCTACATTCTAGTCTTTTTAAAAGAAGAAAAACAATCATAAGGTTCCATCAGTCCTGCAACTGCCTGATCCATTAAACATCTGTAAGGATTGAATCAGTTGGCTGCTTTTAGAAAGTAGGAGATTACTACTTTTTAGTTTTTATATATGTATCTCACTGAGAAGCACTGATCTGCAGAATTTGCCATTTAATTCAAACAAGCTCAAACAATGTCAACTACATAATCTGATCAGACCTGACCAGGCAACGACCAAGAAAACCTGATCCAAATCCATCATTCAAAAAAGGAAGACCTTAACTTGGTTACTTCAAATTGGATCTTGGCCTCTTGGGTCAGGCTAACACTCATTACGACTAGTTGAAATACAGGCTGGAATTGAGGAAGGAGACGTACATTTTCTTCTCCACGAGGTGCAAGCTCCTCCTGAGCAAACTCTAAAGCCTCTTCAATTTTACCCATGCGAATCAACTCTATCAGCTTCTGTTGCTGAAGGTGAAAGTATAACTCTGGGTTTGTATCCAGTATCTGCTAAATATATATTTACCAAAATATGAAAAAGTTAGAGATATTTATGGAGACATGATGATGAATGAGATAAAGGACAAAGAAAACATAAAAAAATAAGAAAAATGACCTCAGGATTCAAATCATTAATCTTCTCAATAGCATCCTGCACATTTCCAGATTGTACCGCCATCTTTACAGCCATTCGATCCGTTATTGTTGCAAGGTCAATATCAGCTAAAACGCGTTAAGCAAACCAATCAACAAACTTATCAAAATTATAATTTCAAACAGAATCTACAGCAACATTATCTCAATCTTGTATACAATTGTTGTAAAGGATTGACTGTACAAATCCTATACTCCTTTCAGAAAGAATTTTTATGACTTCTCAATATGATCGATGAAAATCCCATCTAAGGCCCGTCAAAAGTTGAACTAGCAGTTTAACAATCAATCAAACTAGAAACTGGCATGTTCTGGTTTAGATCTCAGTGTGCAACTAGATTGCAGTGAATGTTGGGAGGAGCATAAAAAGATCACACAGTAATAACAAAAAATAACTCATCAGAGTCATGCCAGCAAAGAATAAATAAAACTTAATGTGCCTCACGTGTAACAGATATACCTTATAAGTAGCACATAGCAACACTCAGCTATCATAAATACTTAAATTAAGTTTCTCTTTTCATCCACATGTGCAAACTAGGCAGCAAAACAATAATAAGTTCTTTCAGGTACTTTTTCCAATAACTGGAAAAGGGAAGAAAGCCTAGGATATTGTGTGAGCTTTAACTGTTATCCACTGCACTACATCTAGAGACTGCACATACTATTTCTATTTCTGCATGGACGAGCATTCATCAACCTTTTATTACTTTTGAACTTCTAACATACATGAAATTATCCCAATAGAAGAGCATTGTTAAACTTAAAAATGGTTACAAAAGAAGGAGAAGAGGATACGTTCAGTGCCGGATTCAAGCCGAAATTTCTCGGCTGCATCGACATAGCCTTCGGTCACAAGAAAGTTCATTATGAGCCGGTTCATATCCTCTTTTCTTATCTTGACTTCCTTTAACTTTCTCTCCCACTCGTCCCGAGTTATCATCTTCCTTGTTGACTGAAAAAGAAATTGTTCAGTAACAAAGATCAGACAATAACTGAAGTTCAGAACAATTTTGATGGTTGACGGAAGAAATCTGACAGAGTTGCCATAAAATCTGTAAGCATATGAATTTATGAGTAAATAACAATTATGCACAAGAAATGGAATGTACACCTCTCCTACACCCGACATTGCAATCCTATGATGATCAGCAAGCAAGAGCTAAACTTGGAATGAAAGAGAGATCCCAATCCAAACCTTCCCTATCCCAATCGACACATGGTAACCTCAGATGCATACAGTCAGTCGATAACCAGCCAAACCCTAGGTCGTATGGTACGGACAATCAGTACAACATTGTCAAAAGGGGGGGAAAGGGGGAAGGGAGCAGAAACTACCGAATGGAGAGCCATGCGCAGCGGCTGGAAGGATCCGACAGAGATACGGTCTCCTCCGGCGACCGGGCGGATGGACGGGCGGAAGGAGGAACGCAAGCAAGCAGGCGGCGAGGAGAGGAGAGGAGAGGATCAGAGAGACGTGAATCGGTGGACGACTGAGAGACTGAGAGATGGGGATTCCATATCCCCTGTAGCGCTGCATTGTGTAGCGCGGAATGTGAACCGTTAGATCATGTAAAGATTAGGGCGTGCACAAATCTCGGGATGATCTAACGGTTCATATTCCGCGCTGCATTCTGTAGCGCTACAGAGAGATGGGGGAGCCAGTGCTTATCCTCCAACTTACTGTAAATGCAGTTCATGATGTGAGCCGTTTGATGGTATCAAGATTTGAGCTGACACGAATATTGAGACAATCCAATGGCTCACATAATGAACTGCAAAATGCAGTATAGCAGGGGATATGAAATCCTGGGGTTAGCAGGGCGGATACTGTGATTCGCTTCCGTGTGGTGCGAACTTTGTTCCCCGAGTTCTGACAGGTGGGACCGTGGAAGCGAATTCGGAACGGGGTGTCTTTCATGGAAGAATTATTAACTTATTCTAGGTAAGTCATCAAGGTTCTGTTCGGCACTAATGGAATAGAGGGATTCAATGGAAAAGTAAGTCTATTCCCAATGAACATGACAAGAATACATTAGAATTGGATGTTGGAAGAGAGGTCATTTTCCATACTTTTCAATTCCAAGGGGGGTTGGAATAGCGATTAGCAAAGGAATAGAGGACCCAGAACCAGTTTTTTAATACTTTTTGTTTCCTCTTTCACTTACGTGGCTTTGGTCCATATTTTAAAACACTACTTATGCACGTTCTTCAAGAAAAAAGGGGTTTTTCTTCTCAATTCATTCGGAAGGTCATTATGAATGATCCGTCCATGAAATTGCAAATCTGAATATATATTATTAACGAGGATGATTTCTTCTTTAAAATGAGATCCATATTAAAGTATTTCTTATGATTCTCTAGTTCATTTTTCAACAGTATGATGAGTCTTTGTTGTATCTTCTTCACTTGCTTCTCCCATGGTCTCCAAAAAATAGTATCAAATAAATAATAAAATTTCTATATTTATATTAAACAAAATTTAAATATAATTTGTTAAATCTTTTGATGTGAAAATTAAATAATGTTATAAATAATAGCAAAAATGTTGTTGGACTATTTGAAGTGTTAAATTTTATTTTCTTACTTATCATACTCATCTTATTTAATTTAGAAGAGAAAAAAAAATGTAAGTCATTGGATCAAAGAAGATGAAGAGATTTAAACAAAATCAATGGTAAATAATATTGATGATGTGACATAGTTGAGGTGTTTGGAAAGCTACCACTCTTTATGGAGTATAGATTTTAATAAGAACTTGTTTGAACTAATCCCTAAATCAACTGTGCCGAACAACACCAGAATAGATTGGAAAAGCAACCAATTCCAAATTCGGTTTTTCCACTTTTCCATGGCTATTCTTGTATTTGCCGAACAGACCCCAATGGTTTGTTTGGATTGTGCAAGGATTAGTGAAAGAATAGTAGGATAGAGAATAGTAGATGAGATTAGTAAGAAAATAGTGATTTTTGGATTAGTTAAAGAATAGTAGAAATATGGTGCTATTCGGGATAGTAAAAACGTTGTTTTGATTGTTTGTTTAGAATAGCGATGGATGGTAGAAAAGAATAGTAGCTAATCCATGTTTTACAAAGAATAACGGATTAGCCACTATTCTGACAAAACCGGATTAGCATATATGTGTTTGGATCACATAAAAGTTAAAAATACCTTGCTAATCCGATTAAAGTGATATTCCATAGCAATCCAAACGCATCCCAAATGACCAGCTCTAGGAAAAGGAACGAGCAGCCCAAACCATGAGATAGGCTCGGTTGGTCCATCATGGTTATTTAAGCTAAAACACTTATCAGATCAAATTATATAAGTTTAGATCGTCAGTCCAAATAGCTTTAGAAAAATATATATATATATTTGTATAAGATATATATCAAAGCTCATCATTTTTTTCCACTGAGGATTCTAACTCTACTGTGAGAAAGAAGAGTGACTCTCAATCATATATCCATTCTTTCTTTTATTGAATTTAATCTGAGCCTTCAATCATCAACTTAATCCGAGCCTTTAAATCGATTGTTTTCTTTTTTTTTCAAAACAAATTGCTCGCTGTTTTAGGAGCATTATTCTTACTTATTATGAATACTCATTAAAAAAAAAATTGAAGTCTATGTACTATGAACTCATTAAAACAGCTGGATTTCATACCCTTAATTTTAACTTGTACCACGAGTTGAGTTGCGTCATATAATTAATTATTGGATAAATTCAGTTCATGTCCACCATTAACACAGGATATTGTTTTCAATTATAATGTTAAGCAATTGCATCTAGATATACATACGCTTTTGTCTTTGTGGCCTTCACCAAATTTTGCATGAATTAAAGATGTGATTAATTAACATATGTGCTATTTGCTTAAAAGGTCCAAATTGACATACTAATATAATTAGTTATCTTAATGGGTCTAGTGCTTCTTATCTCTTATACCTTTCTTTGGTTTATTTATTGGTCCCGTTACCTCAAGCGATTCAAAAGATTAATTAACAAAGAGAGGTCCACGTAGAACTCAAAACCAGCTTAATTCATGCACAAAACAACGATCAGCACGTATTAATTTTCTTGAGAAAAATTAATTTGGCATTAAACTACAAGTACAAAGTTCTGTATATGGATTAATTAATTTGGCATTGGTTGATGGAAATTTTAATCCGCTCTCAAGTTAAAAAAATAAAAATAAAAAACGGCTTATCAAAAATGCAGGAAATTAATTAAAACATATGATTTCGATTTTATTCAATCAATTCGATATATCCCCATTCAGCACAAACGCAACGTGCTAATGAAAAAAAAAAAATGAATTTTATTTCACTTTTCTGCGCAAAAAGATTAACTAATGCCTGCACCGTAAGCTGCAGGCACCAACTTTTTAAATTGGTGAGTTCAGATCTTTATCTTTTTCAGCCGCCCATATTAGAATTTAGAAGCTGCATGCATGTATTTATATAGTCTATTATGCATGCATCAGTTAGTGAATGTGCACGTCTACTGTACATTTGACCTCCATTATAAGATATACGTTGTTAGTGCTACATTGGCAAACGCAAACTATAATGGTCAGTGTTTAGAGAGTTTGGGTTACTAAAAAAGGTAATTATAAGTTTGGCTGATGTGTTTTTTATATTAATCATTTAGGTTGAAACACTTATCCGATCAAATTATATTTTGTATTCAAATCGTGAGTCCAAATAGCTTTACAAAAATATTCATATAAAAGCTTGTAGAACACCAACGTTTATAAAGAATCTTACCATTATTCCAAAACTTATTAAAATTATTAATAGATATATTTACATAGCAAAACTACAGTGAAAACATTTGCATTTCGTTAATTACTCAAATTATACTTTTCCATGCATGTCTGAAATTTTGATTTATGGTTCTCACTTCTCAATATATTATTCATACAAAAATATTAGGGGATACAAAAAAATTTCATTTATAGAGTTGTTTTAAGTAATTGTTTCGGAATTTTTATAATTCATATACAAACAAGCACTATTCTATTAATACTTTACAGTCATTTTGAGAACCATAAATTGAAATTTCGGACATGACAAAAACTAATTTGAGTGATTGAGTCGTTTGCATTTTGAATCATATATAATACAAACATTTTCACTATAGTTTTACTCGATATTTATAAACAATAAATTTTTTATTCTAAGATTTTTTTTATATGAATTTTCTTTAACGTTTCACAAATGGAATTTTTAAATTTGACCATAAGCATTTGAGCTGTAAATTATGCTTGAAAAAACATTACCCGAATTCTACTAACAATATTTTTTCATGAAGATATTACAACCATTTAAATTTGAGTAATTTCATCCTTATGTTCTATCTCAAAAAGATAGCCTTTGTGAATTTATTTTTACAAAACAACTTTAATGCATAAATTCTGCATCAAAAACTTAATGCATAAATTAATGACATGAAAGAAAGTGCATCAAGCATGCACACTCTCATCTTCACTTCCAATATTATATGGCAAGTTAAGACTTGAGATACTGCTCAAGATAAACATACAAATTTTTCTTTACTGGAAGAAGATCAAACAAGCCAAAATTGTGCGCTATGACACAATATATATAGATAGCCGCCCATTATAGATTGATCAGACACATCCATATTCCACAAGCAAGCCAGTGAGTAATAATATACAAACTTCATGCGTTCATTACTTGACGGCACATAGAAGTTACACTATGAGTGTAACCAGGGGCAGACTTTTGTTGGTGCCACACAGGGTAGTGACCCCCTTAATATTTGAAATTTTGTAAAATGCACATGTAAATCAATGAATTATTACCTAAAATTCAAAGTTTGCCCCCCTAAAATTAATTATTACCTATAAATCATTAAAATTTGTTCGTTAATGTATCTTGTAAATTCAACTAAATTTGATTGACCCCTCCTTAATCTCGGCTCAAGGTCCGCCACTGAGTGTAACTGTTACATCTGGGTCTATATGGAGTCCATTTGTCATACTATTTATTACTTCTATAAATCGTCCATCAACAAACGACGGTAGGTCTTACAGATAATAATATATCTTAATTATTTGCACTAAAACAAACTTTCACAGTTTCATTTCACCATATATCTAGTCTAGTACTATAAATACCAACTTAGGAGCTTCAATGGAACACACCCACAAATTAATCTCCCAAGTATTATTATTCCACAACAGTGATTAATTAACAAGAACAGAAAATGGGGTCTAATTTCTTGTTTATAGGGTTTTTCCTGCTAATGGGTACTCTTAATGGTCCAATTCCGGCTCTGTCCCAACTGAGCTCCAACTTCTACGCACAGAGCTGCCCCAATGCACTCAGCATTGTGAGAGCTCAAGTCCTCAGTGCAATCAGGAATGAAACGAGGATGGCTGCTTCCCTCCTCAGGCTCCATTTCCATGATTGCTTTGTCAATGTGCGCTTGCATTTCAGTAATTAATTAACATCTTGATTTCTTTGAGAAATACAAGTAAATTTTGTTACTTAATTTTGTTTTCCATAAGATTTCATATCCTCTGTAGCGCTGCACTGTGTAGCACTACATGTGAACCGCTAGATCATCTCGGGATCTGTGCTAGCTCGAATCTCGAGATGATCTAATGGCTCATGTCGTGGGCTACACAATGCAGCTAGCGCTACAGAGGATGAGCACCCTTTCCATAAACATTCTTATATACTTAAAAACAAAATCATAACAAGAAATCACTGAATTTTATCTACATACAATCAAAAGTTAATAAGCCCTCGAGTGTTCTCCGGTAGTTCGATAACTGTTACTTTGGGCATTTTACGAAAAAACTGTACAAAAAATGGCAGGGTTGCGATGGATCCATACTCCTCGACGGAAGCGACGGCGAGAAATTCGCATTCCCGAACCTGAACTCTGCCAGGGGGTTCGAAGTGGTCGACGCCATAAAGACCGCTCTTGAGAGCGAGTGCAGTGGTACGGTGTCTTGCGCCGACATACTCGCCATTGCTGCTAAATACGCCGTACTTTTCGTAAGCATATATATATACCCTTCACAACTCTTCAATTCATTACATTAATTCCTTTCTGATAGTAACAATTAAGGTGAAATTAATCAAATTAATGCTTTTATATATTGATCGACTGTCGACAGAGCGGCGGGCCAAGCTGGAGAGTGCTGTTAGGGAGAAGAGATGGATTGGTAGCAAATCAATCAGGAGCAAACAGTGGCCTCCCTGCTCCTACTGACTCCATCAACACCATAATCTCCAAGTTCAATGCCGTCGGCCTTAACACCACCGATGTCGTCGCGTTATCCGGTAAACTTTTACGTGCAAACTAAGTGTACACATATAATTTTGAGTAATATATACCTAGCGTCCATAGAAAAACTACCCATAGCGTCCATAAGTTATATTTCGGGATGCATCTATTACATTTCAAAATGTACCTGTTATAGTCCGTACACGTCAATTGAAGGTTTTTCAATGGACGCAAGATGTTTCTCTATAATTTTCATTATTTACATGTAGCATATGTGGCTGATTAATTTCTTCTTATTTGTTTTGTGTAATTATGATGTTTAACAATTTAACTCAAGAAATTATGATGTTTAATTACAATATATAATCTGATTAGAAATTGTGAGTGATGATGTATATAGGGGCTCACACGATCGGTCGAGCACGGTGCGTGGTGTTCAGCAACCGTCTGTCCGACTTCTCGCCCACGAGTTCGGTCGACCCAACACTCGACGCCACGATGGCTGCTGATCTGCAGTCGCTCTGCTCCTCAGGCGACGGCAACACGACCACGGCACTCGACCACAACTCCACGGATGTTTTCGACAACCACTACTTCCAAAACCTTCTCAACCAGAGAGGCTTGCTTTCCTCAGACCAGGGCCTCTTCTCGAGCGACGAGGGGATCGCTGCCACGCAGTCCCTCGTGCAGACCTACAGCAACAGCACCGAGCGGTTCTTCTGTGATTTCGCCAATTCGATGGTCAAGATGGGAAACATTAGCCCCCTGACAGGGTCACAAGGACAGATTCGCCAGAATTGCAGGGCTGTTAATTAATTTGTATCACATTATGAGTTTGAAATTTGCATACATGATAGTAGTATAATTAATACTTGTGTGTGAGTGTTGTTAAAGTATATTGATCTGTAGTAAGATAAGCAATAGAGTAATACCTAGCGTCTATAGAATATTTGTCTATAGCGCCTATAGATTACAAAATCGGATGTATCTGTTACAAAATCAGATATGTTTGTTACATTCTGGACGTGTCTATGGACATATGGACATATTTTCAATGGATGCAAGATGTTTCTCTAAGCAATAGAGTATGGATGAAATTTCTCTTTAGTTATGTTTTTCTATGAGACGTCCATTGAAAAGCTGTTCATATATTTGTAGACGTGTAAGGATGTAACTGGTACATTCTGAATGTATCCTATGAACACTATATATGGACGGATTTTCTATGGACGCTAGGTATTACTCTTTTTCTATATTTTCTGTGTGCCTTGTAGACTGTAGTGTTTGATTACTTGCAATATTGAAATTGATAGCCATGGCAATGAGTTGGTTGCTTAAGTATATAGTCCAGCAAGTAACTGAGGCCTTGAAATTTGAATGCGCTCATTATTCACCTTTTTTTTTTTTCAGTTCAAAACATCATGAAATTAAAACCCCCTACAATAAGGAACACATGAGAAATATTACAGATAAACATAGTAGCAGAGTGAAAGTCATACATCATACATGCATACTAAAGCTAGAAATATTAGCGATATGAGTGAGAGTCAACTCTTTGTTTAATCTCTTGTAAATTAAAACATAAACATCCTTATAAATCATTTTACAAAACAAATATATGGTCTAACAAAACCATTCATCTGAACTAAAGTCATTCAAGAAATGCATTTAGCATAACTCGTGCACTTGAGAATTGTTAGGAATTGGGAGAGATATGGAAATACGAAAGAGAGAAACAAATCACAAGATTTATGAGGAAGCTAAATTGTATTGCTTGACTTGATATTATATGGATACAAATGACCTATTTATAATATAAATGAAATCTCTAAAAGAAATCCTGACATAAATAAACTCAATCTAAAATATCTCAAGTAATTGATACGAAATATCTTCCTCCTTAACATAGCCTGCAAATCAGCGCCTGCTGTACTTGACAGTAGGGGTGAAAACGGATCGGATATCAACGGATAGTGGGCAAAATTGTATCCGTATCCGCTTTAGTTTTTCGGATACGAATACGGATACGGATAGTTCCGGATACGAATACGGATCGGATATTAAACGGATACGAATACGGATCGGATATTAAACGGATACGGATGCGGATACGAATATACTTCGGATATTAGACTTATTATTAAAAAATATATTTTATATAACTTTTTCATGATAAATCACTAACTAAATATGTTAAATTACTATAAAAATTAATCACTAATCATAAATATGTTATTAGTTCATCGTAGATCATTATTATCATAAATAATTACATGTTAGTTAAGAAAAAAATCCATAATATTCATTATATTATTAGTTACAAGTTATAAATAATTATAAAAGAGATGAATTCAAAGTCTAATTAGATATAAACTTCATTAAATTTGAAATCTACATAAAAAATCCAATTGAAAGACATATAATAAGCCTTTGAAACGGATATCCAAATTACCATAATATCCGGACTCGGATAATTATCCGTATCCGTATCCGTATCCGTTTCCATATTCAAAACCGTATCCGTATCCGTATCCGCATAAATTTTATCTGTATCCGTATCCGTATCCGCAAATATCCGTATCCAAATATCCGTATCTGCAAAAATCCGAATACGAATCCGGATACGGACGGATATTATCCAATCCGTTTTCACCCCTACTTGACAGCCTGTCATATCAAGCCTGCTGCAATGGATGGTGAGATGAGAGGCATACACAACAAATCCTCCCCTTGGCTCAAAATCTCACCCTTGAAAAACAAAACCCCAAATCCTTAAAACTCAGCTATTAACCTCGCCTGAAGAAGTACTATTTTGATCTGCCTTCTATTTATTCTTGAGCTTGAAACAATCGGTCTTGATATGTACCTTCTTCCTGCAATAATTGCAAATTAGGTTCTTGTGCTTAGAACTTGAATGGGTTGCTGATGATGTCAAGTTCTTCCCCCTTCGTCTTCCTGCCACGACAGCTCTCTCATCCACCGTCTCCCAATCATCTTTGCTTATATCGGTCAGTTTTGCCTTAAGTGTATTTCTCACACCTTGATTTGACAAAATTGCCAATATACGTACTTACCATAATGCAAAACTAGTAGTGCCATCAAACTTCTCAACTTCAAATTTTGCGGACATGAAATTTAAACTCATGACAAAACAAAACTCAAATCACCAGAAAAACAAAAAATTCCAAAAACTAGTACAACAGCACCACCATCCAAAAAAAAAAATCAAAAACCAATTCTTGCACGTGTCACAGAGGAATAACGTATTGGAGATTATGAATGTGCAATTGCAAAGCTATTCACCTTTATCACATTTTGATGCACAAGTTCACCGAGTGCACTAGCACAGGAATTGGAGAAGATCGAGTCACCACGGTTCACAACACCTGCCAGTCTGGTCTTCACACAACTCACCAATACTAGATCGCCAAGCGACGGTTGAGCCAATACACAACAACGGAACAAAATCAGACCATTAACTAAGAGATTGGCAATGACGGTGATAATGGGACCTGGCTCTGATACCACTGTTAAGAATTGGGAGAGAGATGGAAACACGAAAGAGAGAAACAAAAGACAAGATTTATGAGGAAGCTAAATTGTATTGCTTGACTTGATATTACATGGATACAAATGACCTATTTATAATATAAATGAAATCTCTAAAAGAAATCCTGACATAAATAAACTCAATCTAAAATATCTCACGTAATTGATACGAAATATCTTCCTCCTTAACATAGCCTGCAAATCAGTACATGCTGTACTTGACAGCCTATCATATCAAGCCTGCTACAATGGATGGTGAGATGAGAGGCATACACAACAAGAATAAAGTCCATAAATATAGTTACCACATCCAAACAGGCCGAGCTCTAGTTTATGTGGTCAAGCCCCCTTTTTGATAAAAAATGGCCGAGCCACCTTTTGAAATGGATCAAAATAAATGTTGCATCGGACAGTTCAATAACCTCTTTGAGGCAAATCTAGTCCCAAACAATAGTCCAGAATTATTTCTTTCGAAGAAGAATAGCAGTCCATACATTCTGATTTCAAATCCTCTGCGGTAATTTAATAGAACCAACAGAGGTCACAGATTATCGGGTCGGGTCGGGTCAGTTTGACTAAATGGAAATGTTGGGTCGGGTATCGGGTTTAACGTCTGCCGATATTTTTTGGGTCGGTAGGTTTTCCGGGTCTTCAAGATTTGCACCTCTATTTCCGGGTCATCTTGGGTACGGGTCGTTCGGGTTTGGGTCATGTTAGGTTTAAATCAATCTGACTTTCCCTAAAAAACGGGTTGGGTTGGGTTCGGGTCAGTCTGACTTTCCTGAAACTAGTGTCGGGTCGGGTTTGGGTCAGTCTGACTTTCCTTGAAACTCGGGTCGGACGGGTCAGGTCAGATTTTGCCACCTCTAAATGCAATGTGCAGTGAAGCATGTGGACCGTTGAATCGTCTCGAGATCCGAGTCTCAATGAATCATGAGACAATCCGAAGGCAATCAATCATGTGGGCCGTCGGATTGTCTCATGATTCGTGCAAACACAAATCTCAAAACGATCCAACGGTCCACGTGCCTCACTCCACATTGTAGCAGATAGAGACTCATTTCCTCTCCTTCCATTCAAAATCATAATTTTCAAAAAGAAATCAACTGCGGCGGTTTCGACTTCGATTAATTTCTTTTCTCCTCAGCGCGCGCCAATTTTTCTCCTTCGCCCTCGCCATGGCTGCCCCAAACCGACCTCCGAACCCCACTTCCCACCTCTCCAACCCTAACAACGCCACCGCCACCAACCCCTTCGCCGCGGCCCCCTCTCAGCGCCCCGCCAGTGCCCCTCTCTTCACCGCCCGCGCCCTCACTCCCAATCCCCCCTCTCTAAACCCTAACCCTAACCCTAACCCTAACCACACCATCCCCCACGGCATTCTCTACCCGGTCGCCACCCGCGGCCATCCCCCCTCCGGACCGCCATCTGTTGCCACCTTGCCCACTGTTGCCGGAGTCAACCCTACCATGTACGCCCGCCCCACCGCTCAGGTGCCTATCCATCACCAGCATCAGCAGCAACAGCACCAGCACCAGCAGCATCGGTTTGTGTATGCTGGAAACGATGTGCAGCACCAGCACCAGCACCAGGTGCGGCCGAACGTGCTGCCTTCTTATAATGTTCCGAGGGCGGCAGCGACCTCGGGGCCTCCTCCATTGAAGGGAGTACCGATTGCCACCCATGCCAAGGTTTCTTTCTTCTCCTTACATTGTGTTATGTCATTTAATTTCTACTTGTATATGAGTACTGTCTGTAGTGAAAGGAAACCAGAATACTGATACCAAGAAAATGGATTGAAAAATGGAGCGAAACCTGATAATTTTGTCAAGAAATGGTGTTAATAGATTGGCATAGTGAGGCCATGAAATCTCTATTAAGCTGTGTGTTGATACTTATTAATTATCAAGATTCTTCTGTTTTGCGCAAATGTTGGAAAGATTTATTACAAAACATTCTTTTGTCGAAAGAAATAAACCTTGTGGGCTGCAACTTAATCAAGATTTGGAAAATTGATAATTTGATCTAATGTAGTATCGTTCATTTCCAACCCCACTAAAACCAGCCAAATTTCTAGCGTGGCTACCATGAAAAAATGGCTTTTGGCTGTTTTTTTTAGATATGTTGTGGGTTGTACTCTTGTACAAATTTTATGTGCCCAAAGGCATGTGACAAGCTTACCACTGAATATCATGGGATATTGTTTGACTGGAAGCTTGCTTTTCTTGACATGAATAGTAATCAATGTTTCACTGAAGCATTCTAGAATGGAGACAAATGGAGCAATAAACGAGTAGTACAAAATGTGTTCCTTTCTTTAAAGTAAATAAAACAAAATTAATGTTACATGCGACATGATATTACTCAGGGTCAAGCGCTGACGAATATTGCATAGACTCTCGAGTACATGTTGGGTAGAGATAGGTAACCCTGTTCTCTCTTTCCCCCATTCACCATCTTCTCCCATAAAAAAAAAAAAAGTTGTACTACTTAAGGCACTTATCTTGATTTATCAATATTTTTACATTTCAGGGATAGGGATAGGAATAACGATGACACATTCATAATGATTAATGACCGGAAGGTAGATGATTCATTGTTTGTTTGTCTGGCTGTTAAGAATGGGAAGAAATCAATTGACAATGCTCAGCTTGACCAATGAGACTTTGCATAAATATGAAATAAATCCATAAAGTTTCCTAAAAAAATGGAAAAAAAAATTATAGATGCATTGTTTAACTTGTAGCTTGTAAAATTTTGATGAGCTATCAAACGATATTCAAAATTCATTGAAATTTGAAGCACTATCATCTATGAGTTAAGAATATATCCACAAAATTTCCATTTGTAAGATTTGTTAAAGATTTTTTCAAATTTATCAAAGGTCCCATTGTCAGATTGTCAAAATAAGCATTGTCAAGTGATCCCCTTCCCCTTTAGGAATTGTCTTCTTTTGCAAGTATGAATACATGGCCAGTAGTGGTAGTCCCGTGCGGCATGATTGATCATTGCCATCCCCAATTTACTTATAGAAGCCCTTAGTGAAAAGCAATTAGTTCGATCCTTTTTTCTGTTCATGCCTTGTAAAAATTAAATAAGTTAACTGTAATAAAGGATGTAAAGAGAAAATTATTTTTGTGAAGTCCGCGAGCAATTTTTTTTTTTTTTAAAGTGAAATTCAAGGTGAGGCTTTTTGTCATGATTTGTTGTAAAGATTCAAGTAGGTAGGAAAGAAAGCAAAATCACTCTTTCCACACTAATGTGCTGGCAAGTTATTGTTAACATTTTTTTGTTGTTGTGATTTGAAGGTGAGGCTGACTGATGGTGGGCCATGCTCCTTATATTCTCTTTGCCGGTCTTGGGTTAGAAATGGAGCGCCTGTTGAAACTCATGTACTTAATTTTGTCCCTTTCTTATTCTTAGATATATAGAAGAAACAATTTGGAAGGCAGTCAGGGTTGTAGAGTACAATGTTAGACCAATTTGTTTTCCCCCACTTATTTGCTACAAGTTGTAAAAGTTAGTAGTTTTAGGATTTAAGCCCTTTCGCTTCTGTCAACTCACTTTCAATTAGTCAAATCTGAGTTACTCAAATGTCAGTTTTGCTATTCTGATTCGTTCCAACCTTTATCAAATCATTACTTTGACATGTCGATTGTTAATGGTGTATTTGTGCTTTAATCCAAACGTAATCTTCTGTCAAGTAGGCTAACTGAAGTGTCACAAAAAGTTGAAATAAAGGTAGTAATTAGTTAAAGACCGCATTAATTTGGTTTTCTCTTTATCAGGATGTGGTGTGGGTAGGGGTGGCTATTTACATTTGTTATCGCTGTTCACCAATTCCTAGCTAACTTGTAGCTTATAATAATTGATCAGTCAAACTATTATGGACACAATGAGAGAATTCTTCCTAGGCCCTTACCAGCTTCTATTGCGGATTCTGATGAGGTAAAAAAAGATGAGAAAAAACAGGAAGAAAATGAAGATGCTGCTAACGATGAGGTTCATTCTTGTTCTTTGTATTCCTTGTTTCTCACAGTAAATCCTCGAATTTCAAGTATTGCACTTGCAAAACACATCATGAAAATACTTTGTTAAAGCTCACATCCTATTACTGAGCAGCATCACAACATATTATTGTTGTCATATCTGTTAGTCTATCGCTGTAGATGTGCTATTTACTAGCTAGCATAATTTTTGGTTTATCTTAGATGAAATATTTGGCCTATGACCTTCAACAGGTTTATCCTGGAACCATTTATTATCCAACCCTTGGTACAACACGCGAAGAAGAATATACTACAATTGCAACCAATGAGTCACTGCTTTGGATCAATACCTGGCAATACTGTTATAACAAATGATTATCTGAGTTACACCTGATGGCTGAGCATTACTAAAATTTAAAAGATCAAGTAAAAGAAGGAAATAACTTTTATTGAAACTACAACTTGTTATGTGTTAATTCAGGATGGAGCAGCTGTGGAACCATACACAACGCGTTCTCTATTGGAGGAGCACATAAAGCGTGCTAAACGAATTCGTGCCAAGCAAGTCTTTTATTTTTCATTTAATTTATCTAAAAAACTGAGGTTTATATAAAGGCTAATTCTGCTATTGATTGGTTGAAATATGAGCCATTCATTTTTCATAATTGGATATATAGTCACGGTATGTTTTAGATACAATTAAAGAGATATGTTTGATAATAACCGCTCGATTCAAAATGAAAGGTTTTTTGGCCGATCCATAGAAGAACCACTCTTATATAAATTTGTTGGCCATCTGCTCAATATCCATCTTTCTTTAAATGTAACTCCTTGGCTGAATTACCCTAAATTTGAAAAGGAAGTATTACAAGATATGAGTATGTCAGTTTATCCTATTTTTGGGCTATATTTTCAAAGTTCATAATGTTTGATACTTTTTACTCAGGTTAACAAAAGAAAGGCTAGTAAGGATAAGGAGATACAAACAGAGATTAGCTCTCCTCCTCCCATCTACCGAGCTCGCCAACAATGCCATCACTGCAAAATTAGAGTAATTTAATTTTATTTTTTTCTAATGTATTGATGTGTGCAATATCTTTGCAGTAACTTTATATTTCAATTTTGTGAGGCTACAAAATAGTGTATACATTATTTCCTCGTGTACTAAAGTGTATGACCGTCATGCCATAACCGCTAGTGTAGGTTACCTTGGTAGGTAGTGAGTGAAGAGATGGGGATAACAAAGTGAGGTAGAGAGTTAGAGACTTAGCAATTAGCATCGGTTTGTTTTCTTGTGATTTCTGTAACATTAAAACCGGCATGCTGGTGAGGTCAGGTGAGGCAAATTCTTGTATATTCAAATTATGTTGTATTTGTTGAAGGGGTCCCTTGTTAAGTACAGATCATTGATATAGCTCTGCCGTACAGTTCTGGTCCGTTGTTGCTGGCATTTCTGTTGTATTGTATACTTGTATTGTGGTTCAGTCTTATTACAAGATTGCTTGCTATCTGAACCACATCAGTTAGTCATGAAATTAAATAAGTATAGGTATTGCTCCTATTTGCCTGAGTTTGCTTTTATGATTATTTTGTGTAGTTGGTCAAGCTCTAGTTTATTTAATGTACTTTTAACAATAAAGGTTGACATCAGGAGTTTCTGATTTTCATAAATTACATAAATTAGCTAAGATAGAGTTGGAAAATCATGTGTTGTTTTCAGGCTTAATTTTTTGGAAGTAATTAGGTAATTACCTATTTTCTTAAAAAACATAAAAACTGAGTGGTGGTATATTATCCAATACCACTAAACTATTCAAACAAGATAAGTTCATGCAATTTAATGATCCAACCAAACTAACTGATATACCACCACTCAGTTCATGCTACATTTGTTCCTAAACATACAAAATAAATAATAGGATCAAGTCTTAACATATAGGAAAACAAACAGAGTGGTTATGCTATGGATCGGTAAGCAACATTTTATTTTGAATCGAACGGTTTTGTTAAACATGTCTGAGTAAAACTACGGTGCTCTTAAGCTCACGGGGGCCTCCCGTGAGCTTAACACCAAAAACATATCAAATCATATCCAAATTTTGATTTATATGGCTCAATAAATTCTTTATATCAAAATCTTATAGCATGCAAATTTTTTTCATTTTTGGAAGTTTTTAAGTATTTATTTCGGATTTTTTAATAGCAACTATACAATATTAATAAAATAATCAATATTTCATACGTAACTTTTAAAAAATATGAAATAAATGCTTAAAAATCTCTAAAAATAGAAAATTTTTGCATCACACATGATTTTGATATAAAAAATATATTGAGCCATATAAATCAAAATTTGGATATGATTTGATTTGTTTTTTGTGTTAAGCTCACGGGAGGCCCCGTGAGCTTAAGAGCACCATAGTTTTACTCATATATGTCTCTCTAATTGTATCTAAAAGACATATCGTGACCATCCGATTATAAAAAATGAACGGTCCATATTTTATTCTATCCATAGCAGAATTAGCCAACACATTAAACATTGATAGTATGATACTAACTTATGTTCATTTACTTGAAACCCTAAAAAAGGTATTAAAATAAATGAAGTCATAGCCATTAGCCAAATTTATATCTTGCAAAATTTGTTGAGACCATGAGACAGAACCCGTTGTGGGCATGACATAAATTTCGAATAAATCGCACGTGCCCACATGGTATGTTCTGTGTGTGGTCTATCTTGTGTTAGTAAGTAGTTCATGTCGATAAGGTTACAAATTTACATTGTTAGCTCACAGCTTAATAATTAGCTGTGAAGCCCGAAAAATAATATTACAAAAATTGATAGATGTTGAAAATAAATATATTTTTTCATAAATATATATATTACTAAATAAATATTGAACTAAATATTATGTCTATACATTATACGATATATTTTAGCTATATCTTAAATTCATATAAAAGAATACAAAGAGTTGCAAATATTTTGAGTCTTAAATTATTCTTTAGGCACATCATATCATCTGAAAAATAAAAATTAAATTGAACCATTTGATTAAGATAAAGAAGAGAGAGAAATAAAATCAAGGGTTGAGAGTAATGATGATGTGGCATAACTAAAAAGTTTGGATGCTCACCCCTCTTTCTAGAGTATGAATTTTCCTTTATGTTTAAGACTTTAAATGTTTGTGTTATGCTCTGGATGTACTCAACTTGAGAACTTCATCAATTATTCAACTTGACATGTTTAGTCACTAAAAGAATTTAAATTTACTTAAAATTAGATATGAAAGATATAGATAAGGTCCTACTTGTCTCAAATAATAGCAGATACGGATCTCATGTGTATGTATGGTAAAAAATGTCCACTCAAAAAAAGAAAGAAAAGAAAAGAAAAAAAAAAAAGAAGAAGAGGTATGGTAAAACATGAAAAAAAAACAAGAAGGATAACAACATGAACAAGTAATCATCACTACACATGACAGAACAAAACAATGTCAGAACAAGGTCATGTCCTTGGCCAATCCTGATGAAATGACATTGGAATCCAATATATAAATGATTGAGATCTCTCACACCGTTGAATCATTCCAAATTTCCAATTCAGAACAATGGCGAAGCCAGGGGGGGGGTTTTGGCCCTTTTGGGGGAACCATAGCCCCCTCTTGACCACACAAAAATATGTTGTCCAACATATTTCCCCCCCCCCCCCCCCCCCCCCCCCCCCCCCCCCACCCCACCCCCGATCTTCAATCCAATTAGTTAATTAGTTTTTTAATACTTCAAAATTGTAAAAAAGTGTGATAATATAGTTCATTTTAAAAATCTAATTAATTTAATAGAATTTTTATTTTTATGTTAGATAATTGCTAAGAAATTTAAATTATAGACACAATTTTAGTAAATTTTTATTTGTAAGACACTACCAAATTTAATTTACAATTGAAATCATGTATTTAATTTTTTTTTAATTTACTTTATCTATTTTGACCCCTGCTTGTAATCATTTCTGGCTTCGCCACTGATTCAGAATGGTTAGATATATAATTATCAGTTCAGATATTCGGATACCACTAAGGATACCATCGGAGATACCATGATATTTGACCAATTCAACTAAACTTAAATATTCATCTTAACCTCCTAAATATTCAACTTAACACATTTTGCTTGACAACCAATAAAAACTTCACATAATAAAAACCTAATTGCAGCATAACACTTAACACATTTTGCTTTACAGCCAATAAAAACTACTCTTAATTTAACTTGCAGCATTACACTTCCTAACTATTCAGCTTATCCTCCTAAATATTCACCTTAACCTCCTAAATATTCAACTTATCATATTTTTTATTGGCAGTCAATATTTAATGGTATCCCGACAATATTTTTTGCGGTATCCGCATAGCATTTTCCTATAACATAACTATATACGCATGCAGACATGCAGTATTCCTGTTGATAACTTCTTCCTCTGTTGTCTATTGAGGGCAAAAGGTAATTTTTATTGCTTTTTTTTTATGAAAAAAGGTTAATAATCAAATGATACCGGGTTTAACAAATTATGAAATCGATTATTGATGTGATAGCAGAAAGATTTTATTTCTATTAACGGGTCAGAGGCCACCATCGATAGAGAATAATATGATTATGTGAAAATCTTTATATCCCCGTCCTCTAATCCCCCGGAATTGTCCCCCCATCAAATGCGGCTTCACTTTCGCGTCCCGGCGAGCCAAACCTTACTATTAATTCTTTGTAGTGATCCGAGTCAATTGATCAATCCTTTAGACTAACTTTTCATCTTATCAACATACCGTCTGGCTGAAGATCTCGTTTCCACCTCGCTCCCACGATCTCGTTTCCACGACCTCGCTCCGACGATCTCGATTCCACGACCTCGCTCCGACGATCTCGTTTCCGCGACCTCGCTCCGACGATCTCGTTTCCCCGACCTCGCTCCGACGATCTCGATTCCCCGACCTCGCTCCGACGATCTCGTTTCCCCGACCTCGCTCCGACGATCTCGTTTCCCCGACCTCGCTCCGACGATCTCGTTTCCCCGACCTCGCTCCGACGATCTCGTTTCCCCGACCTCCCTCCGACGATCTCGTTTCCCCGACCTCGCTCCGACGATCTCGATTCCACGACCTCGCTCCGACGATCTCGATTCCACGACCTCGCTCCGACGATCTCGTTTCCCCGACCTCGCTCCGACGATCTCGATTCCACGACCTCGCTCCGACGATCTCGATTCCACGACCTCGCTCCGACGATCTCGTTTCCCCGACCTTGCTCCGACGATCTCGTTTCCCCGACCTCCCTCCGACGATCTTGTTTCTATGACCTCCCTCCGACGATCTCGTTTCCCCGACCTCGCTCCGACGATCTCGTTTCCCCGACCTCGCTCCGACGATCTCGTTTCTATGACCTCCCTCCGACGATCTCGTTTCCCCGACCTCGCTCCGACGATCTCGATTCCACGACCTCGCTCCGACGATCTCGTTTCCCCGACCTTGCTCCGACGATCTCGTTTCCCCGACCTCCCTCCGACGATCTTGTTTCTATGACCTCGCTCCGACGATCTCCTTTCCCCGACCTCGCTCCGACGATCTCGTTTCCCCGACCTCGCTCCGACGATCTCGTTTCCCCGACCTCGCTCCGACGATCTCGTTTCTATGACCTCCCTCCGACGATCTCGTTTCCCCGACCTCGCTCCGACGATCTCGTTTCCCCGACCTCGCTCCGACGATCTCGTTTCTATGACCTCCCTCCAACGATCTCGTTTTTGGAATCTCGCTCCGATGATGACATCATCACCTCTTCTCACTCTTGCTCCACTTCTCTCCTTGACATCTTCGCCTCTCCTTCCCTTTTCACCTTCTCCACTTCTCTCCTCTTTGTATAAACACGTAGCATTTGTGAAAAAAAATGAACGTGACATATAAACACTTGGTTTTGAAATATAACTATCTGGCTCTGAAATATTTATACCTAGAAGATAAAACGTCTAGATGTGAAATATAAATACCTGGTTTTGAAATATAAGTATTTGGCTAAGATATATTAAAACCTAGGAGATAAACACTTGGATGTGAAATATGAACACATAGATTTGCAATATAAATACTTGGTTTTGAAAAATAAACACATATAGTGACATGCAGAGATGCGTTGAGTTTGATAGTGACGCGTTTTTAGCTTTGACCGGTCAACATGCTTTTGACATGTGGCGTGCTCTGATTGGGGGGGACGGGATTGGGGGATTTTTGATGGGGGACTGCTAGTCTAACCCTATGATTACATGAGTGATTATGGATGTATTTTTAATTTTTCACTGTAAAACTAGAGATAAACCAAAAAAAAAAAAAAAATGCGATTATATGTAGCTGAATTTCAGGCATAATGGAATATGGATTTGGATGCCATTATTTTTTTTAACCTGACCCAATATATCAATTAATCTGATTCTGACCAAACAGGAATCTATTGACAGTTTGACAACCTCTACCATTTATGAAGAAATTTGACTTCTCTTTTATCGTATCAATACATTGAATACTTGAATCATTCAAATTTTTTTAATTAATATCGTTCATTAGATATATTAAACAAATGGACAGGAGCACGGAGTTGTAGCCAACTTGCCTCATATAAATACTTAAATCATTCATTCATTGGTACCTTCGATGTAATGTGTGTGTGTGTGTGTTTTTTTTAATCACTCCTTACATATTTTTTCTTCATTATAAATGCAGCAGAAATTGCAAGCATGAAAAAAAAAATTTCTTTCTGCACTTGGTGTTAATAAAATCCATAAATTAAATTTTGGAGTTAATGGTTCCACACTTCGACTCCAAATGGCATCCAAAAAAAAATTCATGCTTATTTATTTATGAGTTAAAACCTACAAATAATATCTTTGCAAGATCACAAAGACTAGTTAATTAACGTCAACGTGAGCATAAATAAATAGAAGAAATGCACATTTTGATGGGTTTATATACAGGGGAGGGTTTACTCGACAGTGTTTATCTTGATAATTTTTAAAATTTAATGATATTTTATTTAGTTTCTAATAATAATTAAAAATCATGAAGTAAGAGAAAGTTACAAAATTTATATATAGATGAACTTATAAAATTACAATGAATGGTAAAAGAAATCTGATCAGAAACTGCCATAGAACTCTGATGAAGAAAAACTGAAAAAATTAATCTTAATAACATAATAAAATAGTTGTAACTCACAGCCAGCTGATAATAAATTGGATTAATGATTAAAAAAAAACTGACTATAGCATAATTTTTTTTTTTACAGTCTTACAATTGAAAGGGAATTGCCTTGCTGCCCTCTGGGTGTTATATATATTGCCTAATTACCAGGAGTTTAAATTTTAAAGTACAATTCTTTTATACATGTTTATAATTTTGATTCTTCATTGATAAAATCATAAAAAAAAAATGCTTTCTCCTAATAAGTATAATGCGTGCAGACATGATCACATGAATCACACTATTTCCTTTCTTAATTAAAACAGCTATATATATGTACCTTACTCTTTTTTTTTTTTTGTTTTTTAAGATAAAGATGAGGGTGAAGCCACTCAAATTTAAAATGTTTATAAAAGCCACTCTATCCAGATTTTGAGCCCGCGACCTTCCATACGAAAAGCTTTGCACTTAGCTACTAGACCAAAAGCTGGTTCTTATTTGATTCCCTTTCTGGTCAATGGTCATTGGTTAAGAATTAAGAAACAAAACATGGAGGATAGGAAATTTTACTATCTCCCTTTAATTCTCCTTTTAGCAGCCTAGACTGAGTACCACAACTGATCCATCAAACAAGTCAGTCTATTAATTGGACTGCTTTTTAATTTGAAGGAAATAATAATTGAGGACCATAAAAATGTTGAAAGCAGGACTGCAGGACCATGAATAAATGAGGTACTCTTTGATCTATCCCTGATGGACAAATTGTTACAACTACCCAGGTACCTCAGTTGTCAGATACTAAAAGGGTCAAATCCACATGTCCAGACCGTTACAAAATTTATGTTTCAATTAAGTTACAAAATTTGAGATAACAGTTACAAATTTTGTATATGTGTGGATATAGATGAGGAGGGATCCAATAACCATGGACATTGGTGTCCATAGTAACTATTTTTTTGATTTATGCATAATTTGAAAAATCTAAACCGTTAGATGTATTTTATATTATCTTAATAATATATACATAAAAAATGGTAAAGTTTTAACATTGTTTCGATAGTCATCAAGAGAGGAGAAAAGATTATAAAACTTGAACCGTTGATTTTTGTTAATACTTGATGCACATGTGAATAAAATCAAAATGATATAATTTTTTGTATATGTATAAAATATGATATATACAACATATTCTATCAATTAGTTTTGTTATTTAAGAATTTAAAATATAGTTATTTAAGATTTAATTTCATGGTCGCCGACAGGTCACCAAAAATATGGTTATTTGATCCCTCCTCGTAGTTAAAATGAGGACACATGGAAAATTCTATACTTAAAATACAGTCACAGTCACAGTTACACAGTACAGGGAAATGCTAAACACACGATTACATTAGAAGAAACGAGTCTAAAGTCTAAACCCAAATTAAGTCGTATGCTTGCTGCTTGCACGTATAGTTCTTATCAATTATCGCTTATTATCACATTACAAAAAATGTCATAATGTAACACAAGAGTGTAAGAGTAACCAAATTATCAAATTAATTTTTTTTTTTTTTTTTTTGGAAAGGTTAGCAACGGCTGCTAACTGAATCAAATTAATATATTTAAAATTTTCAATCAATTCTCAGTGTTTACATTGAAAAAAAAAACAGTGTATAAATATCACATCAAGATATTTAATAGCCACTTAATAAGAATTCGATTATTAACAATTATGGCCAGTACAAATAATGTGGGGCCAAAAAAGTAAATGAAAAAAAGATGAAATATTCAAATCGAACGACTATTCGTGCCTGTCGTTTTTCTTTTTTGGGTAAATTATATATTTATTTCATCCGCCAATTGGTTTGCAAATTGCAAATTTGTATAATTGTATTATACGTACGTATAAATGTACGAGAAACACGTAAAGTCCATCCTATATAGTAGGTCACCTATCCTCCTCCTCTCACAGTTTTGACACACCACGTACACCCTTGTGCTTAGCACAGTTGCGTGATATTTACTGGAAACCGTTATGTATTTGTTCACTGGAAAATGATATCTATTAATTAGAAAGATATAAATATTCACTAAAAAATAAATGATATTTATTCATTAAAAATACGATAGATCGGTGGATAAATGAAAAAGGTGACGCTACCTATCACTGTATATCATGTTCATGATTGGACTCATGAGATCTATATATATTATACGTACGTATTTACGATATATAATTTTATGCGGTTGTAGTTGGCCAAACTTGCTCCATTTCATCAGCATTTTTGTTATTTTATTTGTTATGTGTAAATTCGTCAGCGTATGTATATATATATTTTCTCTATCTGCGTATTTAATTAATTTACAACGGAATATAAATATATATATCAGGGATATTTCCTATTTGTATCACTGTCAAATTTGCGTGCATAACCTTCGTTAGACCTTGCATTTTTTTTTTAATATTGTCGACGAACTTGTAAAAATAAAACTCAAGTTGGAATTTTTGTGTTAGGAGAAAAAGAAAAAGAAAAAGAAAACAATATTTGTTGAAGCAAACGTACCTTAGTGAAATATATAACTCCAATTAGCAATTACCAACGTAATTAATTAGATGTTTTTGTCACCTTTAAATTAATTAATTATCCCGAGTTGCAATTTTCAATTCATTAATTAACGTGTTAGTGTGTTACACATTCACAATTATTATTTTCTAATTGACAACACGGGGCAGAGGCCAAGATCGATGTAGGTTTTAATTAATTTAATTGTTGACTAATTTGAATTGGGTACCAACAGTTGCATAAGAAAATCCTTCTTATAATTGTTAATTGTCTCATAGAATTCATTTTAGGCATGATCACACTCGAACAATTTTATCGGTTATAGATAAATTAGATATTAAGTAATATTTATTTATAATTGTCGAATCAAAAACTATCTCAATGCAATACAGCGCTATCATAGAAATAAAATTCTTAATTTTATTATTATTATTATTATTGTTATTATTATTATTGAAACAGTATGCATTGTGTCATTATTCCATTATGATTTCATAACTAGAAAGATAGGCTGCGCTTCGCACAATCAATGAATTATACTTGCTAAAAACACTAAAAACACTAATAACATGATTAACAATAAATTAACATGATTAAAATATTTTTGAAAGTAGTTTTGAGTGTTTTCCTCCCTTGATATATAGAGAGTAACACCACTCGTGAGCTTAATTGTAAATATATTAAAATTTGAAACAAAATACCTGACGTACGGAAAATAGAAAGATTGTAATTATTACATTTTTTTCATAATTTTGGTATATTGAAAACTTAATAATAAAAATATTAATACTAACATTAAAATTTTATTGTAATTAGTGAAAAAAAAAAGAATATAATTATTAACTACACACAAAGTCACATTATTTATAGTTTGAAAAAAACGAACCTACAACATACACTACCTATTTGTTGTTCAAATTTGTAACGAAAAAAACTCTTTACCATCATAAAACTATAATCTAGCACATGTTATGATTAAACTTTAAAAAAAGTCTATTATTTTGTACAGTATATCAAAAAATAAAACACTATGTGAAGTAGCTATGTCCAAAGATAAAAAAAAATAGCTATGCCTCCAAAGAAAAAAAAAATAGATATGCCTCCAAAGAAAACAAAAAAACACTATTCTTTTAGTACCGTAGATCTACAGTGTGCGGCTATGTTGAACCTTTAACATATCTAACTAATAGCATAGTCAAGAAGAGACAAAAACATACAGAAACAATGGAGGGGCATTAACAATTTAACACAAACAAAACAAAACAATACAATACAATGTCCCCAATAAATTCCATTGCAACAACAATAATAAAAAACGGATAAATATAACTTGCCACAAACAATACTCTCAGAACACCCCAATACACTTGAGAAAAATTTACAAAAATATCCCTCTTTTCAGAAAATTTTAGAGAAAAATCCTTTATTTCTAAGGAAATTTACAAAACTACCCTACCATAAAAATTTTTTACAAAAATGACCCTCATAATCTTACAAAAACATACCTCCGTTCCACAAAATTTTACAAAAATGACCCTTCCCACCAATATGTCACCTCATCAAAGGTTGTGGGGCATGTTGCGTGCTTATCCTCCGCCTTACTAAGGCACGTTGCCAGGGAGCACATGCCCATTGGCTCGCCTCGAGATTCGAGCTGGATCGCCTCAAGATTCGTGCAGGCTCGAATCTCAAAGCGATCCAACGGTCCATATGCTTCATGGCACTCTGCCTTGAGGCAGAGGATGTGAAATCGGTTGTGGGGACATTGTTTGTGGCATGGTATCATTGTCCATAATAAAACACAGCACTGCAGTGAATGCAAATCTCTCTCATTCTCATTCCGTCATTCATTCATTCATTCATCAGTTTCCAACTTTCCATTCTCTTTCCCTCCATTTCCATCCATCCATCCATCCATCCATCCATCCCACTGCTGCCGTTTCACTAAAGAGAAACAGAAGCTAACAATGGAGGGGAGCAAAGGGGAGGACGAAGCCAAGGCGCCGCTGCTCTCGTGGTGGCGCAACAACTCAGTCCGCAGCATGCGGGGCCAGTTCGTCGCCCGTCTGCCCGACAAGCTCCGCTGCCTCGTCGACCCCGAGCTGCCCTGCTCCGTCGACCTGTCCCTCGCCAAGGACCTCGACATCGGTACGTACTTACATACATGCGCGCGCCTCTCTGATGATCTGATCTCTCTCTATGAATTTTTCTTTTTTTGTTGCACTTTGCATTCATAATTTCCAGATTGTTCATCGATTAAACGTAAATTCATCGCCGTTGGATCGTCTTGAGATCCGCACCGGCACGACTCTCGAGACAATCCAACGGCTAGCGTTGTGAACTGCACAATGGCGTTCAGATTTCAGGTTTATGTATACGTAGTGGACTCCATTACTGTACCAATATATCTGATTCTTTGAAGGCTAGCTGCTTTGAGATTCGTGTTTGTTAATCATAAGTCCATTCTTCTTTTTCCGTTTCAGACCGTGCATGCGACCGTTTCCTTCTTCAATTTTTTCTGCTTGGATTCCACAAAATACATCGCTTAATTACATGTTACTAGAGCTGTGAATCGGGCTTCGCCCCGAAAAAATAATATTACATAAATTAATAGATATTGAAAATAAATATAAATTTTTCATAAATATATTTTGTTAGATAAATATTGGACTTAATATATTTTCTATATAATATATTTTTAGCTACATCTCAATTTATATAAAAGAATATAAAGAGTTGCAAATATTTTGAGTCTTAAATTGTTCTTTAGGTACATTATATTATCTCTTTAATAAAAAAAAATTTTGAGCCATTTGATTAAGATAAATGAAGAGAGAGAAACAAAATTAATGGTTGAGATTAATGATGATGTGGCATAGCTAGAAAGCTTGAAAACTTACCCCACTTTCTAGAGTATGAATTTATCAACTTTTCTTTGTATTCTGTATTTTTTTTTCCCGAATAATTTGTAATTTTTTTATTTTTATTTTTTTAATTTAAAGAAAATAGAGGCTTCGACCTCTATTTCTTTTTTATCAAAAAAAAAAAAACATGTTATTTATCAACTTAAATACAATTATATTACTGTTGGCCTAACTCAACAGTCATAATATTTCCGTCCATCCCAATGCTTTAATAGAAATAAAAATTGTACTTCTCAACGTGAGAGAGCTTACCGAATCTATAGTCAAATAAAAATAAAAAAATAGAATGACGAGTTGAATAATAAGGCTAGTTTATTACTTTATTAGCCAGCTCATTGTTAGACATCATGTACTAGTGTCCAAATTGAGAAAGAAAGGCATGTAAAAGTCAACAATTCTAAGAAAAATGCCAATTGGTTTTCCGGACTGATTAAGTCTGGCATTAAAGCAATTATATATTTTTGGGCGATTAAAGGATTTTATTTTATTTCACAGATAGATAACCAACATTCAAAAATATATATGAAAAGATAAATTTTTTTTATTATCTCGTGTGTTTTATAAGATCGTACATCATATTCAGAAAATTTAATGATGTGCAAGAGGTACTAGCATAGCTGTATGATATTGAATTGCAACAAAACATGAACATTTTTCTAATTATGGATCAATTATAAATGCTAATTGATTAGTTCAATTTTATATAAAATTATGGTAAATATAAATTATAGCTACAAACATTATATACAAAATCCATATATATAATGTATCCAAGCATAATGGTAAACAGCATAAACTTAATTTTCATAACAAATTTGTTACTATATGAAAATATGTGTTTTACAAACTTAAAGTGATAACTACCTAAATACTTAATTTCAATTATTATGTCCTTATGTTAAAACTTAACACAGATGGAATATCAGTTATCTTTTGTGCTTAACAATTGCAATTTTACAGGAGAAAGAGAATACTATGAGAAGCAGTTTGCTACCTTACAGTCCTTCGAGGAGGTCGACGCCATGAACCTAGGGAACGAGATAGACGAGGAGCAAGACCTGGCAGAGCAACAGCAGAGCGAATTCGCAATGCGCATATCGAACTATGCGAATATCGCACTCCTGGCCTTGAAGGTATGCACCAATTAATTGTCTTCTTCTTTGATCTTTTCACATAACGATATATGCGCGCGCGCATGTTTTTGGTTAATTTCATGAATGCAATCATGCTGCAGGTCTATGCTACCATAAGAAGTGGTTCGATAGCTATTGCAGCCTCGACGCTCGATTCCTTACTGGATTTAATGGCTGGCGGGATCCTCTGGTTCACGCACTTGTCGATGAAGAACATAAACGTGTACAAGTACCCGATTGGAAAGCTGCGTGTACAGCCCGTCGGCATTATTGTATTTGCTGCTGTCATGGCTACTTTAGGTATGCTGAGCAGTTCTACATGCAAGTATCAGAATTTAAAATATCAAGATCAACAATGGAATCAAAATTTTTTATTTCAGTTGCTGAAACTTAATGCAAAAAAGAATTTGTGGTGCCAAAAGTTTATGGCATAGACACATTAATTTCTCATGTAAAAAACCCAAAAATTAATCCTAACTCTTCATTCTTAGTGTCTCAGTTGGCATTTGGTTCATGATTTAAGCAAATTAATGATCTATATATAAAAAAAAAAAAAATAATTTTGCCTCAAGCATTTAATCTTGGAGTTATTTTGGTTTGAACTATACTCAACTTTAGTTCGGTTTGCTGGTACTTCAGGTTTTCAAGTTCTGGTGCAAGCAGTGGAGAAATTGATCGAAAACGTGGCTCCAGATAGAATGAATTTCACGCAGCTGGTGTGGCTTTATGCCATCATGCTGTTTGCAACTGTCGTTAAACTCGCTCTTTGGCTGTATTGCCGCACTTCCGGCAACAAGATTGTTCGTGCATATGCCAAGGTGAGCGCACTTCTTTTCCGATTTTCTTTCGCTCCCTCTCTCGATATTTAGTCTTGTAAATTACATGAGGGTCCCAAAAAATACGATCCATTTTCAATTTTGCTTCCTGAAGTTTTGTTCATGCATCTATCTGTAACTCTTTTTTAATCTATATTAGTGAAATCAGATAGTCAGCAATTCGCCGACTACATATTAAAAAAAAAAAATTTTGCTTCCTGAAGTTTTGTACCCTCTGGTTTGGTTCCTAGAAATCTCAGTTTTTACTTTCTACCATTTTTTCCCTCAATATATAATCCTGTAGTAGAGAAAAATATAATTTAAATCCTATAACAGGTTGGCCCCTATGGCCAAAATAAGTCATTCCGTATCGGCTTTCTGCAGATATCTACCTTCTACTAGGTGACTATCTGAGAGCATGATGCACTCCTTCATTATTTGGAGATCGAAACCAAAATTTTAGGAAACCAAAAACCCTCTGGATCATTGCCCTTATTTTTACTGGAAAATTGCCCAAAATGCCCCTGCTTCCTTAATTGTACTCTCCTCATAAAATAGAGGGTTTTTTATTCATTGTTGAAATCTTGGGGTCTTTCAGATGTTGTGCTCATGTTGAAGTTAATACGGTCGGCTTTTAGATATAATTTTTCATGCTTTCTTGGATCTAAGCATGATTGTGATTCCTATGTGTCATGTGCACATCCTTCTATATTTGCAAAAAAAAATATATATATTACTGAACTTCCCACAGTTCAGGATTCCTTTACTCCATCATTGCTATTTGAGGTTTTGTTAGCTTTACTGGTACCAAATGTCTAAACTACATATATAGTTTCCTCAAAGGGTAAAAAGAGCAAAGAGAAAAAAGAACGATGAACCAAACATAAATAAAATGTTATGTTCTTGTGTGTTATGATAAAACTTCTTTGTTTTTGAATAATAGGATCATTATTTCGATGTGGTGACAAATGTATTGGGTCTTGCTGCGGCTGCTTTGGGAGACAAATACTATTGGTGGATTGACCCTGTAGGAGCTATTGTTCTTGCTATCTACACGATAACCAATTGGTCGGGAACTGTTTGGGAAAATGCTGGTAACATTTTAAAGACCCTTGTTTGCACTATTTGATCGTGATATTCTAAAAAATTAGGATCAAAGTTCTCTATTCACTGTGCACAATACTTGTTTTTGCTTATTATATCTCAGATGATAATTGAGTTTCCTTTAGATGGCTTTTTTTGATCTTCCGTGTTTATTCCAAGTTTTTTTCAAAGAAATGACAAAATGACATTGGTAAAAATTTTCATTTTATTGTAAATTTGTAATCCTCATTTAACTCATCTTCTTTTACTAATGCAGTATCGCTAGTGGGACAATCTGGTCCACCAGAAATGTTACAGAAGTTAACGTATCTTGTGCTGAGGCATGACCCCATAATCAAGCGCGTCGATACAGTACGAGCTTACACCTTCGGCGTGCTTTACTTTGTTGAGGTATGTTACTAGGTACCAGATTTTATCTCTATATGATATACACAACTCGGGAATAATTGTTGTATTTTATTTGAGTATTGGCTAAAATATATGAGGGCTTAGCCCAATTCCATTTAGCTAAAAGAAGTAATGATACCAATTATCTATAGTTTGCTACTGGAATCTTATTATCTATATATCATTTTCTATTCCAGTGCAAATTTTTATTTTGAAATTCAATTATTGCAATAAAGGGAACTTTAGTAAGAGCTGATATCATGCAGGCTATCTTTGATTGGAACACATCTCACTAAACAGGATCTTATATACTTGTTCTCGACTCTATGCAACATGTTTATCCAACTTCTACATCAAAAAGTAGAAAGGCTATTGGAGTTGTACAAAGGGGAGTTAAGGGATCAAATTAAAACTTTTTTTTTTCCCAATAAAAGGATCAAATTAAAAGCATCAAAAATTTAGGGGCTGAAATAATTTGAGTGGCTTGACCCTCATCTTTATCTCAAAAAAAAAAAAAAAAATTTAGGGGCTGAAATAAAACATTGCAGGTTATTTTGAACCATTGATTTTCAAGTGTTGTTTGTAAAACAATTCTATACCTGACTAATTTTTTGCCCTTTCATATGTGATAATAGGTAGACATAGAGCTCCCCGAAGATTTGCCATTGAAGGAGGCTCATGCGATCGGAGAGTCACTACAAATTAAAATCGAGGAGTTGCCAGAAGTGGAGCGTGCATTTGTGCATCTTGATTTTGAGTGCACGCACAAGCCTGAGCACTCTATTCTTAGCAAGATACCAAATATAGAGACATAGAGTTTGTGAGCATGTCGGTTCGATCCGTTTCATCACCTATATATATATATTAGTTGCAATTTTAAAGGTAAACTCAGATTGATGTCGAGCATGCGCTAGTTTTCCATGTTTTGGTTAGAACTCAGATTGATGTTGAGCATGTGCCAAGTTCCATGTTTTGGTTAGGAAAACGTCTAAGCCGCGTCGTGTCGGGTCGTGTCGTGTCGGTAGTATGAATAATGTTATGTCAATTTTTCTTGGGTGAATTGTATAGGTTAGTTTATATATGTGCTTCGATTCTCTCGGTTTCATGGCAGGAAAGCGTACTGTTTGTCGATGGCAAACACAAGTTGTCTTTTGCATATTTGAGGAACCTGTTTGAAGGTGCCCAATTTAATATTATCCTTTTCAAATCCATGTGATTGATTATTATATAACAATGAAGATGTAGATCATGAATTGTAACATCAGTTGAAAGCTGAGTACTCTTCCTGATATCACAGTAGTTTATAATAAGAAAATGTTAAGTACCAGTAAAAAAATATTAGGAAGTGGAAGTGGAGGACTTTAATCTGAAATCATAAACCAAAGTACTGAGTTCTTCACTAATGTTATAAAATGCATTTGTTAACTGTAGACTGGAGTTACATATTTGTTGAATAAACAATCGGTACCAGTTTACCACCCCTTAGATGAAGAGCACAAGAACTAAAGAAGTAAAACATACCAATGAAGGAGCCACCAGTGCCACTTCTCATGCTAGAATGCTGCAATGGCATATCCCTCCTACATTCCTATGAAACCAGAACAAATAAGTAAGAAGAGAGATCCACATTGTTGTTATCTGGCAAGTGTTACCATAATGTATTTTGGTTGAGTTGAGCTTGTGCAGATATCATAGGGGTATAGAAAATGATAGTACTAGGGGGGAGTGATATGCAAGCACTGAGGCCTGTTGGTATGCATTTTGTTTAGTGATTGGGCCTACAGTAATACATTACTGTTGAGATGGCCTGCAAAAGAAAGAAATTGATTCGAAACTCAGTGCGCAGCGGCAGTACTTTACTACGCAGCACCCCAGCCGTTCCAACTGCTTTAAGATTCGTGCAGATCAATTTCAAGAACTCCCTCATTGATCCTCGTCGTTGGATTTCTGCGCAGCAAAATGCAGCGCAGCAAATGGTAAGAGTTTGTCCGTATCTGCTGTTATTCAATAAGAATAACAGGACCCCATTTGTGCAATATGGACCGTTAGATCAAATGGACGGACCCGATCGGTCCAATTAAGATTATCGGAGGCTTTCTTATAATTAATCGTATCCGTTGATTTTAATCCGACGGCATAGATTGGGATAACAGCGGAAGCGAAGGCAGGTAGGTGAACTGCCTTTGCTTGCTGCTGCTTTTCATCTCTTGCGGAACATCGGACCGCTTAAAACCCTAGCAGAAGTGCAAAACCCTCCTCCTTCAGTCCCTCTTTGCGTCTCTCCCGCTGCTCTTCGCTTCCATCCCGCCACTCTCAGATCGGAGAACCTTGCTGCCATCCGTCCGCGCCGCCATGCTCGTCGGCGGCCAGAGCCTCGTCTCCTCCGCGCCCGTGTTCTCGCACGACGGCAAGAAGCTCCTGCTATGCACCGGGTCCACCGTCTCCGTCTTCAGCACCTCCACCGGAATGCTGGTACGTATTGTTCTTGTTCTTCCCTCAGCTCCACAATCTCAAGGAAATGCATACTGGTGTTGATTTGTTCTTTTAGGGAAGATTAAACTCGGATAGATATTGTGCAATTATCCAACTGCTGAACATAATTTTAGAGAAACACCTCGCGTCCATTGAAAATGCATCCATACGTCCATAGATACACTCATAATGTAACAAATACATCTGATTTTGTAACCTACGGACGCTATCGGTAAATATTCTATGGACGCTAGGTATTACTCATAATTTTATTTGATCTGTTATTACAGAGTTACATTCATCATCTAACCTTTGTCAACAAAATGTCTTCGTGTTAGGTAACTGAATTGGAGGGGCACACTGACAGGGTGACTTCCATTGTCGTTGTTCCCGTTGCCAGTTCGGCGGGTGCGAAATTCCTGAACTACTGCTGGACCTCCTCACTTGACGGGATGCTGTTCTACTGGGACTTCTCCACTCCGGTTTTGTTGAAGAAAGTCAATGTCCAGCTTCCAGTTCATTCCATGGTTTGTGCTTTTCACCATCTTATATACCGTTAAAGATAGAGCACTTCATGGTAATCTCAAGGTTTTATATAGCACTTCATGATGACAGTATTTGCATGTCTTGTATATATACATATACTACATAACTAAAAACAATGCCACATTGGAGTATTTATTCCATGTGACAATTACCAATTCTGAGCATAGTATGTTGACTATTATGTCAAATAATATAAGAAGTGTGGCTCTATTGTTTGTGTTTAGACTTTAGACCTCAAGTCCAGATAGTACTTGTAATGTAATAAGACTGTTAAAGTGAAGGAATAGAAATGCCTCGACGTGTTAATTTGCAAAATAAGCCTCAAATTTAAAAGTTCATGAAACCCGACCCTTTCAAGATTTGATCAAGCCTTAGTCCTTAGACCCTTTCAAGATCTGACAAAGGTATAGAATAATATGATCATTTTGGATAAATTTACATGCTATGTGATATGGTTTGACAATTATACCAGTACGAACTGCAAAAGCATAATAAAAAAATTTTGTTGGCTCTTGGAAAACTTTGTTTTATCTATGATTTTTGACTTTATGTACCTGATGGCTGGGTACAATGCAGGTTATTCCTAACATACAAAGTGCTTCTTTAGGGAGCACTAACAAGGCATTGCAAAATCTGTATGCATTTGTCTCGTTGGAAGATGCTAATAGAAAAGTCGCAAATGCCAAGCATTTATGTGGTTTGGTTCAGATTTATGACCTCACCAACTCCACCCGTGTTGGTTCTTTCCTTGCAGAGGTACTTCTCAATCCTCTGTGGTCACATGATTGCTCTACCTTTTATAAATTTTACAGAAAAGGCAAACTTGCTAGCTTATATTCACTTTCTCTTCACTTTTGTATATCGAAAACACAAATGCCATTTTTAACTTGTTCATAAGATAAGGATAGAAAGTTTTTGCACAAATGCCATTTTTTGTTTAGACTGTTTTAGCTACAATAAATGTTCTTTTTTTATTTCTAAATAAATATACTTTGTAATGTCTCTGGCGCCATACATTGTATACAAAAGGAGATATGCCTGTTAATTTTGAAGCACTCATATATGTACTTATCTGCCTGCCTACCTATCTAACAGTTGATTTTTTTTTTCTTATTAATTTTTTTTTACAGACACACAAGTCTGAGATGTTAGCTGTTAGCAAGTCGGGGGAGTTTGTGGGAATAAAGAAGGAGAAGCAACTCAACATTTGGAGAGTGCCCAATAAAAAGTTAAAGTCTGAGAACATGAAAAAGCTGAAATTGCACCATACACGGGAACTTAGCTGTTTAGCATTCCACCCGACTAAACATATTGTGGCAGCTGGTGATGTGTCTGGTCGTATCCTGATATGGAGGGGATTTGGCAAGACTCGTTTTTTGCAAGAGGGAGGAGGTAAAATGATAATTGACAGGAGGGATAGACCTGGAGTGAGAGGTGGAGATGATGCTGACTCATGCACGACCTGGCATTGGCATTCATCTGAAGTCAAATTCCTTTTGTTTTCTTCCGACGAGGCTTATCTTTTCTCAGGTAAGCTCACATAAAAAGTTTTCAAAGTTTGTATTGGTGAAACCTGTTTTTTTTGCCAATTGATGACTTCCGTTGTATAATCATCTCTTTTAGTTGTATTACTTGCTGACACTTGTTGCCTTTATTTTAGTATACGCAATCATCTGGCAGTTGGTGTTATGTTACACGAACCCAATAGTTGAAACCAATGGAAAGAAAATTGACTGAAAATATGTTCACTACTGGAGACAGGTTTGGAAGTAGTAATCGACTGAACAGACAAATGATGAAGCCAACATAGTTTGGTAATAATAGTTCATAGACAAACGGCTAGATGGAGTAGCTGTGGAATCTGGTTCAAGATTTCTTTTAGTGTCTTGTATCTGGTCAACCTAGTTTTCTTGCTAATAAAGCTCATCTAATATTGGGCTCAATGATAGGTGGAAAGGAGGGAGTCATAGTACTCTGGCAATTGGATACAGGAAATAAAAGTTTTAAACCAAACTTTGGATCGCCGCTCATGTATTTTACTGATTCTCCTGACCCTTCTCTCTCTTGTGTATGTAATCTAAAACCTTTTTCTTTTCCTCTATATTATCTCTTCTTTAATCTTTGCTCTTTTTCAAATGTAGTTATGCAACCTTGGATATTGGTTTGACTGTCCCTTTTTGTTGGGCAAAGATTTAGCAAAAAAAGAATAAATTAATTTGGATGATGGTTACCCAGTATACAAAATTAATATTCAAGGAGATCTTGATGTTGGTTAAAATGCCTGTTTGCCATGATGGTTGTAGAAACAGTAAAATGTTGAGTGTAATTTGCAAGGCATACTCTCTGCTCGTTTCTGTGGCACTGATAGTTAAAATTCATACCTGAATACTATTAATCATTGGATGAAATTGAATCTCAATTCTGGCTCAAAGTTGAACAGTCCACTGTTAGTCTGCAAGCAGACTCGGTGAGTTTGTATGCCTGCTGTTTCTAGATGACGTAAATTGCTACTGAAATCTTTTCGTTTATTATTATTGATCTTTTTCTTTGTGTATTGTGATGTAAATAGCTGTTTATGCCATAGTAGGCTACCCATTCATTTTTATCTAAGAGAGCAGTAGAATATTTTTCAAGTTCTATATTTTTATTGAAGGACTGCTTTAAATATTTATATTGCATGTATTATCTCATTAGGTATCCTGTGAAGACAACCGCATCCATGTATTGAGAATGCCATCGATGGATATAATTAAGTCGATTTCCGGGATCAGGGTTTGTTACTCTTTTGCTCTATCCAAATAAGATTGCTGTATGAGGCAATTTTTTTATTAGTACTGAGCTTGGTCCTCATGGATGGGTACAATATAACACCAATATACACTTTTTGTACTTATGGGTAGATAAAGAGCCTCAATAACATACAGAATGTACCAGAGAGATACCTCCATGGTCTAACGGTCCACTTGTAGATTTTGCTGATGTGTTTTTATAGTACTTGTAGATTTTAATTGTACTGTAAGTCTGTAACTGAAACCTGGTATATTTATATCTGCTTTATGCTTCAAAAATGGCAAATGAAAAACTGTAATGACTTTCTACCTCTTTATTTCTAGCTTCCTCTTGTTATCCCAGAGTCAGAAGAATGTCAGTCCCATGTCACCATTGGGTTTGACCGGTTGAATGGGCTTGTTGTGTTGCCTACTATGGATTATTGTGTACAGTTCTTCAGCTTGCTTGATGACACGGAGATTTCACGTGTGAGCATATTACAAATAATTTGGCTTCCTTTCTGTATATCTTCATTGGGAGAAGATCTACGTAAAGCATGTAGCGTATTAATCCTTTTTTTGTTACCAGGTACAAGTTATTGAAAGAAACTATGATCCTGCGGATGAAATCACAGTAAGATCTCTTATTGTTACTTTAGGATCGTATTACATATAATCTATTTCTGTAAATAGTTAAATACCACTCTATACAAGTGTTCCTTGCATCCTGCAAAATCTTGGAATGTCACATCCTCCAGAGGTTTTGGGGAAGGAAAGGGAAGCTATGAGAATGAGGAAGAAGTAAACTTTGTTTCACCTCAAAATGGGGTGCAATTTTTGTAAAAGTTAATGGAGACATTCTCTCCATTTCCCTTCACTAATCTTCCAGAATCACTTGAATTATGAGTTGGGAGCTAGGTAAAATATAATCTCTCCTTCCCTTTCCTTCCGGGTCCTCTCCCCATTTACCTCCAGTAGATCATATTAAGGTTCTGCAGGGGTATTTTTTTTTTTTTTTTTTTTTAAATTTATGCTTATTCCAAGGCTATTTGTAAAACGGCATGCATTATCTTATTTTTTTCTTTAATTTTTTTTTTTTTGTGATAGGGATACGTGTCTCGGGTAGAAGTGTCACATGATGGGTCTATGATGTGTACTGTCGAGGAGAAGCTTTCAGAAATGGGATTAGGTGGGCTCATCAGTCTCAAATTCTGGGCACGTGGATCCCACACTGGACATTACACCTTATCCACTGTCATATATGAGCCTCACAGGTATTTTCTTTGCTTGAGGCTTGGACCTAGAAGTTAGATCTTACAATGCCCATTACTTGGCAACTTTAGTATTACATTCCTCTTGCTCACAGTCATCATGTTCACTTATTGAAAAAATCATTTGTAATACTGATCTAGAAAATACTTTATGTAACCTTGCTACATACTATCGAATAATTACTATTTTGGTACCATTAATTAGCTTGGAATGACAGAAATTCCTGTATATTTTTGCCTCAAGTAACCCTGAATTGTTAGAAGGCAATCCCCCTTGATTGAAAAAAGGACAAATTAAAGAAATTTATTGGATTTGATCATTCTAGTACTGGTATCATGGTGACTGATATATATACATAGGTTAAGCATAATATTGCTTGTTATGTGTCTTGTCTATGTTTTCTCTTATAGCACAGAGACTGATTGACCTAACTGGAAGTTTATGAAACCACATTTGGTGCAGCTCATCTTTTCTATACTTACCCGAACTATACATGTCACTCTGGTTTTTAATTAAGCGCCTTATTTGGCAATGCAGTAAGTCGGATGTATCTGATGTGGCTTTCTGTCCTGGCCGCAGCATGGCTGTCAGTACTTCTTACTGTGGCAATTTTAAGGTATGTAGGTCATGATTGACCATCCAACAATTTCTTACATACTGGCTGAAAGATTGGGCCAAGAAATTTTGTATTTATTATCATCAAGTCATGCGAGATTTATTGCAAATGTGATATTGTATTCATGTATTGTTAATTTAAGGAAGCATGCCAAGTGTGATTTTTTGCAAATGTGAGTTTGCTATATGATTATTACTCCCTTTTAATTAAATGTTGATGCTATTACCTAATAAAACTATAGAAGTATTGATTCATTGATCTTTTATGTGGTAGAGTCGAATTGAAAAATTGTGTGTGCATTAAAGGCCAAGTGTGAATTTGGGGAATTGACCTGGCTGGGCTTTAAGAATAATAGACGTGTACAAGTTAAGTCCTGTAGTGTGATTTATTTTAAAAGAAATAGTTGTTTTTGTTGAAATCTTGGTGTAGCGTTGAGTATCCAGCATATTCAATCTACCTAGAGACTGGTTCATTCTGGTTTTTATGATGTCCCGCAGTTTGAACTGGCCCAATTTGCTTGATGCAAGAATGTTGACCCATCTCAACCTACTTGCATGCCCTCATTATATATCTCTTTGCTACATGGGTGCAATTGTCTAATATTGTTTTTTGAATTCCATTGTAGATTTGGGTACACAGCTCTTCTTTTACTCATGCTGGAGATGAAATACAGGAAAGAGGTGGTTGGAGATGCCAATCTGTCGGCTCGTACAAGTATGAATCTAGAATGGGCTCTCTAAGACCTAACTATTTAATAATTTCAACTTGATGCCTAACCTGTTTGGGTAATTGTTCTGATAAGCAATGGTTGATTTTTAATTTTACGTCAGTCAACATTGTTTGTATGACCTCGATTGAAACTCAACTTGCCTTAGTGATGTCAACCTTCAAAATTTATATCCAAAAAAGAAGAAACGAAACAAAATGGAAACAGTTAAACATTCTTCCATAAATGTCAATATTATTGGACCTTTCATATCGGTATTCCATGGGTTTACGAACTATTGGTGTCAGATTTTAGTCAGTTCTTGGCTTATCAAATTAAATTGATTTGTAAAGTCATATCCTATTTTGATTTTTGTAAAAGGGGGACATCCATGACAGCTGTGGCATTTAGTGGGGATGGATCGGTTCTAGCAGTTGCGGCTGAGACTGTAATTACCTTGTGGGATCCGCTTAACAATGTTCTTGTCGCCGTCATTGGAGATTCACTTTCAGTAAGTATATGCTCCAGAACCATGCTTTTGCCCCAAGGTTGCCCACCAATAGGTGCCTTATTGCCAACAAGTCCCGGCCTTTCTATTGTTAAGTGCCGACATTGCATTTTGCATGGTTGGAACTTGTTATAAAAGCTGTCCTTGTGGGCAATGTGGCATGAATTGGTGAGTGAGCCTGAAGGGGTGCATACCTCTAGGAATGGCAATAATTTCTCCTTATTGTTTAGTATTTTTCTTCTTTTATTGTTTGCATTATTCTTAATCAAATACTGTTGCTGATTGTTAAACCAAGCCTGCAAGTGGGTCTGGAAGACTGACCTGTGTGTAATTTTTGAACCTAGCTGGTGAGTGGACCAACGTAATCGGTGTGAAATGTTGAATATGGTTTCTTTCAAACAAATGTAGCGCCCTATATGAGTGAAACACATGCAAATTGAGAAACTAGTTCTGTTCATCCATTTACCCGATGGTCTGGCTTTAACTGGTTTTTAGTCAGGCCAACGTTTGTTAACCACACCCGTCATAGGGATAACATTGGCATGCCTTCTGAGATATGTTAGATCGTATTCTGTGTTTTTGGTTTGATTTTGTCATATTTTGATTGAAGATGGATTTATTCTAATTTTTCATATTGTTCTGAAAAATTATAGCCAATCAGACGCCTTGCTTTTGTTGGAAGTTCCGAGTACATTGTGTCTTTCTCAGCTGATACAAAAGCACATCTAGCTGTGTGGAACATTTCAAAACTATCTATGCAGTGGTCCTACAAGCTTTTGGTTGAAGGTAATTGCTAATTTGCTATGTATCGTGCATTTATATCCTTCTGAAATGATATCACTATTTTGTATGTCTATGTTTATTTATTATTTTCTTTTTCTTTTGTTACAGATATTTGTTGCATGACAAGTGAAACTCGTTTTGCTGTATTAGCACTTTTGAGCTATTCAGATAACTCAGTTCCAACAGAGGGAGATGGCATGGTACTATTGTTTGATGCAGAAAATCCTATTCCTGTTTCAACTTGGTTTGTGAGAAAGGTGATTTCTATTTTGTTATTATTGTTTTTTTTTTTTTTTTGCCAAAGCACATTTTTCTTTAAGTGGTTTGCCAAAGCACAGTTAGTTCTGTTATATTCTCCATGCTCAAAGTTAATTAATCATCTCGTCGAAATAAAACCCAATCGAATTATTGCGACTCTGGTAGGGTTTCATCTCCAAACAACCACAAACATTTTTGTAACTAGATGTTTTTTTTTTTTTTTTTTTTTGTTGTAATTATCTAAAAATATTGCATATGATACTTCTGTGTTGACTTATCATGTATGAACTATATTCATAGGCAAAGGGTGGTCGGCTCAGTTTTATAAACAACAAATTGGAAGGGGCTCAAAATGGAATGCTGTTGTTGGCCTACATAAATGGTGAACACGAGTACATTCTTTTTGACCCATCAGATGTTAAAGAAGCTAACTGTCCGATCCACAAAACTGCTAGGCCTCGAGGTCAAAATATTGATGACGAAAATGGTGAGATCTTCCTCCATTACGTGTATTTTAGAAGAAAATATAAGCATAACCTAACAAAGCTCCCTACGCATCGATTCCACTATTGTTTTTTAAATTTTAACTGTTTGTATTAAAAGTCTAAGCCCAATGACACTATCCTAACAATTATGAAATGCATTCTCTTTTGCAGCTCCCGTTGGCTACGCTTCGATCTATGGAGAGCTTCCCTCCTTCGACTTGACAAAACAAAAAAGTTTAGAAAATACCCCGTTTGTGCCATCAGAGAGACCATGGGAGACCATTTTTAGTGGGTCTTCTCATGCTCTCCCCCCGCTCTCCAAGTTGTGCTCTCCATTTTTGGAGTCTTTGCTAGAAAAACAAACTGTAGTAAGCCAGTAATTGGGTATTAGCATCAGCTTTTATTATCCTGCTGTATCATACATTTTTTACTACTCCTTTCCCTTTCTTTCAGAAAGGTCTGATTTTGTAGCTCATATCATTTTTTAAGAAAGGTCCAATTTTGTAGCTTCCTAATTCTTTTGCGCTCTCAGTTTGATGTTGTGAAATGTGTATTAATATGTTATCTCAAGTTGATTGCCATTTAAATTGTAATTTTTTTTTTTTTGGTATTTACGTTTAATTCGATTTTCCATGTACGCTAGTATTAAAGGGGTTAAAACAGATTTTATTTCAATTTGTATACAGATGTTATTTCAGATTGTGTTTGATGATACTAATATGCTGTGCAGTGAAAATCTGAAGGATACAAATTTGTATTATTTGTGCTGTTGAGTGGATGCTGTATTTGGTTTTAGTTATGCAAAAAAATTAACTATTATGTATACTGTATAGCTGTATCATGCAAAGAAAGAAAATCGGCTTGCCGAATTAAATCCCTCTTTCAATGATCAAGTCGCGGGATTACGATAACTGTAAGAACGATTATGAATTTTGTGGCACTAAACCGTTTTCTTTTTATTAAAAATTAAGTTTTAAGAATCTTTTATGCATTTCCCTTTTAGGGGAATATGCCTCTCAAAAGCTACATTCCAAAAGAGATTTATTTTGTATTTTTGTTCTTGTTATGCCCCTCCCAACTCCCATGCCCCTTGCAGCTATATAAAAGCCATGAGCAGTAGAGCACCCTTCCAAATTTGGAGTTTAAAACTTTTAGCTTTTGTTCTTTTCCAATAATCTGACAATTTATTATCACCAAAATTTGTCAGTAGTGCATTCAGATTTCATAAAAGGAGGGGGCTAAAAAAACCTTGTGACAAATTGACAATACCCAAAACAAACACGTGTATCAGTGTATGCTATTGCCTTGTGATATCTTTTCATGAAAGGGGAGGAGCAAATAATTTGTGATAGGTTTGTGTTACTTCAGACCTTTTATCAAACTTTCTTCATCTGACAATATCATCATCATGAATAAAAATGCCCCCCACCTAACGTTGTGTCTCCACCACACGCTTAACTGGAGAGGTTTTTCTTTTTCAGGGATTATAGTGACCTGTGAGAAGACCTGATTTTAATGAGACACACACACACAGTATTTAATTGTGCAGCTACCTGCCCTTTGATTGGTGCATTTCTTGGTGGTTTCATCACATCTATATCTTCTTCTTTTTTTTTTTTTTTTCGAGACGTTTATATCTTTTTCAAGCTGACAAACATCGAATTGTTTTCTTGTCTATCCCCAAAAAATATATGAATTTACAATCTATACCCATTTTTATAAGAATATCAACAATATGCCTAAAAACTGGCGGCCAGCAGTCACAGTTCATTTCAACCGTCGGCGGTCACAATATCGAGAACCAAAAAAAAATTCGATACAGAGTTTGACCGCCACGTCCTGACCACCGGTGGTCAGAACTCGGTGGTCAGACACTAAAATTTCAAACTTGTCGAATTTTCTGTTTGCTCTCTGAACGTCCCGCTCTGTAAAAGACAAATGCCAAATATGTAGTGGTCAAACACGAAAAACATTTTTTTTTATTCTAGGTATCGTGACCGCTGACGGTTGAAATGAACTATGACCACTCACGGTTGAAATGAACTGTGACTGTTGGCTGCCAGTTTTTAGGCATATTCCTGATATTCTTATAAAAGCGGGCATAGATTGCAAATTCATATTTTTTTTGGGCATACACAAAAAAAATTCAGAAACATCATGTGTCTATTAAAATGTGGTTCATAAATTCATAAATGTATAAAAATGTAACATATTAAAATGTGGTTCATAAATTCATAAACGTATAAAAATGTAACAAATACATTTCGAAATTAACATACCTATGCAAAAAATACATGATTGTGTACCTGTCGCTGCACACTACTTGATATACGACGAAAGCGAAATTATTATCATATATAAATGAATGAATTGAGAACAATTAATCGGATATAGCAAATTGTCGCATATCCTTTTTATCCCATGTGAAAATAAATGCTGTTCCCGTAAATTGCTCTCTTGTTTCTCTACCATTTGGTTTATAATTTATTTTGTGCAGTTTTCATGTTTGGTCCTTAATATAATTATATTCTCTAAATAACCTCATTTTTTTTCATATAATTGAGCCGAATTTTTAATTACTTATCGTTGTGAAAATAATGCAATTTTTTCTGGGTTTAAACCAATCGAGCTCCTAGAAATTTACAGTTTAAAAATAATGAGGTTGATGAACACAATAGTTGGAAATTTTCCAATGCCAATTAGTTTCGTTGAATTTAATATATTTATGAAGGAATGTTCTTATTTCTTTTTCCACGTCCGATTTTTCCAAATTATCTCTGCCATGGCTCAACGAAATCGATCAGAGAAAGTAAAATAATTATCATGCGATTCCTGAATTAAATAAAATAAACGAGTCCTCATTTATTCAAATATATAAAAGCATATTGGAAACAATGACATGAAAGGGCTATCTTCCCCAAATAAGAAACCTGAGCCGTTGATCATTTTCTTGGATAGATCAGAATCGTTGATTTACGTTAATACCCGTTGACCTTAATATCTCAGTCCATTAAAATTTAATGCCCATATCAATTTCCTCAATATAAGACCCATTATATCTTATCTTAAAAATTTATTATAAGAAATAACAATTTCAGCCCAAAGCAACGCGTGGCTCTTTACTAGTTTTATTCAAATAATCATGCGCTCTATGATTAAAAGTCCATTCTGATAACTGAAAATTCATTTAATTAATTACATGAAGATCTCAAGAAAGATATTTAAAGGAAATTCTAGCTAATATACAAATGCTTGTGTAATAATGTTGTAACGATTACATGACAAATTAAAGTCATCCATCGATCCCTTGACATAAATAATTGTGGCCTGGCAGGAACCAAATTTGACCCCTTAATTAAAGAGTAAGAAACTGAGACTCGTGATTTTGTCCCCTTGCCTGGTGTTATGTATGATATATAGATGTATAGAGTTGTTCTTCGGTACATCAGCTAAGTAACATTTTATTTAAAATTGAGCGGTTCTTATGAAGCCTTTCCCTTTAATTGTATGATGATTGTATCTAAAAGACGTATCGTAACCGTTTGATTATAAAAATGGACGGCTCTTGTTTCATCCGATCCACAACAAAATTAACCTAATTAATATATATATAAACGAATTATAATTAGGACGACTTCTTTTGACAGGTAGATATATAGTCAAGACTCAAGAGTTGCATTAATGATAATAAACAGTCCCAATATCTTCTTGTATTTAATAATTATATATGATAATGTATGATGTATCAGATATTTGTTGGTTATCTGACATTAAAAAAAATGATCAAGCCAATCAAAGCTAGCTCAATTTAAATACAATAAATATAAGATGATTTAAATTTTAAATTAATCACATTCAAAACTAGCTCAATTTAATTGATACTAACATATATACAGATTTTGAAGAACACTTGAAACAACAATATCTACACTATATTTAAATTAAAAATTTGCATAACCATGATTATTTAATTTTGTTCGTCAACAAAAACTTTGGTCGCATATCTACATCAAAAGTTCTGAATAAATAATTAAAAACATAATAAATTGAAGGTACGCAACCAATTAGTTAATGAACATAAGCATACCAGAATTCTTGGTACTGGAAAATAAAGAACTCCAATCTGAATCCTTCCTAATATACTAATGTACTTAATATAGTAAAGTACTAATAACCTGGTCGACAGACTCAAATACTGTAGGTTTTCGTAAAAATTGAGAGTCTATAAGAAATAATTTCTATTCGCTGTTCGGCAGACTATACTAACAATTCGTAATAAGAATATATTGCTCTAAAAAACTTCTCTTTACATGAAAATATTAATTAAGTTAGACTGAATTATTTTTTTCCCATAAATGATGGACAAATTCTTTTTTTACACAAATGATGGACAAATTATTTTTTTCCCACAAATACAACCTACAATCTTGTTCTTATAGAAAAAAAATTTATGTAGAATCAACAACTACCGAACAGGCCTAAATGTCTTAGAAAAAATGCAGTGATAATTGATGTTGGCATGTTGCATATATATAAATCTCAGGGCTAACGGAAGTATCCATTGTGTTCTAGAACCATAGACGATCAGCTCATCAGCAGGACCAGGAGCACTTAAGGTAAGATGTAAACAACCCAGCTGGGGACCTCCCATTAATCCAAGTAGAAATATATAGAACCATGACCCATCAACCATGGATATATATATGGATCGATTATGCTCATGATGTACTTAGAATGTCGTCATATCGACCTCATGCCTTACTACCTTACTACCTATATATGCCGTTGGTTTTGAATGATCGACCGAGGACGATGATGAATAGATAGATAAATCGGATAAGGAAAATGCTATGGTGATACCGCAAAAGATATCATTGGAGATATCATTAAACATTGACTACCAATAAAAAATATGATAAGTCGAATATTTAGGAGGTTAAGGTGAATATTTAGGAGGATAAGCTGAATAGTTAAGAAGTGTAATGCTGCAAGTTAAATTAAGAGTAGTTTTTATTGGCTGTAAAGCAAAATGTGTTAAGTGTAATGCTGCAATTATGTTTTTATTATGTGGAGTTTTTATTGGTTGTCAAGCAAAATGTGTTAAGTTGAATATTTAGGAGGTTAATGTGAATATTTAGGTTTAGTTGAATTGGTCAAAGATCATGGTATCCCCGATGGTATCATTTGTGGTATCCAAATATCTGGATTGATCTGATAAAAGAAAGAAGGGAAAAGACGCATTTGTTTTAGTGGGACTTAATCCGGAGATGTGTATCTGTGGTCGGTGATCGATCCGGACTGTGCGGTAGTGATTTAAAGACGGTCCGGGTCAGTCCAAACCCGCCCCGGTCCACGGGTTTCCTTGGTTCGGGAAAATTTTGGGGGAATGGAGGTTGGACCTAATTTGGGACCGTTCCTCCCGGGTTGCTTGGGTTTCTTGGTCCGGGTTGCCTGGGTTGTCCGGGTTTGATTGCCCAGGTTGTTCGGGTTATATGGTAAAAAAAAAGCTCCGAAAAACAAAAAAAAAGAAGCGACAAAAATATATAAAAAATTATTATACCTATTTTATACTACAAAAATCGAAAAAAATACTTTAAAAAAAATCAGAAAATTAAAAAATTATTTATTTTAAACAGAAATATATATATTTAATACTAAAAAATTATTTATTTTAAACCGAAATATATATATTTTATACTATACTAATCGTTTTTGAAAACTAAAAGTTAATCTCTTTTAAATTTTGGGTTTGGGATCGGCTATGTTACTAATATATATGAGATTCTTACATCTTATTTTATTTTTTATTTTTTTATTATCCCGGGTTACCTCGGTACCCCGGGTTATCCTGGTACCTCGGGTCGGGTCGGGTCACGGGTTCGCTCGGGTCGGGTTTTCTCGGAAAATTTTCTGTGGGTTGGATTCCTTTCCTTGCGAAGACCGTCCCTCCAGGTCCTCTCGGGTTGTGACCCTTGAGTTGGGTCAGTCGGTCCATTTTCCTCGTGTTTCTCGGGTCGGGTTTGTGCATACCCAGCTGTGTGGACTATGTTTTAGCTGCGGTCCATTTTCTCTGGGTTTCTCGGGTCGGTCCATTGAAATTGATAACATTACTTTTTTATCAAATATGTCATTTTACACAAAATCGAGCACAAAAATATTAATAGACTGATATATAGGGATGTCGTTCTCATGCATAGATTGTATAATTGGAAGAATATAATGAAATCTATAAAGTTTGAACATATATAGTAAAAAGCCTAATTGATATACTACATCTGGTTAAATGCTTGATTATGATACAAGCAAATTAATAACGAATGTTAGTACATAACTATCTTATGAAAAGTTGAAGAATAAGTTCAAAGAAAACTTCCTAGCTACCGGAAGGACTTGTTCGTACCAAGAATAGGTTCAATGGAAAACTTCAATAGATTACTTACATATTGTGGTACTTGTCCTACTAAAAAACATACCTAATCATTTACAAACTTTGTTTCATGATACTCAATAGATTTTACTTGTATTAAAATATTTTAAGATACAAAAGTTTTCTCTTTTTTTTTTAATTGACATAATTTTATTTAATATTAATATTTTGAAGCTATTTGGAAAATTAAGAGTTATTCTAAAAAAAGAATAAAATTATTATATTTTATATACAAATATTAATTATTTTCTTTTGAACTTATAATTATTTTTTTAAAACTTGTAGATGTAATAATCGGCATACTAAGAGGTCTTTAACGGAAATGATAAAATTAAGATGTTTTTTGGATGGGCAGGGGAGAAACCGAGAAAGAAAAAGGGATAAATTGGATAAAGGAATTAAAAAAAAAAAAAGAAAAAGAAGAAGAAGAAGCTTTGTTTGCATGAGATAAGGTTTGAAGTTAAAAGGGATAACTCCAATAATAAGAGTTATCTTTTCATCTTCCACTTTAATCTTGCTATTAAGGAATACTATAAAGGCTAAAAGTGCTGAAAAATTTATTTTTGACATGTAAATATGCATGAGGTCATGAAATCCTATAAACTAATTTACAAAAACAAATTATGGATTACAAAATTATGAACTTTCCGCTTGAGAATGATAAATTTCAAGTAACACAGAAAAATAATTTTGCAAAAAAAAAAGTTATCATAAATCTTTTTTAACTAAATCTAACAATTAATTTTTTTTCATGAAAACAGTACACGCCCCAAGAGGCCATGACGTTGTACGCGTCCAAATTTATCGACTTTAAAGGGATCGCACGCAAAACTTTTCGAGGTGAAAAAAAAAAATAAAGGCTCAAAAAGGTAAAGAAGGATTGTTCAAAGTGAAGAAACCTATTATCATCATTATCATGGAATTCATATCCGCTGTTATCCTAATATAAGCCGTCGGATCAAAAATCAACGGACGAGATTGGTTTTAACAGGGCCTCCTAAATCTAAACTGGGTCAATCGGGTCCGTCCGTTTAGATCTAACGGTCCAAACCGGAATAACAGGGTGCTGTTATTCTTAAAAATAACAGCAGATTCGGACATTATTGGTATGAGCTGCTGAGCTGAAGCAACACCGGAAACGGAAAGGGAATCCGAATGAAGAAAAAGGGGTTAAAAAAGGCAGAGTGCTCATCCTCTGTAGCGCTGCATTGTGAGCCGTCGGATCACTCGAGATTCGTGCCGGCACAGATTTCGAGATGATCCGACGGTTCACATCCTGCGCTACACAATGCAGCGCTACAGAGGATATGAACTTAAAAAGGCAGCGGTTAAAAAGGCACAGCGACAAAGTAAACAGCACGCTTCATCTCCGGTCCATAGTTACAACTGGAGAGATCATATTATGTTACAAGGGCCCACTGGTCAGTGAAATTGGGGCTCACATGGTACGGTTGGTCCAGAGCCTTCGAGGACGTCTGCGCGGGTTCCGTCAAGTCCGAAGCGTCGTGAACCGGGGCCATCCGAACTATTCCTCCCTGCAGCTTGCGGCCTTACTGTCACCGCGGTCCCACTTGCCAGTGCAGGTGAAGAAATACTGGAGAGGAACTGCTCGTAACCACGGAAAGGCAGGTAGATAAATCTCGGCTGCAAATATTGGGTAGACATCGAGCAGTGTCAATGTCTGGGTGACATGTGGGACCCATGATGTCAACGTATTACATTACTGTAGGTAGTCCTGGTCGATCCAGGCAGGCGTTACTGAGTCGCTAGCTCTTTCAACCCTACCCGCCCGCCCCGTTCTCCTCCGCATTTCCCATCCCCTACAATACACCATCTGACAGCTCCTCATCAACCCCGTTGGATTGTCTCAAGATCCGCACGACCACAAATCCAACCAATCCAACGGCTCATACAATTAAACAGAAACATTAAGCTAAGCAGGGGATACGAAATCCCCCTCTCCTCTTCCCGTGTGTACCATGTCATGTCATGTAATGTAACAACCCCTCTTCTTCTTCTTCCCTCTCAAGAGAGCCAAAGAAAGAGAAAGAAAGAAATAAAGAAAAGAAAGAACCACCACCAAAACAAAGAAAGCTCTCTGTAAAAAGAAAAACAAAAATCTTATAAATAAACAAACACATAAAAATAAAGAAACAACACAACGAAACAAATCTCATCTCATCTCTTCTCTTCTCTCTTTCTCTTCTCATAAAAACTACTAAACATCGCGTCGGATCCCGCCGGCGGCGGCGGATTGGATGCTGAATCCGATCAATCAGATCCGATTCCGGGAGGAATAGATTAGATCGATTTTTTAATTTTTTTTTTTAATTTTTTGATTTTTGTTGATCTGTGAAAGGGGAGCGACGAGATGCCCGGCATCTGGTCGAGGCATCGCGACGAGATCACCGTCGATCGTCTTCACAAGGTGCGTGCTCTCCGATCCCCGATCCGATCGATTGCTTCCGATTCTGTTCCCCTTTTTTTGATCCGATTCATGCGTCGCCGTGCTTTCTGTGCAAGTCAGATTCAATTTTATTGTTCTTCATGCCGTTTGAATGATTGAGGATTTGTTTTAACGAATCCGGGATTGGAAGAAATCCGTGATCAAGATTAGGTATCTGGCAAATGTGTTTGCGGTCTGACGAACACGTACCGGCGGCAACCGGCGAGGTTTAAGAAGGAAGATGAATGGATACACTGGCAATGGTCTTCGATTGTCTCAGTTCATGATATGAGCTGTGTCTTCTATCTGTTCTTCTAAAATAGTTGTTCATGTCTTCAGTTAATCAGTTTGGATATGTTAGCACGGCTCGGATAATCTTTATCCTTGAAGTAAACAGAATTCACTTAGAAAAAAAGAATCTATCTTTATGCATTGGTCGCAGCCTCGCAGGATAATTCTTTCCTATTGTCATGGTTGTGTGGCGTGTCTATGTCATCTTGCGATGCTGTCTCGCTGTATTCTGTTAAACAAAACATGGGTTGTAGAAATGTTCATTTGTAATTTAGTTCAAATTGTTGTCTGAGTTTCTTGCCTTATCATTTTCTTCACCCGAATGGAGTTCAGTTTCTAACAGCGTAGCTTGTTATCATGAATCAAGGGATTTAACTTTCGCTAAATGTACCATTATGCAGTTCTGGGGTGAGTTGCCAGTTCAGGCAAGGCGTAGCTTGTTGCGAATTGATAAGCAGGCCTTCTTCGAGCAAGCAAGAAAGAACCTCTACTGCTCAAGGTGCAATGGACTACTGCTTGAGAGCTTCACCCAGATTGTAATGTACGGAAAGTCTGTACAACAGCACCACGAGGGTATATCAGGAAATTCACTTCATCCGGAGGATGAGGAGGCACAAGACCCTGCTGTGCACCCATGGGGAGGCCTTGCAGCTACCAAAGATGGATTGTTAACCCTTCTAGAGTGCTTTATCAATTCTCGATCTCTTAGGCCTCTCCAGAATGTAAGTCACCCTATTAGACTTGTTAAGATAAGATATAAAACTTTTGACAATTTTTTCTATGTGCAGCCACTGTTGAGTGTTTTCTTATCAGATCAAGAACTTAATTACATGTATATATTTGCTTAAAATTTTGTTTATGCATTCACCCTTTGTCTGTCTCCTGCAATATGTGACATTTAGTTGGTAAGTTTGTCCTTTATTTTACTGCATAATAACATCCCCCATAGTTCGCTTTTCTCAGTAAAAAACTTGGAACTTTTGTAATTGACACCTTGTCGTCTTTAAGTGATCAATACTGAACCCTAGTTAGGTATCTATGCAGATGCTCACAGAGGATAAAATATCATTGTGCCAAGTTCTGTTTGGTGTGAAATCTGGATTCCGGTCTTAGACACCGAAAATTTCTTGATAGCTAAGAAACACACCCATTACTTAAAAAAATATATTTTACTATTGAGTTCAGAGCATAATTGGCTATGGATTAGCCTCTTAAATTCATCTGCAACTTTTAAAAATTGGTAATTATTTAATTAAGAATAATTTGTGCAGGTGTTTGACAGTGCACGTGCTAGGGAGCGGGAAAGGGAGATGCTATACCCTGACGCATGTGGAGGTGACGGGAGGGGCTGGATAAGCCAAGGTGGAGGTGGCAGTTTTAGTGGCTATGGCCGTGGGCATGGAACTCGTGAGACGTGTGCCCTGCATACAGCGAGACTGTCATGTGACACTTTGATGGACTTCTGGTCAGCTCTAGGGGATGAGACGAGGGCTTCTCTATTACAGATGAAAGAGGACGATTTCATTGAACGCCTAATATATAGGTGACTATTTCTTTATTACAGTTGGAACTATTTTTGTGTGTTTCAAGCATTGGAAGGCCCAGAAGACCAATAAAATTGGGAACGTGTGATCTACATAATGATTTATCACTGCATTAAACAAAGGAGGATATGATGACCTCAGTTCAAAGACTGCTCAAATTTAAGGTGGAAGGGATAAACTGGTATCTTTATTGGGATTGGATAAAGAGAACGAGAACAAGTAGAAGAACAAGGGTAAAGAGGGAGAACAATGTTTCAATACAAATATATTGTGTTTCTAGTTACCTATCTCAAGGATGAGGGTGCGCTGTGTAGACATTTCTCGCCTAACCGCAAATTATATTGAGCTACTTCCGCTAACTACAGAGATTTTTTTCACTAATACAATACCCACTCTGTAGGATAAGTTCAAATGTTAGTCTTGGGAAGGGGAGTTCCTTGCCCAATTAAAGACTAGTCAAAGAATGTTGGTCCTGTATCAAAAGGAAGGTGTTACCGTTTTGACCAAGTTTTGGTTGAGAAGAGCATTTGAATCTTGAATGGATGGTTAACCCTCTTGGAAAGTAAGAATTGTCAATGTGTGAAGCTTATTGTGAGATGTATGGAAGTGGTACTGAAGCTTCTTTGTTCAGTTGAGTTTGGTGCCTTGACACGCGAATCTTGGGTTTGAAGACCTTCTAGCCTGTTTTTGAGATCCGTTAAGATGGTGATGAATTCACACTTGACCTTCAGTTGATCTTCTACTTCTTCATATATCACTAACTTCAACTGTTTGCTCATAATTTGCTACTTCTAACTCCTTATGAGTTCTTACTTAACAAACCTTGGGCAATTTTTTTTGGCCTCCTTATTGCTTGCCTCAATGCCCCAATACCTTGCTTCATCTATTTTGCATGTTGATTATGCATTTGCTCCCACTCGATGTTTTTTGTGAATCTCATAGAGCAAAGATGTTGTACATTGGGGGCTTGTTCGTCATTATTTCGTGAATCTTGATGGTTACTGACACACGATTCACTACTCCCATATCCTTTTTTCTGATAGCATATGCGATTCTAGTTCAAGGACAGTTCAAATGAAAGGTTGGAAGGGATTAATTGGTAATTTTCTGGTGGAATTGGATAAAGGGGAAGAGTAAATATAAAATTGAACAAGGGTAAAGAGAGAGCAATGTCTTGTCACAAATTTGTTTCATTTCTAATTGCCTATCACAAGGATGAGTGCGGGTCTATATAGACATTTATCTCATGTAAATCCAAAATATACTAAATTATCTCCACAACACACTATTCTATTTTTCCATAATACAATTTTATACTAGGACCTGACAGATGAGAGCTAATAAAGGAATGAATAGGGCATTGACAGAAATAAGCACTGCATTTCTTTTCTTTTCTTTTTTTTAATAAAGTAGACTCAATAGTCTGCCGGTTCTATTGCTGAAACCTTAAATGGATAAGCATTGCATTTCTATTGTATTTTTTAGCAATTTTAAACTTGATGTTTCGATGTATCTCTCTCCAACCTTTCCTAATGCTTTCTGCATTTATATTTGAACTTATCAGGTTTGACAGCAAGAGATTTTGTAGAGATTGCAGAAAAAATGTTATCAAAGAATTCAAAGAGCTTAAGGAGCTAAAGCGAATGCGGAGGGAGACACGCTGTACCAGCTGGTTTTGTGGCCCTGATACTGCTTTTCAATATGAGGTTTACTTTTATCCTTCTTGTTGAATATCTGTCTGGGAACATGACATCCAACAATCTATGATTTTCGTATGCACATTTTGTTTGGGTGGGGTCAGGGTGGTAACAGTATCCCACCATCGAATAAACCTGAACAAACTATTGCAAAAATAAATAAACAAATAAAATGGAACTCAGCAGTGTGAAGCTTTTGTTTTGTGTCAGGTGTCAGATAACAGTGTGCAGGCAGACTGGCAAGAGTTGTTCTCGGATGGGAAGTACCATCACTTTGATTGGGCTGTGGGAACAGGTGAAGGAAAAGGGGACATACTGGATTACCAAGATGTAGGCATGAATAGGAAGGTCTTACATACTGGTCTTGACCTTACTAGCATCAGCACATGTTACATTTCCTTGCGGGCTTGCAGACTGGATGGGCATGTCACTGAGTTGTGCGTGAAAGCACATGCCTTGAAAGGGCAGCGGTGTGTGCACCAGAGGCTTATTGTTGGGGATGGCTTTCTGAGAATTACCAAAGGAGAGAGCATGAGGCAGTTCTTTGAATATGCTGAGGAAGCCGAGGAAGAAGATGTAAGTCATAGATTTCAATCTATCTTGCAATTCCAGAATGGTATTTTGCTGAATCCGGAGTGTTTTTGGATCAGTCAATGGAGTAGGTGATTAGAAAGTAGTTAATTGCAATTTAATCTGAAATGAACTGAATATGGCTTGGATTAGGCAAGGCTTTTAATTTCTGTTTCATTTTGAATGAAATTGAAATCCTTGGTGCATGCAAAGTTGCAAACATATCACCGGTATACACATGCCAATTATGATGTGAAATGCTTAAAATAGAGCAAATAATGTATTGATTTTGACAATTGCTGATTTTCTTCTTCTGCTTCTACCCTTTTATTTGTAATTGTTAACAGGAAGAGGATGCGATGGAAAGGGATGGGAGTGACATGGACGGGGATGGCTCCCACCCTCAGAAGCATGCCAAGAGCCCTGAGCTTGCACGAGAGTTCCTTTTGGATGCTGCTATTGTCATTTTTAAAGAACAGGTAAGCTCGTCTCTCCAGCCCTTTTTTTTTTTTTTTGCATATGCATCTAAATTGTGCTCTATTCTAGATAGGAGGGTTATGATATTCAGTCTTTTTAATTCTGAAATAAACTTGGTAATTTTACTTTTGCCAAAGACCTCTTCAGGAAATTATATGTCCCGGCGTGCACTGCATGTTGTTAGCCATTATTCCATTTCAAGGATGGGATCAATTGACAATGGTTTTCCAAATAAATTTGAAAAAAGATCTAATAAATAGGAGAAATGTTTATTGCCATATATATTTTTTATTAACTTATAGATTGATTATAGCATTTGATACTTCATCAAAGATCATTATAACTGGACAAATTTGGCTAAGGTCATATTTACATGATCTCTCATGAAACATCAAGTGACACTTAAATTGCGTAAAATTTTCTATTTTTTAAGATTCTTTTTGAATTTTTTCGAAAAATCATTGGCAGTGGGTCCCACCCCTCTTCAGAAAGAGGTATATGACTGTTGTAATTATCATAAACCTTGTAGCTCTGTTATCTAGTTTAGTTTGAAGGTATTTAGTTAGCACCAAATTTTCTGTCATATGAAATTTTAATGGTATTTCTGTTTCTCAGGTTGAGAAGGCATTCAGGGAAGGAACCGCACGGCAAAATGCGCACAGTGTTTTTGTTTCTCTGGCTTTGCAATTGCTTGAAGACCGTGTTCATGTAGCTTGCAAAGATATCATCACATTAGAAAAACAGGTACATAAATCTGTGCTTTATTTTAACTAGTTTGTAATGGCTACTCTGGCCAATGCAATCACTTAACAGAAATGAAAGAATGAAATTGCCAATATTTCTAATTAACCATCTTCTCTTAATAACCTGCAGACAAAGCTTTTAGAAGAAGAAGAGAAAGAGAAACGCGAGGAGGAGGAACGCAGGGAGAGACGTCGGAATAAAGAGAGAGAAAAAAAGCTGCGTAAGAAAGAGAGACTGAAAGGAAAAGAAAGCTGTGAAAAGGGCACTGAAGCTGAAGTAGAAACAGAGTCAAGCTTTTCAGAGCTGAAATCTTGGGATGAAGAATTCTCACAAGACTCACAAAAACACCTCATTGAATCAACAGAAGAATGTGAATCGCCTCCAGAATGCTCTGAATATATGCCCCATTCCACTGACACACCAAGGGAAGAAGATGAGCCCAGCAAGGTTCACTTTGAGTACCATCAATGTCAAGTGGATAACAATGATTCATTCATTTTAGAACAATCTAAATCAACTCGTAGACGACTCAAATACAGCAATGACCCAGGGAGTAGAAATGCAGTGGCCAAGAAGAATAACAGAAACCCGGACTTGCCATTCCGATCAAGAGGTCGGTACGATTATGAGTATCACTCTTGTGGTTGTGGGGATCGCGGCCAGGATGGGGCATACCACCAACAATCGTACAAGCTAAGGCAGTCCTACTACCGAAGTGTAAAATTCAGCAATAACGGGTACACATCTGACAGTTTTACCGTGCAGAAGGGTAGTGGTGTTGGTACTGGGGGTATAAGTAAAAAGGACCAAACCCTGAAGCAAGTATGGGAACCAATGGATTCAAGAAAGAAGACGACTCGTTCTGCCAGTATTTATAGTACTGCAAACCACAAGGAATTTAATTCTGATTTACCTGAAAAGGCTGATTATGAAAGTAATGAGGATAACACATGTCAGAAGCACGGACAGGGTGAAGATGAGGGGCAATTTCAGGAATCGAACCATAGAGAAGGTTGCAATTTGGAACAACGGGAAAGACCGGACTTGTGTACTGGGTACAACACCTCTAGTGGGTCACCCATTAACCACGTCCGTGACTTGGATAATTGTTCCTCATGCCCAAGTGAAGGTGACTCGAGCATCAGTTCCTCAAGTGGGCTCCACAATGAATCATCTTCTTCCATTTCAGATTCAGAGGATGCAAGCCAGCAGTCTGACAGCAGGGACAACTCCACGTGTACCAACGAAAAGAATGATAACATTTTTCCACAGGACCTGCGGAAAGAATTAGAACCGGATTCCCCTTTAAGAAAAGATAGTCCTAAAAAGTGTAGTGTTCTTACGTCTCCTCCAGAGAAAGAGAGTGGTAATACTTTGCTGGTGAGTCAAGTGACAAGGGACTGTGAGAACGAGAACGAGACTAAGACTGTGCACTTGAGAAATGGTCCATTGCCTGCGCACACACAGCCTGTTCACGGGGCATCTGCAATCTACCCATCAGTTGGTCTAGGGTATCATAACCAGCCTGTAACTAATTCTTGGGCAGGTCCTACGTGTGGATACCCGTTCTCTCAGCCAGGTCACTACTCGTACCCTAATCATCATCTGGGCTATGTTAGCATGCAGTATGCTGCTCCAATGGTACATCCTTTTCCCACGGCAGCGCACTCTTTTGGAATGAACCTGCAACCACCAGTGTACAAGCAGTACAGGGCTAGGGACAATACAATAGTGAGCCATCCAGGTTTGAACCCTTTGATTGCAGATCCGATAGGGAATAGGCGGGTTTTGCCGCCGCAAAATCCAAACATGGAACGGCGAGTTGTTAATCCTATGCCCCAGGTGTCCACGAGACCAAACAGCAACTCAATGAAAAGTAATGAAGAGAAGTTGCAAAACGAGGATCCCTCCCATTTCTCTCTCTTCCACTTTGGTGGCCCCACAGGATGCCGGGACGAACTAAAGTTGAATGATGGAAAAAACGGCGGCCTCCAATGTGCGAGAGAGGATAGTGATGTGAAGGAATACAACTTGTTTTCGTCAAAAGGGTCATTCTCTTTCTTCTGAGGGGATGTTCTCATCGAGTCAACGGTTGATTCCTTCCCGCAACTCACATGGCGTGAGTTCGGGGTGCTTTTTTTTCCTCTTGGATATATGGAAAAATATTACAAGGGATTATATATGAACAATTGCAAAACTCTTTAGTGTTACGGTTTGATTGGTTGCTGTGTCCATTGGTTTTGTGCTTTCATCAGTTCGGATTGTGTAAAACATAGAGGAATGGTATAGCTTGTCCTTTTTTCTTTTTTTTTTTCACTTTGAAATAAAATTTTCTACTTTTCGAGAGTTCTATATCTTTATTGTGGTAAATAATTATCAAGAGTGAGGATTCTTCTTTTCTAAATATCAGCAAATATTTTCTTCTTCTGATCGTGTTAGTAGAAAGGCTTTTCTCGAGCTGTCAAAATTTTGTTACGAATTTTACTTATTTTTTATTGTGCTAACCGCTGTTATTTTTTTAGTTTTTGTTATTATTTTGCTGTGGTAATAATCGAAAGGATACCGAGTTATTCCAAAAAATTACATAATGTGAACCTTGAAACTGATGATTATCTCTCACCAATCTGTACTTCAGCAGACTAATCTAATCATCCTAACTTATCATTGGATTTTCGGCTGGTACCGGGATATAGATATCTACAACACAAGACTGCAAATGACCTGACACTTCACAGAGCAATGCATATGGCACCGATATCCTTCGCACATGTTATTTGCAATTTTTTTTTTTTTTTTTGCCAGATTAAAATTGGATTTTGTTGAATTATATAGTGATTATACAGCATTTGCAAAAGAAATTTGTACAAATTTGAGATAGAACCCTGAAACAGCCAGGCAAATGTTATAAAAAGGCAGCTGGAACAAACTGTTATAAAAAAGCTAAATTATTTCTAATACATGTTCAAAACAAAATTTAACACTCCCAACTGCACATATATAAAACAACTTACTTACCCCCCACAAAAAAAAATAAAATAAAATAAAATAACTACCATATCTTTTCATGAGAAGCCCCAAAATTTGCTAATTCCAAAAGGAAATTCACTTTCCAGCCTCGCATATATAAATATATCACTTGATCATATGGACAACATACGAACCTAATGCCAGATGTTTTTTATGGTTATGGGGTTGGTTCGGGGTTCTAATCACTGGCATTCAGGTAAAACATATACTGTTAGGCATGGCCCATTAACCTCAGGAAAAATTGCCTAATCCTGGCTAGAGGAACAAAGGAAAAGGGCAAAAAGAAAAAAATAAATCACTGTAGACTTAGCACCGCAACATAGAACGTTGGTTCATCCACAAATTCAATGACCTCAAACCCATTTGAAGCTGCAGCATTTGTCAGAGTTCCCAGATCTGGTAAATCGGTGGTTACCCTGCCCGGAAATTGTTGTTTGTGAACCTCAATGCTCTCCCTTCCCTGCTCAACAAATATCACTACTCTCGATCCTTCAACAAGAAAAACACCAAAAATAATATAATGTAAGTCATAGTACGAAGCTTTCATCCTATATATTTGGAAATGATACACTCGCCGGTTAGATAATTCCGTATGGAAACTTTATAGACCATCGTCAATGAAACTACTACTGTGAGCAAATCTTAACATTTATTCCAAACTGTCTGATCAATTCATCTTATTATAGGGAGGATGTGTTAAAAATTAAAATTGGAAAACTAAAATTCTTGCCTAGTGTTTTACTTTTAATTTCATTTCTGTTTAAAAAAAGACGCGTCTGCATTGTAATATTCGCCCCTGAATTATATAGAGTAATACCTAGTGTCCATAGAAAAATCTTCCATAGCATCCATACGTTACATTTCAGGATGTATCTGTTATATTTCAGATTGTATCCGTTACATTATGCACATGTCTATGGATGTATGGACAATATTTAAATGGACGCAAGATGTTTCTCAATTATAAACAGTCTTTGCTGGTTTTTATATGAGTAATACCTAGCGTCCAAATAAAAATTGTCCATAGCGTCCATACGTTACATCTCGGGATGTATCTGTTACATTTCGGAGTGCATCTGTTACATTTCGTACACATTTATGGGCGTACAGACGGTTTTTCAGTGGACGCAAGATGTTTCTCTTTTTATATAACCATATTTACCGTATGCCGGTGAATGAATGCTTTTAAACATGTATACAACAATCAGATTCAAATATCACACTGATTACATTATACCTGAAGAACAAAGAGGAGCATGAGCGCGGAGCAATTCCCCGATCGGCATCCCCATTCCGGGAAAATAACACACGAAAACCGCGTCATAGGGCGCGAATTTAAGCGGCACATCCGTGACGTCGCCCTGGAAGCACCTCACCTCATCATGAGCCTCCTTGACATTGGAGAGCACAACGAGCGACTCGTGGTACGCCGCCACGAGCTGCGGCGGCTCCAGTCCCCGCTCGGGGTCGAGGAGCTCGTCCACGAACCGGGGCGTGGGGAGCGCGACGAGGACCCGGGAGAACGGGGGCAGGGCGGCCGAAGTGACGACCCGCTGAAGATGCTGTCGGGGGTCTCCGGACGGCGGGTCGACGAAGGACCAGTCGGGCTCGTTGAGGTCCTCGTGCGTGATGAGGACGGCGGGGGAGGGAGCGCAGCGGAGGGGGAGGGATCGGAGGTGACGGCGGGCGGAGGAGAGCGGGAAATCAGAGAAGGGTTTGAGGGTTAGGGTTAGGGTTTTGGGGGAGGGGGAGGGGGAGGGGGAGGGGGAGGGGGAGGGGGATGGGAGGAGAGAAAGAGAAAGCGCGCGGTAACTGAGAGATGGCGGCGTCGCCATGGAATGGAATGGATGGCTTATCGAGTGAGACTGTCTGACTGACTGACTGAGCTGAAGAAAGGTTTTATAGACACTAGAGCTACCGAATTTTTTATTAATAATAAAAATAAAATAAGAAATCACGAAAATATTGTTGTCAGACTAAAAATCACAAATATGGGAATTCCACTCGTAAAGAAGGCGGATCGATTCCGCCTTTTTTACGGGCGGAATGGTTCCGCCTTCTTTACGGGCGGAATGGTTCCGCCTTCTTTAAAGGTGGAATGGTTCCGCCTTTAAAGAAGGCGGAATGGTTATTTAAATGAAAATTTTGTATACTGGAATCATTCCTGCTTCCATACAACACCACCCTGCTGCTTTAGAGACAGCCCATAACTTGAAAATTTTGTATACTGGAATCATTCCGCCTTCTTTAAAGGCGGAACCATTCCGCCTTTAAAGAAGGCGGAATGGTTCCACCCGTAAAAAAGGCGGAATCGATCCGCCTTCTTTACGGGTGGAATTCCCATATTTGTGATTTTTAGTCTGACAACAATATTTTCGTGATTTCTTATTTTATTTTTATTATTAATAAAAAATTCGGCTAGAGCTAGCTGTAACTCGGCTTCGCCCCGAAATATGATAAAAATAAATAATAAAGCTTTTATAAGAATATTTATTTTAAAAAAATTAAACATAATTTTAAAATTTTTTATGTGATGATGTATAATTTATAAATAATAACACATAAATGTTGGACCACTTTAAGAATTAATTTTTGTCTTAGATATATCATATCATCTTATTAAATGTGGAGAAAAAATAAATATAAACTATTGGATCAAAATAGATGAAGAGATTTAAACAAAATCAAGGGTTAGTAATATTGATGATGTGGCATAGTTGAGGTGCTTAGAGAATTACTCTTCTTTCTAGTTTATAGATTCGGCCTTAATTTAATGCCATTTTGGTATGATCGAAAAGATTGGGGATGTGCTACTATTAACAGTAATAGTACGGATTGCCCCGTACTATTGATTTGTATCTCTAATTTCAAAATATTAATACTCGATCTAAACTGTTCATTATGATCTTCATATACAATTTTATCTATAAACCAAATTTTATATATTTTTTAATTTACTTATTATTTTTAAAGATATTTTATAATATCACTTATATAAATGGTTCATAATATTTCAATCAAGTGACATTTTAAAATATCTTAAAAAATAGTAAATAAATTCTAAAAAGTATAAAATTTGATTTATAAGTAAAATTGCATATGAAGATCATAATAAACAGTTTTGATCGAAATGCTAACACCTCAAATTTTATGTTATCATGTCTGAAATCACGAGTTATGGTGCTCAATAAATTCTTTATATGAAAATATTGGGGAATACAAAAATTTTTCATTTTTAGAGTTTCCTAAGTATTTGTTTTACATTTTTGAAAATAGCATGTACAAACATCAATATTTTATTAATATTTATGAGCTATTTTCTAAAATTCAAAACAAATAGTTAGAAAACTCTAAAAATGAAAAAAGTTTGTATTCTCTAATATTTTCATATAAAGAATTTATTGAGCACCATAAATCGTGATCTGGACACGATAACATGGAATTTGAGGCGTTAGCATTTCAGTCCAAAATGCTAACGTTAGTATAATAGTCTAACTCATAGTACCATAGCCTCACTTATGAGAAAATTGGTATTGAAATACGTCCTTTTTATTTTTATTTTTTTGACGTAGCAGGCAAACTACCCTTTTTGAAATGAGTTGAGCTATGGTACTATTAATAGTACAAATTGTGCCGTATTATTGGCTTATATCTCCTATTTTAAAATATTAATAGTCGATCCAAACCGCTTATTATGATCTTCATATACAATTTTACTTGTAAACCAAATTTTACATTTTTTAGAATTTTTTTACTATTTTTTAAGATATTTTGAAATGTCACTTGCTTAAAACATTATGAGCCATTCAAATAAGCAATATTTCAAAATATCTTAAAAAATAGTAAAAAAAATTCTAAAAAATAAAAAATTTAAATTTTACAAGTAAAATTGTATATGAAAATCATAATGAGCGGTTTTAATTGACTATTAATATTCTAAAATTGGAAATATAAGCTAATAGTACGGCGCAATTTGTACTATTAATAGTACCTAGCTCAACTCTTTTGAAATTGAATAACCATAACATGGATTGTATGGTTTCTATAATGATTTATTATATATATATATATATATAGAAAAAATCGTTGAAAATAGTTAGAAATCTCCAAAAATAGAAAAAATTAGTATCTTATGAGATTTTGATACGTACAATGCACCGGTCGAATCGGATTGGCCATCGGAATTACGGTTGCTGAGATACGAATGCATAACACGGACGTTAGTTTGTTATGCATAATACGGTAACCCAACTCTATATATATATTTGTATTACTTTTAGTTTAAAAACGAACACAATTAATATTAGTTGACATTTAAAGACAGAAAGTTTAAAAGGAGTCAATTCTAATGTTTTAGTAGAATAATCCACCGAAATTGATAATAGAGGAATAATTCCACCGAAGCTGATAACACCTACCTTTTTATGTTATTTTCTTTATCAAATATATATAGCTTGATTCCAAGGAATCAGTCCGATCATAAAATTTTTCTTAATGACATTTTCACGACTCCATCGATATCGAGTTGAGCTTTCTTACGGGCTGATTAACATGTAGTTTTGCTCCTAATAATTAGTCAAATTGACAGTGGTATATCCGAAATTTGTAATTATAATTAAATAAATAATCGTAATTAAATATATATGAAAATAATAAATGAAATTAGGGATTTAGAACGGTTACGTTTCAAATCCGAGTCCAAGACCAGTAATTTGCGCGTGACCAGCTTTTTTTTTATTTTAATTTAGCTTTTCTGATGGTTGTGTTTTCAATTCATGACCCATCTATTGGGATGTACTTCTAACATGCAACCCAAACTTTGGGTCACTAATTGAAAACACAACCATCCTTTGCAGATTTGAAACACATCCTTACTAAATCCCAAATTTCATTTAATATTTTCCCAAATATTTAATTCTGATTATTTATTCAATATTATTAAAAGATCGGGTGGTATATTATATATGAGTGTCGGATTGTCAGATGCATCGTAAATATTTATAGAAAATGTTATACTGACTTGCATCTGTCGTGACGTCGATATACGCATTAATTATGCAGGTTAAACTAACTATGCGTATTCATGTTAAATGAGTCAATATTTATATTAACTCATATAATATTCAACTTATTTGTATTATATATACAAATGTACTACATAAGGTAAGTAACATTATGAAGTCATTAATTTGAATAGCTTACTCATTTAATATGAATACTTACATAATTGGTATTGATTTTGGTATATTTTTTATATCCCTATAGCATTTTCATCATAAAAGAAATAGCAAAATATTTTCAAAAATTGTAAAATTTGGTCTTCTTATAAATTTTGATATAATGATTAAGTTGAGCATTTTGGATCGACTATTTTGATACCGAAAAAAGAGAAACGAGTCAAATAGCAGAGTCGTGATATATATAGATAAATGTTTTCGATCTTTTTTATTCTTCTTCATGTTATTAAAAAGTTATTTTAGTTGAACCATCATAATTATTCATATGAAAGATAATAATTAATATAACCCAATAGTCAAATGTTATTTTGTTAAGATAATAATTAATATAACTGATATATTTTCACATTAATTTATCAATATATATCAGCATTATATTACTACAGATTACAAACAACAAGAACAAAATTCGGCCAAGTTAAGTATCTCTTTCTTAAATTCTAATTTAAGAAAAGAGCATAATTTTATGCTTGGGAAAAAAGGACTAATTCTTTCTTACTGCTTAATTTTCATTAATTAATAATTGCAGCTATCTAGTGCATTTTTCCTCTATTAATGTTCTCCCTATAAATTGCAGTCCTCTGCATGCCCCCACCATAACCATTGCATCTTCTCCAGTTCTCCTTTCACTAAACATACTAGCTAATTAGTAATTAGCTATATAAACAGTCTTAATTTAATTGTTCTCAATATAATATATATTCACCCCTATATAGAACCATGGTATCATTGAGAAATGCAGCACAAACTGACTCGTCTGTTCTCTCAGTGTTTGCTTCCCGCTATGCACAAACTTCCCTTCCCAGGTGAGGTGATGCATCATCAATATCATCAATTCATCCATTTTTTTAATTTAATTTAATTTGATTTGATTTTTTGGTGTTATTATCATCAGTAACATTTTTGAAATGCTTTTAATTTCATATTTTTTATGCAAATATAATATCTCAACTTTAAAGAGCATCCCTTGTTCTATGCATGTTATGGATCCCTTGTTCTAAAAATCATCTGTTCATCAATGTGTTATGATGAATCAGGTTTTGCATGCCGGAGAACTCGATGCCAAAGGAAGCTGCGTACCAGATAATCAACGACGAGCTGATGCTGGACGGAAATCCCCGGCTCAATCTGGCATCCTTCGTGACGACATGGATGGAACCCGAATGCGAGAAGCTTATCATGGCGTCTATCAACAAAAACTATGTCGACATGGACGAGTACCCTTGACTACTGAGCTTCAGGTTAGTAACGTTGTGCGCCTTCTCGATCTTTTTACTGGTATGAAGTTCAAATATTTTTGGTGGGTAATTAATTTTGTTGTTTTGATATTAAAAGAGTGGAAAAAAATACTGGCATCTGTTTCTTCATAGAGGAAAAAATAAGTATATCAGAAGAATTATGTTTCTTTATTATTTGGCAATTCCTTGGTATGAACATGTTGGCATGTTGCTGACAATTTTTGATTCTTGGTTGATGTTGCGGCAGAACCGGTGCGTAAACATGATTGGGCACCTGTTCAATGCTCCGCTTGGCAATTCAGAGGCTGCTGTCGGAGTCGGGACAGTGCGGTCATCAGAGGCAATAATGCTGGCTGGATTGGCCTTCAAGAGAAAGTGGCAAAACAAAAGGAAGGCTGAAGGAAAGCCTTATGACAAACCCAATATCGTCACTGGTGCAAATGTTCAGGTAAGGATTATGAAGATTAGTGATGAGTTGTATCGATCGGGTATTCAATTTGCAGCTAAGTAATATAGGATACAAATTAAAGTTACTGATTTACTGGTAAACATATCGTTATTGTTATAAGCAAATTATTGAATTGAGTAAATTATATATATAGGTCTGCTGGAAGAAGTTTGCGCGGTACTTTGAAGTGGAGTTGAAAGAAGTGAAATTGAGGGAAGGATACTATGTCATGGACCCCGAGAAGGTGGTGGAACTGGTCGACGAGAACACGATCTGTGTCGCTGCGATCCTCGGTTCGACTCTTAATGGCGAATTTGAGGATGTCAAGCTCCTCAATGACCTTTTAACCAAGAAGAACTCAGAAACTGGGTTAGTTTTTGTTGCTCATAAAAATCAAAATCAATACTAGAACAGGATTTAATAGAACCATTAATTGTTTGTTTCAAAAGTAAATTTTTGATTGAAAATAGTGCTTTTAAGTTTCACAGAACCAACTTTGAGATCCAAATTACACAGCTAAGATTTAAGAACTTCACATAGGAACATGTCACAAGTTTATTCCTGAAACCTTGCAGGTGGGACGTACCGATCCATGTCGATGCGGCGAGTGGGGGGTTCATAGCACCCTTCTTGTACCCGGAGCTCGAGTGGGACTTCCGGTTGCCATTGGTGAAGAGCATCAATGTGAGTGGGCACAATTGAAATGAGAGGAATTGGAAATTTGTGAAAAGGACCTTCAAAAGTTATCTTATTGCACAAAGGGTTATGGCTTATATATGAGCCATTACAAACTTACAAAATAGACCCTAGACTTTCTATTAATTGTACTAACTAACCAAATAACTCAAAATTACATTCCTTTCAACACTCCCCCTCAAGGTGGGCGAAATATGTCTATTAAGCCCATCTTGCTACATCCCTTCTCTAAATCGTGAGAACTGAGCCCCTTTGTTAAACAGTCAGCCGCTTGATCTCCCGTTGCTACATGGTTCAAATCCAGGAGTCCACTATCGAGCTTTTCCTTGATAAAGAACCTATCAATCTCGATATGCTTCGTTCTATCATGTTGCACCGGATTGTTAGCTATGCTGATCGCCGACTTGTTATCGCACCATAATTTCATCTTGGCGTCTTCACTTACACCAAGTTCCTTGAGGAGGCTCCTTAACCACAGCATTTCTGCAACTCCCAGTGCCATAGCCCTGTACTCGGCCTCGGCTGTGGACTTCGCAACCACCGATTGCTTCTTACTTTTCCACGAGACGAGATTACCCCCAACAAACATGCAATAACCCGAAGTGGACCTCCTATCATCGGCACAACTGGCCCAATCGGAGTCACAATACCCTTCGATCTTCAGGTGCTTGTTTCTCTCAAACAACAAGCCTTTCCCTGGGGCATTCTTCAGGTACCTTAAGATCTGGTACACAGCGTCCATGTGACTCTTGCGTGGGTCATGCATGTATCGGCTCACCACACTTACCGCAAACGAGATGTCTGGTCTAGTGTGACTGAGGTATATTAGACGTCCAACCAATCGCTGGTATCTCTCTTTGTCAGCGGGTTCTCCCATACCCGCACACAGCTTGAGCTTCGGATCAATCGGGGTGACTGCCGGCCTGCACCCGAGCATACCCGTCTCCGTGAGCAAGTCCAAGACATACTTCCTTTGGGACAACACAATCCCTTGCTCTCCATACGCTATCTCGATCCCGAGAAAGTATTTCAACTGACCGAGATCCTTTACCTCAAACTCCTTGCTTAATTGCTCCTTCAACCGAGCAATTTCTGCCTCATCGTCACCCGTGACAATCATATCGTCCACATAGACTGCGAGGATTGTGATGTGACTCCCACACCGCTTAAAGAACACCGTGTGGTCTGCATTGCTCTGTCTGTACTCCAAGCCTACCATCACTCTCCTGAACCTATCAAACCAAGCTCGAGGAGATTGTTTTAGACCATAGAGAGATTTCTGGAGCTTGCATACCTTTCCCGCCGTTTGATTTGTGCCAAATCCGGGTGGGATCTCCATATACACTTCCTCCAGCAAGTCCCCATGAAGGAAGGCATTCTTCACATCAAGTTGGTGCATCTTCCATGTCTGGTTGGCAGCTACTGAGATTAGGGTTCTTACAGTGCTCATCTTTGCTACAGGCGCGAATGTTTCATCATAGTCAATACCATAGGTTTGACTGTACCCCTTCGCGACAAGCCGAGCCTTGTAGCGCTCCACCACCCCGTCCGGATTCTGCTTCACTGTGAATACCCATTTGCATCCCACAGCTTTCTTTCCTGGTGGTAGCGGCACTAGATCCCAAGTCTTGTTCTTACAGAGGGCCTCTAGCTCTTCTATCATCGCTGCTCTCCACTTCGGATCCTCCTTTGCAACCTGCCAACACTTTGGAATAGCAACAATGTCTAATGATGCAATGAATGCTCCATATTCCGGTGACAATGATGAGTATGAGACAGAGTTAGCAATATCGTGTGGAAACCCATATCTATTGGGAGGGACTCCAGCATTCTTTCGTGGAGTTTTCCTAAGAGATATGGGTAGAGAGAGAGGAGAGAGAGGAGAGAGAGGAACAACATCACCTATATGTTCCGGCTGGGAATCATGTGGTGCAGGTGTCTCCGGAGTCGGGTTAGGCTGGGACAAGGGACTTGGCACATGTGGTATCATCACGTTCCCTTCTTTCTGCTTTCCTCTCCTCACATACACCTCACCATACCTGGACTCCCCCTGGACCTGAGTCCCCGTACTTCTAGCCTCAATCCTCTCACACTCCGGCTCAACACTGGCCATGTTTGGTTCTACACTTACCGTGACTGGCTCCCCCTTACCACCACTACTCTCACCTCCTTGCGCCGCGTTCTCCATATCCAATGGATCTCCGCAGGATGGTGCCTCCTTCAGTTGGTAGTACGGTTCCTGTTCTCTGAATGTGACATCCATACTAACAAACATCCTCTTTTCCACCGGACTCCAACACACATATCCTTTCTGAGTGGGTGAGTAACCAACAAACACACATTTTACTGACCTCGGATCTAACTTACCCACGTTCGGTCTGTTGTCGTGCACAAAGCATGCACACCCAAATATTCTCAAAGATAGGGTATCTTTCGGCATACCTTTTAACATCTCCCTCGGAGACTTCCAATTTAGAATCCGTGATGGCATTCTGTTGATGAGGTATGCTGCTGTCTTGACCGCTTGCCCCCACAAGAACTTCGGGACATTCATCGAGATCATCATGCTGCGGGTTACCTCTAAGAGATGTCTGTTCTTCCTCTCCGCCACCCCATTCTGCTCGGGGGTGTATGGACACGTGGTCTGATGCTGTATCCCTTGAGATGACAGATAATCGGCAAATGCCTTGTTCGTATACTCTGTTCCATTATCAGATCTCAATACCTGTATCACTGCATTGTACTGAGTTTGAATCATCTTATGAAAGTCTCGGAAACAAGAAAAGACATCACTCTTGTTTTTCATCAGATATAACCAAGTTACTCGAGAATAACAATCAATAAAGGTAACAAAATATCTGAATCCATTTAAAGTAGCTGTGGGACAAGGTCCCCATACATCCGAGTGAATCAATTCAAAACAACGAGATGACCTATTACCGGAACTAGCATAGGAACTTCTAGTATGTTTACCTAACTCACACGCATCACATACTAGCATTTCTGAGTTCACCCTTCTATACACCTCGGGATACATTTTCTCCAAAACAGGAAATGAAAGATGACCTAAACGCCTATGGTACATCATCAATAATTTCTCCTCATTCCCTTTCCCAAAACTAACTTTATCCACTACTGATGCAAGAGCTGCTCCCATCTTCCTCTCATCCACGTACCACAACCCTTTATGTAGTGTGCCAGTCCCAAGTACCTTGCCCGTCCCCTTCTCTCGGAAGATCACCTTTGGGTCATCAAACAACACCACACAATTTAGTTGTGAGATTATAGCACTGATAGATAACAAATTCACAGGAAAAGATGGAGCATGCAAAACATTAGACAAAGTCAAAGTGTTGGTGCAATTAACAGTACCTTTACCAACTACGGGCTGAGCAGTACCATCGGCCGTCTGAATATTTTCTGGCACTGCTAGAGGGGTATAAGAGGAGAACTCACCAGCAGTACCAGTCACATGGCGAGAAGCACCCGAATCAACGATCCAATCGGAGGATCGAGTAAAGGGAGCTGTAGCCAAGGCAAGTGTATCCTGAGCATGGGCGGCTGTGTATGCTACCCAGTCATCATCCTCAGCTCCCCCTTTCTCCTTCTCCGCTTCTCTCTGCCTCCTCATGACTATCTGCGAAGCGGCCTTGATTATCGTATCCTCCTCTGATAGTCCCGTTCCGCTCTCTTCTCCTTCCTCTGCAACCATCAGATTTGCCCGGTTGCCTCCTCTTCCACCTCTCCTACCTCCACGGCCGCGCCCGCGGACTCCACTCGGCCCCCTGCCAGACATGTCTTTCCCTTTCAAGGGCTTCCGGCAGTCCCTCACCAAGTGCCCTACCTCTCCACAGTTGAAACACTTGCGGGTTTCCCCTTGTGTTCCTCCTATGCCTGTGCCTGATACACCCCAAGCATACCGTGCATCCTCACCAGCATGGACCCCTAGTGCAGACCGTGCGTTCACCACTACACTCTGCTCAGTGTGTATCTGCATCCGGCTCTCCTCCTGTATCATGGCTGCAACGGCCTCATCCAACGAGGGAACCTCCTTTTGGGCCAATAAAACTGACCTCCTTTGATGGAAGGCCGAGTTCAGGTGACCCAAGAAATGCATAGTCCTCATCTGCATCAGAAACTCATTCTGTTTGCAGTTTGGGTCACAGCAGGTTGACACTTGTGAGAAGTAGTCCAGTTCCCCCCACAACTTCGCAAGTTCTAGCGAGTATTCTTGGATGGTCCTGTCACCCTGGACCACCGCATTGATCTCCTGCTGAATCTGGAACACACGCATATGGTTCTCTGCACCACCATATGTCCTCTTCAGCTTTGCCCATATATCCTTTACGAGAAAGATGCCATCTACGGACGTGGCAATCGATTGCTTCATGGAGTTGAGCAGCCAGGTTTTCACTAGTGCATGGGTAGCTCTCCATTCCCCTTCGCCACCCACGCCACCGGCTGCCTCATCCCAAATCAAATACCCCTCCAGCTTTCTCCCGACAAGGGCGGTCTCAATCCGTCGAGACCAACTCAGATACGTACCGGGTCCATCAAGTTTGAGTTCTACCTGGGGCAGATCCACCTTCACCTGTACTGAATCACCCCCCGAGGTGCTAGCCTTAGCACTCACACCTTGTATGAGTCCTACCAACACCTTCAGTACCTCCGGATCTACCCCCTTCAAAACCTCCAACGTATTCTCCGACATCGTACAAACTCAAACCCTTGACCTAAGCACCAATCAATACCAAGTGCTAATACAAACTCAAACCATACATCCTTCCCTTTCCATTTTCCTGTTTTTTCTGTTTTCTGTTTTTTTTTTTTTTTTCTGTTTTTTTTTTTTTTTTTTTTTTTTTTTCAAACCCTAGCCATCACTTACCGGCGAGATGGCAGCAGCCGGCAGGGGCCAGCCAGCAGGACGGCCGGCGGACGGCGGCGCCGGTGCTGGCAGCGCAGCAGGCAGCAGCAACCAGCAGCCGCAGCAAGCAGCGCGCAAGCAGCTGCGCTGCTGCTGGCGCGTGCGAGCGGCGGCCGGCGGGAGGCCCAGGCAGGCGGGTGCTGGCAAGGCCGGCGGCGCGGGCGAGCTGGCGGTGGGGCTGGCGCAGGCGGAGAGGCGGGCGGCGCGGGCCGGAGACGCAGTCGGCTCTGGACCGGCTCTGATACCAAATTGAAATGAGAGGAATTGGAAATTTGTGAAAAGGACCTTCAAAAGTTATCTTATTGCACAAAGGGTTATGGCTTATATATGAGCCATTACAAACTTACAAAATAGACCCTAGACTTTCTATTAATTGTACTAACTAACCAAATAACTCAAAATTACATTCCTTTCAACAGGCACAAGTACGGGCTCGTCTACGCCGGCATCGGGTGGGTCGTGTGGCGTAGCAAGGAGGACTTGCCGGAGGAGCTCATTTTCCACATCAACTACCTCGGCACTGACCAACCCACCTTCACACTGAACTTCTCAAAAGGTAACACAAAAGAAAAATATATACATATTGTATTTAATTTGGTACCATTATTTGGTATATCAAACAGATTTTAAAATGTGAATTTTTTTTTTTTTTTTGATCGTTTTGTTTTGCAAATCAGGCTCAAGCCAAGTTATTGCCCAGCATTATCAGCTTATCCGCTTAGGTTTTGAGGTAAATAAGTGCAATTTAATTAGTCTTAATTATTCTGCATACAAAGTTTCAATCTTTTTTATATGTTTTCAAGTTTCAGTTCAAGTTTTTAAATGTTGCATCAATTTCTTCAATATAGGGTTACAAAAACATAATGGAGAATTGCCAAGACAATGCAATGGTTCTAAAAGAGGGGCTCGAGCGTACTGGCCAGTTCACCATAGTCTCGAAGGACAACGGCATCCCGCTCGTTGCCTTCTCCCTCAAGGACCGGAGCCGTCACGACGAGTTCGAGTTGTCTCACCACCTGCGTCGGTTCGGTTGGATCATCCCGGCGTACAGTATGCCAGCAGATGCTCAGCATGTCACCGTGTTGCGTGTTGTGATCAGAGAAGATTTCAGCCGTGGCCTTGCCGAGCGCCTGGTGCTGGACATTGAAAAGGTGCTGCGCGAGCTCGATGCGCTGCCTCCTAACGGCAAGTCGCGTTATAGGCGGCCACCCGTTGCGGCAAAGTGCCATGCTGAGCTGACCAACGGTCACATTGCTCATGAGATGCTTGAAGTGGATAATAAGAGCAAGGTCATCTGCTAGTACAATTAGTACCATTTTTGAGAGGGGGTTAACTTTAATTTTATGCCATTATGATATGAGATAATTGGTATTGAAATATATATGTCCTTTTTATTTTATTTTTTAATTTTTTTTTTGATGCAGCAGGCAAACTACTATTTTTGAAATTGAATAATCATAACATGGATTGTATGGGTTCTATGATGATTTATTATATATATATATATATATATATATATATATATATTTTATTACTTTTTGTTTAATAACGAACAGAATTAATATTAGTTGACATTCAAAGAGTTTAAAAGGAGTCAATTCTAATGTTTCAGAAGAATAATTCCACCAAAATTGATAACACTTATTTTGAGCAACTTGGATTCGCCGTTCGAACTACGGTTTCGAAATATCGGGTCGAAGCGTACAACCTCACCGCGCTTTGCAAAGCGCAATAGCAGCCTCACTAAACTATATATTGATTAGAATTATGTTGTTTTATAGTATATGAATGAATTGAAACATGAACATATCAATCAATTGTCTCATGTCTGATGGTAAAACATTTGTATTTATATTTTATAATTTCAGTCTACACTGTCATCAATGCTTTGAAATTGGAGGGAAGCAAATACTTTTCAGCCACTAGGATTTTGGTTATGGAATCACTCTAAAAATAGTTAAGTAAAAATAATATATACGTAACCAATTTTAAACAGATAAAAATCTGCTGCTTTTCTTTTGAGAAAAGCAGTTTTCTGATCGGACGGTCGAGATCGGTTTCCGCACCGATCTCAAAGTAGTTCGGTATTTGTTGTACCGATCTCAAAGTACTTCAATATTTTTTAATTGTCGGATAAAAAAAAGCAGGCCTGCTTTTCTTTTCAGAAAAGCAGGTTGATCCCGATCCATTTTAAACCGTATACATAGCATATTCATGATATCATCGTGAGATACCAAACTAATTAACATGTCAGTGACAATTTTCACATTCAATGATAAACGTACACACCAATTCACGTAGTTATTACTCTCTAATACTTATATTGCTAATTTAAGTGAAAAAACAATATATACTAGTTCTAATATCTTTTAATATGTAACTTATTTTATATATAATGGAATATATACCTAATTAATATGAATAATTTGAATACCAAATAAGTTAATATGAACACAAACTTATGTAACATGAATACTAATACAGTTGACATCATCACTTTTGTATCTATCCTTTCTAATCTACATATCTATATATTGGAGGCAAAAATTGAGCTGACATCACCAACGTCTTTACATGGAATTTACTTTGGGTCCTAACTAGTGTCCAGAAAATTAGTATCTACATGTCCACTTACAAAATTTGAGTGAAATGTTTTTTTTTTTTTTTTTTGTTAATTCATATAACATGAATACTAATACAGTTGGTATTAATCTGAAATAAGTGTCTACATGTCCACGTTGTTACAAAATTTGAGTTAAGTGTTATACAATGTGAAATAAGAGTTATTAGAAATTCCGTGTAGGCATGGATAGTTAAAATGAGGACGCTAATAATTAGCATGGATAGTTAAAATGAGGAGAGATCAAATAACCATGTTTTTGGTGACCGATCGGTGACCATAAAATTAAATCTTAAATAACTACATTTTAAATTATTAAATAACAAAACTTATTGATAGAATACGTTGTATATATCATATTTTGTGTGTATACAAAAAATTATATCATTTTGATTTTATTTACATATGCATCAAGCATTAACAAAAATCAACGGTTCAAGTTTTATGATTTTTTCTCCTCTCTTGATGACTATCGAAACAATGTTAAAACTTTATCATTTTTTATGTATATGTTATTGAGATAATATAGAATACATCTAACGGTTTAGATTTTTCAATTTATGCATAAATAAAGAAATGGTTACCATGAGTACCAATGTCTATGGTTATTGGATCCCTCCTCTAGTTAAAATGAGGACGCTAATAATTAGCATCTCCAAAACAGAAATTAAATTAAAATAACGGACAGTCAGTCGGAGACGAGAGGAACAGAGAAAGAGAGGGGGAGAAGTTTGTTACAGGAACAGCCAGCGGCGCATCGCAAAGTTGATGCCTAGAATTCTGGCCATCTCTTCATTCCCTTCTTTCTTTCATGCCTGCCTCTCTCGTTGATTGATTTCCCAGACTCGAACAAGAAAAACATAACCCAAAGGTACGTTCTTTCTTCCTTCTTCTTCTTCTTCTTCTTCCCCTTTTCCTTTTCCGTCTCTCTAGCTATCTTCATACTTTTTGTTATTATTTTGTTGGGAATTAATTCTCACGGTATTTGGTCGAGAAGCGGTACGTATGCCATTTTGTTGCTTGACTCTAGCTAGCTTGCTTGTCTCTTGGTTGGTACGTAAGCCAGCTTGTTTTGTGATCAAGTTTTCCAACCTTTTAATTTAAATTCCTCTTTTCTTTGCTGTTTATGCATGATCATATGTTCTTCTTGGTGAGCTCGTTTATTCCTTCAATTTTGATTTTTTTTTTTTTTTTTTTTTTTTTGAGGACCATTGAAATGTTAATAGTTGATGATCAATTGGGATTTTTCTGATAAAAAGTAACAATTTCTGCATTAGCAAATAAGATGAGTACTTGAAAATAACAAGGGGGCTTGAGCTCTTTAATTTCATTTTAGAAAGGAACTAATAGTACATAATTGAAAGGAAAATTTAAACCATTGAGGAAATATATATATATCCATGATTTTCTTCAAAATGAAAGAAAATTTAAATTAACTTTTCTCAGAAAAGATTGTCTCAAATCCTTTCATTTTGAATTTTTTTCTTATTGACAACAAACTTTTGTCAGAGCTTCTTTTGTCAATTCTGGCATCATGAAATGTTTTAAATTTTGTCAAAATAAATAAAGCAAGTTTAAAATAAAATGATAATCACCCGTACGTGTGTACCAAAAATAAACAGAAATTATATATTTTGGCATGTTGAATTTATTTTTTTATAAAATTGAAGGTAGGTCATGTTGAATTATATATTTTGGCATCTTTTCAGAATTCAAACATGAAATCTCATACAAAAACCTATTCTCATATTAATTCATTTGCTAATTAATATGCATCAAATCTCTTGTTGGACAAAAAATAAAAAAAATAAAAAATAATACAAGGAACAGAATTTGTACAAAACCATGATATGATGATAATTCTTCAATTTTGGACTAATTAATGATGATTAATTATGTTTAATTTGCAGGGTGTTTAGGGATTAACCAAATAGGCACAAGGGGGGTGGAGTTCTCTCCATCGGAGCTCCACTCTCGCAAACCGGCAACCATCAATGGCTACGCCTCCGACGTCGTCCAGCGCAGCGCAGAATGCAACCGCATCTCCGCCCGTGGCTGACACGCCACCCGCACCCGCAGCAGATGACGGCAACACCACGACGCCGCCGCCAGACACAGGATCGGCTCCACCTCCAACCAACTCGGCAACATCCCCGCCGGTGGCTACGACACCAGTCTTATCCCCTCCACCCGTGTCCCCTTCCCCTCCAGTCGCCACCACGCCACCGTCTCAATCTGTCACCTCGCCACCTGCACCGAACACGTCGAGTCCTTCTACTGGCACATCGCCAGTGACATCATCCCCACCGGCACCGGCAACCGCAACTCCGGGTTCATCAGGAACACCAGCGATCGCATCGCCACCCCCGCCGTCTGAATCAAACTCACCGACTTCGTCACCGTCTGATCAATCGCCTGCTCGGTCATCACCAGGGAGATCGTTCCCGACTGCGCACTCACCTCCTCCACCATCGCACAAGAGCAGAAGCTCGAGTTCCTCGTCAAGCGATAGCGGGTCGAGCGATGGTGCCAGTGCGGCGGTCATAATCGGTGCAGTTGTAGGAGCAGGCGTGCTGCTCCTCCTGATCGCGATGGCGTTCTGGGTTTGCTGTTGCAGGAAGAACAAGAAGAAGCGGATGGACAATTACAATGCGTACTACAATGCCGGAGGTCTTCCAACTAAATGGCAACCGAATTCAGGCTTATCCGACCCGATGAAGCCGCCTGGAACCCTTCCGCCGCCGCCTGGTTCATGGGGTCAGATGCCTCCATATCCACCGACTCCGCCGCAGGGAAATATGAGCAGTGATATGAGTTCATCGGGCCCGCAAGGACCGCCATTGCCCCCGCCTTCCCCTTCAGTAGCCCTCAATTTCGCATCGAAGAGCTCATTTTCGTACGATGAGCTCTCGGCCGCCACAAACGGGTTCTCTCAAGGAAACCTCATTGGCCAGGGAGGATTCGGGTACGTTTTCTAATCGATCGACATAATTAAGACTGATGACATATATACAGAGCAAATTATAATAAGAATTTCATCAAGTGACGGCGTCGGTATCGACTGCGCAGGTACGTGTTCAAGGGATTGTTGCCGAACGGGAAGGAGGTTGCGATCAAGCAATTGAAGGCAGGAAGTGGCCAAGGGGAGAGAGAGTTCCAGGCCGAGGTCGACATCATTAGCCGGGTTCACCACCGGCACCTGGTATCTCTTGTTGGTTACTGCATGGCCGGAGCTCAACGCCTGCTTGTCTATGAGTTCGTCGCGAACGGAACCCTGGAATACCATCTACACGGTTAGTGCTGTCTAGTTTGTTGTTCCATAATATATCATATATTTATCCTTACTTTTATATAAAAACATATCGGAGAAAATGACATGAAAAAGTTACCTTTTTCAAATAAAAAACCTTAGCGGTTGATCATTTTCTTGAATAGATCAGAACCGTTGATTTACATTAATGTCCGTTGACGTTAATGTCTCAACCCATTAAAATTTAAGGCATATATCAATTTCCTTAATATAAGGTCTATTACATATTATCTTAAAAATTATAAGAAATAACAATTTCAGTCCAAAGCAACGCGTGGGCTCTTTACTAGTGGTACTTAATGGGGGGTAATCTCTTGTTAGCCATGGTCTTATATATTTAGAACCCTATTTATAAACATGATATTGATAATAATGGTTTGTTCAGTAGCCATGAATAATGAATTACAATTAATATGTACTACTTGAGTTAACATTGGGGTCATATCTGGTGTCCAAAAAATTAGTGTTTACATGTTCACGTTGTTACAAATTTGAGTTAAGTGTTACACAATTTAAGATAAGAATTACAAATTTTATGTATGTGCAGGGAAAGATGTGCCTACAATGGACTGGCCTACAAGACTCAAGATTGCACTGGGCTCAGCTAAGGGGCTTGCTTATCTTCATGAAGATTGTCAGTACTCAGTACCCTATTACATTAACTTGACTGTAATTTTATGTTCAATTTACATCAGAAATGCAACTGCAAATTTGTGATAATTTCATCTGATGAAGTATTTGGAATTTATATTTTTTAAACAAAACGTAATTGAAGTTTCATATTAACTTATAAAGAAAGGACTGCAATTCTATGTTTCTTTTCTTTTGTCATTTCAGGGTTTTTTTTTTTTTTGTTATATAGAAATTAGGAAAAAATATGGTCTCTCAAGTTAATGAACTGATTCACACACAGTACTTAATTGTTTTTTTCTTTTTCATAATTTTCCAGGTCATCCTCGCATTATCCACCGTGACATTAAAAGTGCAAACATTCTGTTGGAACAAAACTTTGAAGCTAAGGTATGTTAATTTTTCTCTGTTATATATAACAGTTATAATGCAATAGTTCAACTAAAATATACTAGATGCAAAATGAAAGTAATCTGTCCCATAAAGAAGCTAAATTTAGGGTTGCAGAAGTTGTTTCTTAACAATTGCACAGCTCAGAGTTAACTAAACTTAGTTACAAGTTAATGTGTGAATTTGGATTTGATTTTACAAATAACAAAAACATAAACACACAATTTATTAATTTAAACTGACTGAGTTCTTCAAAATGCACAATTTGATACAGGTTGCTGATTTCGGATTGGCCAAATTCACTGAAGATACCAACACCCATGTCTCGACCCGAATCATGGGAACTTTCGGGTAACTTAGCTCGATCTGCTCTCAGCCTAATCTCTAGATAAAAACTCACAATATATACTTTTGTATCAGTTTGTTAATTTGGTCTTTTTGTTTGGATTACAGATACTTGGCTCCGGAGTATGCGTCGAGCGGGAAGCTGACGGAGAAATCCGACGTGTTCTCCTTTGGAGTGATGCTTCTCGAGTTGATCACTGGCCGTAAACCAGTAGACCTCTCTATGATGGAAGATAGCTTGGTTGATTGGGTTAGTTTTTTATGACTAGTTAATTTATACTTTCAATTGTGAACCGTCGTGTTTAGGTTTATCTATTTTCAAACTAGTAAAGAGCCCACGCCTTGCTTTGGACTGAAATTATTATATCTTATAATAATGGGCCGAAAGCTCATCCCTTGTGAGGAAACTGATATGGGCCTTAAATTTTAATGGGCCCGGATAATAATGTACGTCAACGGTGATGATCAATCTAAGTATACAATCAACGGCTGGGGTTTCTTCTTTGGGAAGATAGAACTTTTAAAGAACCAATCTCATTTTATTAGGAATAAGGATAACTTGTAGGAGAACTTTTTCTTTTTCTTTCAATTTGTTGGTTCTGGCAGTGGAAAACTGGTCTGGTTAAGCTAATGCCAGAACTGTACATTTTTTCTGGTTCAATACTCAGAAGAGTGAAGAATCCATATGAGTCATGTCTTTTAAAGAACCCTTTTCCATTCAATTATGACATACTTTTTATAACTTGTTATGTATATGTACAGGCTAGGCCACTGATGATGAATGCAGTATCGGAAGAGAAGTTCGATGAGCTGGTGGATCCGAAGCTGGAGAACAACTTCAACACTGTCGAGATGCAGCGCCTGATTGCGTCTGCTGCTGCTTGTGTTCGCCACTCCGCTCGCCGTCGCCCGAAAATGAGTCAGGTACGGTTTCTCAGTGTGTGTTATATATAACAATCGTTATTCGGTATGCTTGCTTGCGTACAGTGAGGAAGTTCGGGGCGGAATTTATCGAAAATTCATATAGACGTAAAGTTAGTGATTAGTCGAATTTCGTATTCAGATCCAAATTTACTTGAAAATAATGTATGTCAGATTGTTCGCGCGTTGGAGGGAGACGTGTCGCTAGAAGACTTGAACGAGGGGGGTGTTAAGCCCGGTCAGAGCATGTTCTTCAGCTCGAGCTCAGACTACGACTCGGGCTCATACACCTCCAACATCAACCGTTTCAGGAAGGTCGCACTCGACAGCACCGAGTACACGAACGAGTATAGTCACACCAGCGAGTACGGGCTCAATCTGTCCGAGTCGAGCAGCTCCGGCGAGATGAGTGGCAACAACAACAACACACAAAAGCACCAGCATTAATAAAAAAAAGCAAAGTCCATATATAGCCAATTAATTACTTGTTTAAAAATTCCTTTTTTTTCTTTTTGCTACTTAAATCCTTGTAATTTGAAATATATTACCCTTTGTGAGTGTGACTGAAAACGGTTCAGAAAGAGGTTCATAAAGAGATGAAAAATGGTTTATGCACTAGTGCTGTGTATGACTGTTTCAAGGGTTGATATACTATGTATGTATCTTTTGGGCCTATCTTTGTTTTGGTAGTTAAGTTTATACTGTTACTGTGACAGGACCTTCCTTTTCAAACGTCCAAATTTTTTTCATCATCTGATCCCGGATTTTTATTTTTTTTTTAATTTCAGTCTCTCTTTTTTTTCATTTTGGAAAACTTGGCAGTGGCTGCCAAATTAGAAGTTTCATTAAAACCAAAACTTTTTCCTTGTATATATAATGGAAAATGCTATGGAGATACCATTGGTGATGTCATATAGTTTGATTTTGTCAAACAAGCTAATTGTTTAACTTAGCGTGCTAATTATTCAACATAACATGCTAATTGTTCAACTTAACATACTAATTATTAAACTTTGAATACTTATTGTTAAACTTAACATCAACATGCTATCTATAATTAAGTTGGTGTTGAGTTGACCAATTAGTAAGTTAAGTTGAATAATTAAGACGTTAAGTTGAACAATTAAGACTTTAAGTCGCACAATTAGTACGTTACATTGCACAATTAGTACGTTACGTTGCACAATTAGTACGTTACGTTGCACAATTAGTATGTTTCCTTGCACAATTAGTACGTTATGTTGCACAATTAGTACGTTTTATGTTACGTTGCACAATTAGTACGTTTTACGTTGCGTTGCACAATTGTACGTCACGTTGCACAATTAGTTTGTTTGGCCAAGTCAAAGTTTATGATATCACCAACGGTATCACAGATGGTATTACCATAGCAGCTCCCATATATAATTGAGTTTAAGTTTTCCTTATTTCATTTTTCAGAATATCCATTTTCGTTTATGCTCATGGGCTCACACTAGGACGATGATTAAAACTCGGTTGACCAGCTCCTCACTCAAAATTTCAATTTTGTTTTACAAAGCAATCTTGGAGCTATTTCGAAATAAATTTGTAACGAGGTGGATTTATAACTTGAAACAAAAGTTGAAAATATTAATTTTGGAAAAGAGAAAATCTCTCAGAACCCCGAGTCCCGTACCCCTCTCCTGTACCCCAGAGCTGGCCCATATCACTTTAGCACAGTACGTAACTTTCCAGCTTCTGCACTATTTTTTTTTTTTTTTTTTGACTAAGTAAAATTCATTATCACTCATTATCTGCACTCATTTTTTTTCTTCATCATTTTCTTTTAGATCAAGTATTAGTATGAACTTTGAGGACTCAAACTTGGAACGAAATTTAAGTGTTGAAACCCATATCTTTTTATTTATGAAAAATAGGTTTTGCTAGTCAAATATAAACATGTGATTGACATTATTTGATCAAAAATTTTGACACTAGATTGAAATATAAACACTTGACTGACAACATAAACACTTAATTGACAACGTTTGATCACTATATATTAGAACTTATTTCAGAATATAAACACTTTATTTAGATATATAAACACTTATACATAAAGTTACTTGAGTGAGAAATATAAACACATGATCAAATAATATTGATATTTTATAGAGAAATATAAACACTTAACTAGAAAATACTTGATTGAGAATATAAACACTTGCTAAAAAAATATTTAATCAAAAGATATTAATACTTAATTGAGAAACATAAACACTTGATCCCGGAATATAACACTTGATCCCGGAATATAAACACTTGATCACGAAATATAAACACTTGATCACGAAATATAAACAGTTGATCGTGAAATATATTCACTTGATCCCGAAATATAAACACTTGATCGCGAAATAACACTGGATCGCGAAATATAAACACTTGATCGCGAAATATAAATACTTGATTGAGAAATATAAACACTTGATCGCGAAATATAAACACTTGATCGAGAAATATAAACACTTGATCGCGAAATATAAACACTTGATTCTAACATATAAACACTTGATCAAGAATTTTTTTATTTTTTAAATAGTGATATAGATGACTTTTATAAAACATGAAGTTAGATACATAGTTACAATGTAATCCAGCAAGACATGAAAGAGTAAATTCATACATCAACTATTTAACTATGCAACTGATCGAGAAATATTAAATAGTTACTGGGCTGGCTTTGGGTTGTCGCGGCAGGCTTTGGGTTGGGTTGTCGCGTCGTGCATTGGGTAAGCTGGAAATGGAAGTGTGCGCAACGCAATTAATGACGGGGTACAATCTGAGGGTACAGATATCGGGGTTCTGTTAGCACAACTCTTTGGAAAATTCATATTGTGACAAGCCGTTATATTCGCACCTTTCCCACCTTCTCGTCATTCTCTCTCGCACAAGCCGAATCAACCGCAGTCCACGACCACCATAGCATGCCATAGTCGCTGGTGGGTGTGGGTTCCCCAACGTGAAGGCAGCGCTCGAGACGACAGCGTACTCTCGAGGTGCCTCCACGCCAAGAGAGGTTCTTTTGAACTAGAGCTGTAACTCAAATATGATAACAAAAAAATAATAAAACTTATAAAATAAAAATATTTATTTTAAAAAATTAAATATAATTTTAAAATTTTTGATGTGAATAATGATGATGATGTATAATTTATAAATAATAGCACATAAATGTTAGACAAATTTAAGGATTAAATTTTATCTTAGACATATCATATCATCTTATTAAATGGGAAGAGAGAATAAATATAAACTATTGGATCAAAGTAGATTTGACATAGTTGAGGTGCTTGAAGAGTTACCCCTCCTTCTAATTTATAGATTTGGTTGCTATTTTTTTTTTTTTTTCAAATTTTGTTGGTTTTTTCGAATTTGATTGCTTTTATACTAGTTTTTTTTTGGTGCCAACAAAAGCCATCGCCAACCTCTAGGACTGTTCTATGTTGAACCTAAACCGTAATAGTGGAACTGTACCTGGACATCGTCTCCCTTGAGCGTGAGAGCGATCACCGTTCATGCCTGAACTTGAGTGTGAGAGAGATCAGCGGTTCAATCTTCCAGAATAGCAAAGCTTCTATCGAATCTATGGTTCCTATCTCCAAAGTCTCTCACACAATTGTTTAATGGTATGAAAAAATGTACATGCAGTGGCCTTATATTCAGGGGACCAAACTATATATAAGACTCAAGGCACCATTTGGCTGCCTAAACCTTTGTAATTTTTCATTTGAGCCCATAATTAAAATGAAAATTACACTTTAGTTCTACAAATCAAAGGTCCACACCTTATGTGACACATTAATGTCCAAAATATCTGAAAAACATATTGATCATTTTTATTAGACATATAATTGACAGTAAACAATATATAATTATATTCACATATAAGTTCAATGTTGAATAAAAGATTCAACTTGTTGTGTTGTTTTCTTGAATTTAGTTGTTGTTCACTCGAAAGTGCACTACTTTTAAAGTCCCTACTAAATCGCAAATCGGTCGCAAGCGTACGACCAAGTTGTAGCGTAGTGCGGAGTCGAATCCACATAGACAATTGGCAAAACCGGACTAGTCTTTGTTTATTCCTAAAACTACGAGTTGTTTACAATTTTGTGGGTTTTTATAATTTTCCTAAATAAACAAACAAAGATAAAAGGGTAAAACAATAAGATAAATGACGTTTCTAGGACTTCGGACTAGTCGTCACTCAGCCTCGGGTCACGCTAACTGTACCTATCACGTACAATTCACACAATCACTGAACCGCGCTCTCGCGTCTGTCAGATAGAAGTGTACCACTCATCGCTCTCGCGTACGACTGGTGCGCAACACAAGTAAATTGGTATTTACGAGTTCTTGGTATTAACACGTTTAGTTCTGGTTTCAAACAGTATCAAGCACCAAACCTCAGCTCTCGCTTGTTGGCTTAATTCCTAACACAGTTCAAACCACCACAGATATAGATTCCGACTCTCGCCTGTAAACCTAACCTATGCCCCGATATTGGTGCCCCAAAGTGTACCTCCCTCTCGGGTAGCATAAGACTCAGCTCTCACGTTTTGTCTAGTTGCCCTCTCAGATCTCTAACCCACTCTAAATACAAACTAAGCCCGGTCACATGCGTACTAAGGTTAAAACCTAGGGTACTGGCCGATACCTACTGGTTACCTGTTCGAACACCCAACCCAAGCATAGAATGCAGTGTTCAATTCATACACAATACACAGAGAACTAAAATAAAAGATAACCAAGAAACTTCATAAAAACCAAAAACCAAGTTATGACATCATCCTAATCCTAGAAACTGGGAGTTTAGCCAGACATGGCCATAATAGATATAAACAAGCAAATACAACGAGTAAGACAAGTCATCATACAACCAAATAACGCACAATCAATCATAAAGAAAGAGTAAAGAAATGAAACAAATGTGAAGATCGGCTCCAATGGATGCACGCGCGTTTACTCGCTCGTCGGCTCGCCGGCTCGTCCCCGTCAAGTCTCGGCCACGTCCAATCTTCCTCCTCTCCACCCTCGGATCTCCTCCAAGAAATCAATTCCAAATTCTCTCAAAGGTGGATGAAAACCGTGTAATGCAAGATTGGTTCTTTTCTGATATGAATTGCTGCCTTTTTAATCCTCTCAAATCTCAAGATTAAATGACCATTAACTCAAAAGATCCTGCCATAATTGCCTTGATCTCGGCTGCAACGCTTACGGACCGTAAGGGTAGCCTTCAGGTCCGATGTGCTTTAAATGCTCCATAATCTTCACGTCTCGCTCCATTGGACCTAAAACAATCAAAAGCAAAGCAGTGACTGGAAAATACAAAATAATGCATGTGAATCGGGTATAAGTGCTAATGATTTGGATTAATTCTGCAGGTGTTTTCCTAAGCAAAAGTATGCATTTATGGGTGCGATCAGTTGTTTTTGTTGCTGGTTTTTTGTTACTGTTTTTTTATTGTTAATTTTCTTGTTTTTGCTTAGTATTCAGAATTAAACAACAATTATTTACTGGTAAATTACAGGGGAATAGGGGTTGGTATAGGATACTGGTACGGAGGGTTCTTTAAAACAATACAGGGGTACGATACTGGTACATGGCTAAGAGTGGTACTGGTACATGGGTTGTTTGTACCAGTGTCCCTGTACTGGTACTGGTACAGGACTAACATGAATACTGGTAAGGTTATTGGATAGGGTTTGAGTTTGACACTCAAGAAATTTTTCATCTCAAAGTAATATGTCAGTGAATATAGCTTTTACCACTTTCCTGTCTTCATGTACAATTTCTTTACGGCTTCAAATACAAGGGCGGAGCTTCCCTCTAACAAATCGGGCTTTGGCCCCCCTCTTAAATCTAAAATTACTAATGATATTACTTATTTTGTAAGTGAAACCCCCCCCCCCCCCCCCCCAATTGACCTAACAAATTTAATTGGATTGCCCCCTTCTAAATTATGCTTCAAGCTCTGCTACTAAATTCAAATCCATGATGGTGGATATCAGTTTGTGGGTCTTTATTTTAAAATTTAAACTATCATGTAGCAAGCTTCATTGAATTGAGGACACTTGTAGCTAGGTGTAGGCTGTGCTATTTCTTAAGATCGTTCACTCATCTTAAGAATCAGTTTAATGAATGATACAAAGTATATTAACTTTTATCAACCCACATCTGAAATGTAAACTATAGTTTGGTGGGGTATCACTCTTTTCAATTGTTTATGCATTTTGGGTCAGTATGTAAAATGATAACACATATGATATCACCAACAAACAGACACCCCCTGCTTAATTTTCTATCCCTGGCAAAATAGATAAGTATCCAAAAAGTTTCTTTAATTAATCTCCAAACTTAATGGGTGCGAGTATAAAAATTACATGTACATCAGTGATCATGCAATTTTACTTCCTTTAGCACGACGATCCTGCAATCAATTTGTTCCAAAAACATTTTTAATTTTGAGAATTTACAGGATTATCAATTTACTCTGCAATTTTTTTAAAAAAAAATTAGGAATTGAGTGAGGCTACGGTACTATTAATAGTACAAAGTGCCCCGTACTATGTCTCAATATTATCATTTTTAAAGTTTAATTAACCGATTCAAACCGCTCAATATGATCTCCATATATAAATGTCATTATTGTAGACCAACATTTATGGTTGTCGGTGCTTTTTTACTATTTTTTTAGATAATTAAAAAATGACTTAATGTAAACATTATAGACCATTAAAAAATGCAGTTTTTTTATATATCAAAATATATAGTTAAAAAATTTTAAAAAATATAAAATTTGGTCTAGAACTACATTAATATATGGAGATCATACTGAGCTGTTTAGATCAATCAATTAAACTTTAAATACCATAATATAGAACCACGGTACAACCTATTTTGTACTATTAATAGTACCATAGCCCCTCTCTTAGGAATTTACAGTATTGACTCGGATTGCGTACCATTTGTCTGACAAAATCTTCATCTACCATTAATAAAGGTTGAATTTATCCAATGATCTCATCAAAAAGTTTCATTTTCAATCCGACGAGTATAAATCAATATTGCCCAATAATAAATTTATATAAAATTATTTAGGTGTGATTACGTTATTCTCGTTTTAATTCCGCTGTTGTCCAGGGCACGCATGTAAAAAGGGGAAAAAAAATGTCCAACAATTACAAGTTCACAACACATAGAATAGACAATAGAGAAAGCATCCAAAGCTAGCTAAATAACATCAGCCGTTGGATCGTCTTGAGATCTACGCTGGTACGAATCTCGAGACAACTCAACGGCTGACGTTGTGAACTGCACAATGCAGTACAGCAGGGATATTGAATTCAGCTAGAGACAAACCCGTCACGTTTTGCGTGAACGCCCTTGAACAAATAATACCAACAGGGCCTGCCACACCCGGCATTTTCCAGGGGCACATCAGTAAATTCCCTCCCCAAGCAAGGGCACGCACGTAAAATTGGTGCACAGCCACAGCACCTGAGCCGTTGGATCTTCTTAAGATTCGTGCAGGCCCAATCACGCGGTGATCCAACGACCCACGTGCTGCATAGCACTGCGCCATACGTTCGCGACGGCGGAATATTTACAGATTTACCGAAATACCCAGAAGTCGGGAAATCAGGAATTCATATCCCCTGCTGTACGCAATATGCAGCCCACAACTCTTACCGTCAGATTGTCTCGAGATTCGTTCCAGCGCAGATCTTCAGACGATCCAACGGCTGACACTGTGAACTGCACAATGCGGTAAGTCAGGGGATGAGCACTCGGAAATTAGTAGAATAGACCTCGCTGGCTGCCTAATTTTGTTTTTTGTCTTCTCTTCTCCGCTCCGCTCCCTCTAACTAACTGGCACTTTCGCCTCCTTACCCTAATTCCCCAACTTTCCCAATCCTTCCCTGCTTTTTCCCCAATTCCCGAATCCATCCCCGATTCCCTTTTCCCCTCCCCTCGCGGTTACTTTTTCCCCGGGGTTTATTCCGCAAATTGCCGCCGATCTCTCCCCCCCGCCGCCGCCGATCAAGGTCCGGTGATGCATCTATCTATCTATCTATCTCTTTCGATTCGTTTCGTTTAGTTGGTTTCTGTGTAGAACAGGTAGTTACTGTTGCGATTATGGAAGATTGAGAGGAGAATCGAGTTCTCTTCTCTGCTCCTTTTCGCCCCGATTCGTGCGGAAACCCTTGCATCCGTTGTCCGGGATTTAAGTGTGGTCCGTCTGTAGTTGGATATCCATCCGTACAAGCTCTCGCAATTGCAATTGCAATGGCGAGAGAGTGAGCCTCGTCTCATTTTCCAGTGTCCCTCTTAGAATGCCCAAACTACCCTCCCTTATTTTTAAGGGCTTTCAGGCATATATTTTTCAAGAGGATATGAGAGGAATGGAAATTCCTGGAATTTCTCCTTATTTTTATGGGTATATTCAGATGGATGCGCGTCAATTTCTAAAATTACCTTTCCGCAGGGGTGTATTATATATTTTCTGGTTCTGGGCAGGGCAGCATTGTTTGTAATTGACTAATTTCCTTCTCAATGGTTTGGTTGGTGGGTCTAGAGTTTTGGAGTTCTGCCCCTGTAAAATCTGGAAATATGTAATCATGGAAGATAGATACATATTGCTTACTCCAAAACTCATGATTAGTAATATCTCAAAAGCACTATGCTTGTTTGAATAAAACCACAATGGGGAGACTACATGGCATATGCTTATTTTCCTCCATTTTTGGAAAATTAACACCCGATATTTTATTTTTAATGCTATTTTGGTAATACTTTTTTAAATATTGTCCCCATTTTTAATGTTTAATTAAGTTGCTTCGATGGAAGGTAATTTGATGAAAATAAATAATTAAAATAATCGCAACTTCCTAGTGAATTGAACTTTAGGAAGAAGCGCAAAAGTTCTATTTTGTGGCCAAATTATAGAGTAGCTAGTAAGAACCCTATTTGAAATGGTTCGGGCTTGAAGTCTTTCCCTATTAAAGTCCTGGTAATTGGATCGTTGTGTGCTTTTGGTTTTGAACTGCCTCATCTAATTCGATGATTATCTAGTTTAAGTTTTCCTCAACAATGTCAACTGATTGATGTCCCGTTGACGTCTTTTCCTATCAGATATCTCCATATTTTTAGACATGTAAATCTTTTTTGGTTCATCGAAATCACCAGCCATGGTTGACAGTACTGGCACTGTGGGACCACCATAATTGTGTTAAATTCTGTTCTAATGGTAGATACTGGGTATTTATTGGTAATATTTATATGATTATACATGCCTAACATAATTTTTGAAATCTGTTCGTGCCAGGAAACTCGGCCCGAAAGACAAACTTCAGAGAGGAAAGAGATAAAGAAAAAAAATAAAATAAAATAAAAGATGACAGTAGTGGCGATATGCCAGCATGGTGGAGAGTTTGTGACCAACCCTGATGGAACCCTTTCCTACTCTGGTGGGGATGCGCATGCCATTGAGGTGTCCAGGGAGATGTCAGTGGACGACCTCCGCTCGGAGATCAATAACATTTTTGGAATAGACTCGACTGACCTTCCTCTCAAGTACTTCCTTCCCAATAATAGGCGCACTCTCATATCTGTTTCCTGTGATCGGGATCTCCAACGAATGGTCGACTTCACTGCCAATGCAGCAAGTGCAGAGGTCTTTATCCTTAACAAGCCTGACAGGTAAATTTAATAATGGTTAATACTGCACAATTCAATTATTAAGTAGACTTGTACTTGCTTAAATTTGTTAGATTGAAAAAGCAAAGTTCTAGGTCAAATGAAAAGGAAAAAATACTTAGATTGGTATCAATTAAGGCCTAGTGCTCAATATCATCTTTGTGTCACTAACTGGCTTATTAATTAAAAAAAAACATAAATGTGTATTGTTAATATGGAATTTCTAAGGGCCAAACAAAAAATATTTAAATTTAAGGGGCTAAAACAAAACATTTAGTAGATTTTTAACTTTTAAGAAAGTTGGGGGTCAAATGTATACTGCACATTTGTTGAGAATGATAGAATTTTCAGTGCTGCCCATTTTGAAGGTAAAAATGATATGTAGAAAAGATAATGCGGTTTGCAGAGAATATTTAGTCCCATGATTATTGGAAAAACTGCACAGGACGTTCTCCACGCCTAAAAAAAAGTTAACCCCTCCTGTGGGCTCTCTGTACTTTAATTTTCAATATCTGTCATGTTAATTGAAAACATAGTAGGTGTGTCTGAGTAACATTTCAAGTTCGTTTTGAAAATTATTGAAAATATTTTCTGTTATGTAGGGCTAAGAGCACAGTAGCTCATTCTGGAACATCAATTGCGGCTACCAAGAGAAAAAAACAGGCTGCTCCTGGTTTTCGGTATGTCAAACTTCCTCTATTTCATTTAACTCACTTCCCTATACTGCTGTATCAATTGATTATCTGGCTGTTTCGTTTTAAAGAAGGAAAAAGGTTGTCAAAATTACCTGTGGATTTTCTTTTCTCTTGAATATTAGATATATCCATTTTCAATGAAGTTTATTATTTATCTTTGCACTCTTAAGTTCATTTTGTAAATGTGATTTTTTTTATATTTGAAAAGGGCTAATAAGAATACAAGGTTGGGGGAAGCCCCACCCAATAATGCCATCCAAAGTGCAATGGACATGAATGCAAATAATGCAAGACAAAAGAAGCCTTCAAATTCTGACAATCTTGATGCTAACAGGTAAATATCTACTACATGATAAAGTAATCTTTGTAAACTGGATGTCATATTGTTTTAGTCATGTCAAGAACTTTTGTCCATTTTGAATCCAGTACCTAATTGATTAATTTTAGTTTAGAAAGCTTTTCTGCCTCTTTTGTTTTTCTTTCTGTTTCCATAGTTTGATTTAATAAAAAATTGTTGACTTTATACAGGGCACTGAGTATTGATTTTGGACATGACATGATTAGTCCTAGCGGTGGCTCCTCTCTCATTCCTGACATGCAGCAGCAGAAGTTCTCTTCGGCCGCTGAGAGGTAAAATACTAAACATGTTACATAGATCATTATTTTTCAATAAAGAGGTCTGACGAATTAGAAGTAATGAATGGAGGCCTGAAATAATATTTTGTAATCTTTTATAAAGTATTCCCAAGTTGGAGTGCTTGTAAAAAGCATTCAAGTCTAGAAATGATACTGTTTATGTTTAATTCATACAAATTCCATCAATGAGATGTGGGCCTTGGCTTTAGTAAAAATATATCATAGAGAAAAGGTACGCTGTACCCCTTAAAATGTCATGTACAAAAGTGCTGTGCTTATTGTTTGACTATAATTACTTTTTATTGTTAAAATGAAATGCTAAAATGAACCTCTTTATTCCAGTGAATCTCCTTCTTGTCCTTCTCATCAGTCATAAGTTGCTTGGCTTACAATGCGTGATCCATTTCCCTTTTTGCTTGTTTTATAGGATGATGGCAGGAATATTTGATGATGGGTCCATGACACCTCTGATGGTCCAGGCAGATGGGACTCCAGAGCATATTCAGTCACTACCAGGGGCAACAGGCCTCTTTGATGATGCCATCACTGGTGTTGGGCAGGAATTTGACAATGTTAAGGACTTCCGGGACCAGCTATGCAAGTATGCCATTGGGAAGGTCTGTCTTCTTTTTTGAAGTAACTTAGAGCGAGCATTATATTACCTCCGTCCATTAGCTTAAAAACACTCGTTGAGAACAATTTTGTACTAAAAAAATTGGCCCTGTCGAAATACTGGAAATATTTTTGTAAATGCTCTTTTGTTATTCAACTTAATCTTATGTTATAGTGTTTCAAGTCAATCCAATGATGTTTCAAGTTAACCTATAGTGTTTCAATCGGGTTGGATTTTACAATGTGACTGGATCAATTGTGGTATCACTTTTGGTTTCGAGTTTTGGTACCAGTGTACCCAATAGTATCTTACTCTTTGTTCTTTTCTGGTTACTTTTCTTTTGCAGAGTCACAATGATTAAGTTGCAAAGAACAGAAATTAAAATTGCCTTCAAACCTGGGCATCCTTCAGGCTTTTAAATATCATGATTTGAACAACTACCGATAGATAGATATAAAGGGAAATACAATTGATGATATTAGTAGTGGTGGTGGTACTAGTCAAAGTAATTATTAAACTGTTATGAGATTAACTTAATCGGTACTAATTGAAATTGCAATGTGCTACTAGGGATTTGTTTACCGATTCGTTAAGAATGAGACAACGAGGGCAACAGTGCGGTGTGTGCACCAAGGATGCCCATGGCGGCTGCATGCGTCTGAGTCATCGCGTAGCAAGAAGTTTGTAATAAAGAAGATGAATGATGTGCACACATGTGGAGGCGGGCTTGGTGAGGGCCAGCGTCGGGCCACTCGTCAGTGGCTTACCGGAATCATCAAGGACAAGCTTAATGAGAACCCACTTGTCAAACCCAAGGATATTGCTAGGGACATCTACGAGGATTATGGTCTTGCTCTGACTTATTCTCAGGTACCATAGCATTGGCATGCCATCTCAATAAATATCAATATTTCTGATACTACAATAGACTTGTGCTATTTGTTATAATGGAGGTAGCATGACTTTACCACACCCATCTAGTACCTTTGTATTTTCATGCGGAAAGCCTGTGCGACTGATTAATAATTAGGCATATGTCTTGTACGGATCCTTTCTCGTATTGAAGTGCTGATATTTTTGGATGTCATTGAATTTTATTGTTACTATTTGTACTTTAGGAGACCTAATTATATTATTTTGAGATTTGGTTATGAAACTATTCTAGATAGTTATGTACTGTCACGGTTACTATTTGAGCCGTATGAATGTGATGTGCATTGGTTGATTAAACAGGTGGCTTGAATGCTAAATTGATCATTTAAATCTTATTACCAAACTAAAAAAATTTCCGTGCAATGATTATTGAAAATGGATCTGCTGAAAACAACAGAGTACATGCAAGACATATAATAAAAAGGAACAATGAATAATCATAATTGGAATTAGTTCAGTAAATTTTGATGCAAACATGTATATGTAGGTGTGGCGGGGCCGGGAGGTAGCCCAAAAGGAGCTATACCATGCCATCAAAGAAACGTACAGCCAGCTCCCCTGGTTCTGTGAGCGCATCTTGGAAACTAACCCAGGAAGTGTTGCAATCCTATCACCCCTTGTGGACTCTAAGTTTCGTCGTTTTTTTGTCTCCTTTCATGCTTCTCTTCATGGCTTTGAGCATGGCTGTCGTCCTCTCATCTTCCTTGACAAGATCCCTCTTAAGACCACCAATGAGTTCCGGCTTCTTGCTGCTGCTGGGGTCGATGGCGACGATGCCACTTTTCCTGTGGCCTTCGCCATTGTTGAGCAGGAGAACTATGACAGTTGGGTCTGGTTCTTGTTGCAATTGAAATATGCTGTTACTACTTCCAGGACACTGACTTTTGTCTCTGACCGTCAGAAGGGACTTGATCTGGCAGTTCCACAGGTGTTTGGGGACAGTCACCATGCATATTGTTTGCATCATTTGATGGAGGAGTTCAAGGCTGAGCTTAACAAAGGTCCCTATACACCACAGGTCAGGGACTCGATCTTGGATGATTTTACCCGTGCTGCCCAGGCTATCAGTATTGAAGATTTTAACGCTTCAATTGATAGTATTAGGAATGTTTCAACTGAGGCAGCTGACTGGGTCATGGCGAGCAAACCTGAAAACTGGTCTGATGCTATATTTCGTGGGGCCCGATTTGACCATTTTTCCTCAAATATAGTTGACGGGTTTAATAATTGGATACCTGCAAAAAAGGAGGGGTCAATTGTGCAGCTGGTTGATGCAATTAGGGTCAAGTTGACTGAGGTCATGGAGGTTAGGAGAGAAAACTCAAAATCGTGGGAGGATGGTACATTAACCCCTTTCATGGAGGCAAAGCTTCAGAAGGAAGCTGCCCGATCGAAAAAGTTGAATGTTTTGTGTTCATCTGACACAGTTTTTGAGGTAAGAGGAAACACTATCTTTGTGGTCAATATAGGGACATGGGAATGCACATGCAGAAGGTGGCAGCTGTCGGGTTTGCCATGTACTCATGCGGTGGCAGTTTTCAACAGAGTCGGGCGACCAGTTTATGAGTTTTGTTCCCGATACTTTAGGGTTGAGTGTTACAGGTTGACGTATGGGGAGTCAATTAACCCCATACCTGATATGGAGCAGATTGATTTTACTGCTGGGAATGCGTCATACCCACCCCCAGCTCGCCGTCCGGCTGGAAGACCTAGGAGGAAGCGGTTCAATCCAAATAAGATCCCAACTGTTGTAAGACTTTGTAGCAGGTGTAAAATGCAGGGACATAACAAGGCTACTTGCGAGGCGATGCTGTGAGGGCTTCAGGGAATGTTATGTTGTTACTTTGGTGAGGTTTAGTTATTAGGGGTTTTAGATCGTTTTATGCTTTTTTTCTTTGTAAACAGAAGCGGTTAAATTAGGTAGTAGCAGATGGTTATGGGGTCTAGCTCTCGCCTTAGATTTTACTTTGTGTTGTTGTAATAGTTTATGTATATTAATTATTAAGTTATGGTTTGAAGGAGCCATCCAAATTTGATTATATTATTATGTGCTTTATTTGCAGAAGAGAAGTGTTTGCAAATAAAGAATTAGAATGTATCCCAAACAAAATCTTCGAATTTTGTCCCCGCAATAGATGTTACTGTTGGAATTATGAAGATTATATGTGTTGGTTTTTATCACTTCAATTTTTCAAATATGACTTCAATTCATCATCTGAAGGGAAAAAAAAAAAAAACATTTATACTTTTATAGGTTTTTTGCAGTGCTTTTGTGCATAGTAGACAAATACTTGATGTATCCTTTTATATTTAGCTGAGAGATAAGATTGCGCATTTGAATTTTTCTAGTTAGAGGAAGATAGGAAATGTAGTTTACTCTTTTTTAAGAGTAAAGAAGAAGACCATCTAAACAACATTTGAGTAAGAGCATCCGCAACGCTGAAATCCTGAAATCCTTTCTTAAGGGCATAATCGTACTTAATTAGAAAATATTAAGAAAAACGTCGGTTATGAAATTATGCGTGCCGCAACGCTGAAATTTTCAGACAATCCTGAAATCCTTTCTTAAGGGCATAATCGTACTTAATTAGAAAATATTAAGAAAAACGTCGGTTATGAAATTATGCGTGCCGCAACGCTGAAATTTTCATACAGTTAAATTGAGTTGTATTTTGGCGCTGGCTGCAGGTCGCGCTGAAGAGCGGTTGAAACGTCCACATCGGTGAAAGGGTTTCTAATCGGAAGTAGAAAAAGAATAAGAAACCCGTTGCGGATGCTCTAAGATCATCAAAATTCTGTACAATCAGGGACGGAGCCTGAAAAACTGTGAAGGGTTTCTTTAACGATTACAACTTTGTGCATTGTAATGTGATAACTATTTATAACCAAACAATTACAATTTTATATTCACCTAATAAAAAACTATAAAGGGGTTTTTAATGATTGTAACATGATATCAACCAACTAAAAAAATGAGTTAATTTTCCATTGCCGGGATTTGAACCCGGGTCGCCTGGGTGAAAGCCAGGTATCCTAACCGGACTAGACGACAATGGATCTGTTGCTACTCTACGACCATTTTCATAATTAAATGTCTTCAACAGATCACTCGATGAAACCCTACTGACGATAGACAGTAAACAAGGCAGCTATCTACCCAAATATTATCCTTAAATAATCATTCAAAATAAAAAAAAAAATTATTGAATACTTTTTAATTGATATGTTTTGTTTAAATAATATTTGTAAACTTTACTTTAAAAAATACTATTAATAATTTTATAAAAAAATACTAATATGTAATCAAATAGTTATATTAAATGGTAACAAACTTGTGTGCTTTATTGGCAGCAAGGAGTAGATCTAAGCTCTAAGCTCTTCTCCCTTTTCTATCAAAGGGGGATTAGTTTGTTGTTTAGGTTTAGAGTGATGCTTCTATGGATCAAAAAAAAAAAAATTCAATTAAGCGAAATTAATATGCGAACAGATATCGGCCCTTAATTTTGAAAAGGGCAAAACTGTAAATCTATCTCTATTTAATGTTTCCGTTAGCATCTCTCCGCTTCCGTTAGCTCTCTCTTTCGTCCCTTCCTTTTTTTTTTTTCATCTTCTTTCCGCGATCCGGAGGATAAACAGCGGAGAGGCGCTCGAACCACGGAGAGAAGACGAATCTGGAACCCTCGTCAGTCGTCTCTGTCATTCCAGTCACACCGGCCGCGCTCTCGGTCGCGCTCTCGGTCGATCACGCTCTTCCTCTTGTGCGCACCACTGGTATTGGTCTGGTACCAAAACTGTCCTAACCAAGCATGATGTTGAACACTAGATGCCAGCCCCTTTTGTATAAATTAGATCAAATTGAGTGTTGGTTGTGAGGAAACGATGCACTGTGGTATGAATTTGGGGCGTGACGCAGTGCAAAATCGAGTCAGAAAGCAACTCGGTATCAGGGCCGGTACCACGACCCAAAAGCACGGTGGTGCTCACGGCGACCGGCTGCTCCTCTGATGCCAGCGGCACCACCGCTGGGTTTCCCTCGCCGCCACGAAGCCAGTGGTATCATCCGATATTTGATCAGCCATAGATAATTGGAGATCGACCCCAAAGGGCCTTGGATGATCGCCATGTGTCTCCATAAAACAAAAGAAGTTATGGGTTGGACGAAACAAAAACTAACTTACCTTTGGATCCCCATCCAATAGCTCGGATTAGATTTTTGCGAAACCAAGCGTTGGATAGGATCTGCAACCCCTCCCTTGCGAAGCAGGGACACTGGATACCTAAGCAGTCGGACGAAAATCAGATGGCCCGCCCTAGGATCTTCATCCAACGACCAGAAATCCCCAGCACACGCCAAACACTTGCATCGGATCCGAACCCCTCCTACAGAAAACAAGGAGAAGAACAAAGAAAAGCCTTGTATTGGGCCCAGTACGAGAAAGAGAAAGGAAGAGAGACTTGGCCCAATTCGGTCTAACAGATTATCGTTTTTTCAAAACTAAAATGACAAATGATTTCAAGTCCAAATTTTACAAAATTTGTTTTAAAAGTTTCTAAATCTAAAATAGAATTTTATGAAGCACAAAAATCAAATTTTCAAAGTTTAAAAGTTTGAATTTAAATTTAAAACCAAAATTGGCATCATTTGAACAATATTTGACTTCATTTTAAAAAATATTTTGTTGCACGAAAAATCTTTTCATGCAATGAAATAAATTTTAAATTATGTTGGGACCAAAATCATGCCCAAATAACAAGCCAAAATTTGAATGAATTGCTATGTAGAAGAGAGAAATTGGAACAAATATAGCATCCAATGCCATTCTAAATTGAATTTACCAAATTACCCCAAGCATCTAGTGCTCATGCCTTTGAGGAGTCAAGCAAGGGTAATTAATCCAATTCATGGACACTCGTGCAAAGTGAGCCAAGGGTATATTCAAATTAGAATTCAAATTAGAGATTTCTACTCCAATTTACCAATTGATTCTAGATCGCAATCAGATTACGTATTTATGCTCAATAGTGGTGTTGTTAGCTGGAAGAGTTCCAAGCAGGCAACAACAGTGAATTCAACCACTTAGGGCAAAATAATTGCAACTTCAGAAGCATCGAAGGAAGGAGTTTGGATCAAGAAGTACAACACACTTATATTTGTTAAATAAGTACTTCAACGCGTTTTAGATGCAATTTAATTCATTTGAAACCAGTTTATGAATTATAATGTGCGCAAACGAGATTAAAATTGATTGAAAAGACAATTGGAGCCATGAAAATGTGTTCAAATTGCAATTTATTGCTATTTGAAGTGTTATTGGTATATTAATGCACTTATATTCGTCAGAAAGAACCTCAACGCGCTTTAGATGCAATTTAAGTCATTTTAAACCAGTTTTTGAATTATAATGTGCGCAAACAAGCTCAAAATTGATTAAAAAGACGGAGCCATTGAAATATGTTCAAATTGCAATTTATTATTATTTGGAGTGTTATTGACATCTTAATGCATTTATATTTGTTAAATAAGTACCTCAACATGCCTTAGATGCAATTTAAGTCATTTCAAACCAGTTTTGGAATTATAATTTGCTCAAACGAGGTTAAAGTTGATTGAAAAGACAATTGAAGACATTAAAATGCGTTCAAAATTTATTGCAATTTGGAGTGTTATTGACATCTTAACGAACTTATATTCATTAGATAAGTACCTCAATGCACTTCAGATACAATTTAAGTCAATTGAAACCAGTTTTGGAATTATAATGTGCACAAACGAGGTCAAAATTGATTGAAAAGACAGTTGGAGCAATTGAAATGTGTTCAAATTGCAATTTATTGCTATTTGGAGTGTTATTGACATCTTAATGCACTTATATTTGTTAAATAAGTACCTCAACGCGCTTTAGATGCAATTTAAGTCATTTGAAACCAGTTTTGGAATTATAATGTGCACAAACGAGGTCAAAATTGATTGAAAAGACAGTTGGAGCAATTGAAATGTGTTCAAATTGCAATTTATTGATATTTGGAGTGTTATTAACATCTTAGTGCATTATATATGTGTTAAATAAGTACCTCAACGCGCTTTAGATGCAATTTAAGTCATTTAAAACCAGTTTTGGAATTATAATGTGCTCAAACGAGGTCAAAATTGATTGAAAAGACAGTTGGAGACATTGAAATGTGTTTAAATTGAATTTAGTGCTATTTGGAGTGTTATTGGCATCTTAACGTACTTTTATTCGTTAGAGCTAGTTTTGGAGTGTCATTGGCATCTTAACACACTTATATGCGTTAGATAAGTACTTCAATGCGTATCAGATGCAATTTATGTCATTTGAAACTAGCTTTGACAATATAATGTGCGCAAACGAGGTCAAAACAACATACTTATATTCGTTAGAGCAAGTGTTGGAGTGTTAGTGGCATCTTAATGCACATATACTCGTTAGATAAGTACTTCAATGCGCTTCAAATGCAATTTAAGTCATTTGAAACCAGTTTTGGCATTATAATATGCGCAAACAAGATTAAAAATTTATTGAAAACACTCAAAGCCATTTAATTGCTTTCAAATTAAAATTTATTGCTATTTGAAGTGTTATTGGTATCTTAACGAACTTATATCCAGTAAATAAGTACTTTAACGCGCTTTAAATGCAATTTAAGTCTTTTGATACCAGTTATGGAATTATAATGTGTGCAAATAAGGTCAAAATTGATTGAAAATACACTTAGTTATTTAATTTTTTTAAATTAAATTTGGTGCTACTTGGAGTGTTATTAGCTTCTTAATGTACTATATTCGTTTGTCATTTTTGGAGTGTTACTGGCATCTTTACGCACTTATATTCGTAATGTTAGTACTTTAATGCTTCAGATGCAATTCATATCATTTGAAAATAGCTTTGACATTATAATGTGCGCAAACAAGGTCCAAATTGACTGAAAAGACAGTTAGAGCCACCAAAACGGCGTTCAAATTGCAAAATTCGTTAGATAGTTAGAGCTATTTGGAGTGTTATTGGCATCTTATTGCACTTATATTCGTTAAATAAGTACCTCAACATGCTTTAGATGCAATTAAGTCATTTGAAACCAATTTTGGAATTATAATGTGCTCAAACGAGGTCAGAATTGATTAAAAACATACTGAGAGCCATCTAATTGTGTTTAAATTGAATTTTAGTGTTATTTGAAGTGTTATTAGCATCTTAACGTATTATATTCTTTAGAGCTAGTTCTGAGTGTTATTGGCATCTTAACGCACTTATATTTGTTAGACCGATATTTTTAATATTAATTAAATAGAAAATCAAAATTAAAGCACCAATGAGTCAAATTTCGGGATTTAGGCCGGTCCGTGAACCAAATACCGGCCCCAAACACGGAATACGATAAAATCATCGGATTTTCAAAAAAAGTAACTTTTTTGGGGCCAGTGTTTCGTTCGCGGACCCGAAGTTGGGGCCGGCGTTTTGTTCGTGGACCCGAAGTTGGGGCCGACGTTTTGTTCGCGGACCCGAATAAGTAAACACGGACCCAAACTTCGGGTCCGCGAACGAAACGCCGGCCCCAAAAAAGTTGCTTTTTTTGAAAATCTGGTGACTTTTTCGTATTCTGTGTTTGGGGCCGGTATATGAAACGCCGGCCATATTAAATCCCGAAATTTGACTTACAAGTGCCTTTTTATTTAATTTTGATTTTCTATTTAATTAATATTAAAAATATCGGTTCGTTAGATAAGTACTTTAATGCGCTTCAGATGCAATTTATGTCATTTAAAATCCACTTTGACATTATAATGTGTGCAAATGAGGTCAAAATTGATTGAGATTGTTATTGACCTCTTTCATTTTAGATCTATTGAAATGCATTCAAATTGCAATTTATTGCTATTTGGAGCCATTGAAATGTGTTCAAATTGCAATTTATTGCTATTTAAAAAATGTTAATGGCATCTTTCACGTATATTCATTAGATACTTTAACAAACTTTAGACGCTATTTAAGTCATTTGAGACCAATTTGGTATTATAATGTGCGCAAATGAGGTCAAATTTATTGAAAACACACTCAGAACCATTAAAATGAGTTCAATGTGCATTTTATTGTTATTTGGAGTGTTATTGGCATTTTAACGTACTTATATTCGTTAAATAAGTTCTTTAACGAGCTTCAAATGCAACTTAGTCATTTGAACCAGTTTTGGCCTTATGTCATTTGAAAAGTATTGGAATTATAATGTACTCAAATGAGATCAAAATTTACTGAAAACATACTTGGAGCCATCTAAATGTGTTTAAAATGAATTTTAGTGCTATTTGTAGTGTTATTGGCCTTGCAACGTACTTATATTCGTTAGAACCAGTTTTGGAGTGTTATTGGCATCTTAACGCACTTATATTCGTTAGATAAGTACTTTATTGCGCTTCAAATGCAATTTAGACCAGCTTTGACATTATAATGTGCGCAAACAAGGTTAAAATTGATTGAGAGCCAGTTTTGACATTACAATGTGCGCTCCATTAAATAGTTCCATTTGTATTTAATAACGATGTTATAAATGCACTTTGGGGTTGTTTTCAGTGCAACTGGCGTGAAAACATAACTATCTTTGTTTTCTAGGTAATTTAGCAACATGATAAAGGCGTAATTGAAATCATTTTAGACCTGTTTCTGTGCTATAATGTGCACATTAGACTCAGAATGATTTAAAACACAAATGGAACTTTTTAATAATGATGTGATAAATGCATTTTGGTGTTATTTTCAGTGCAACTGGCATCAAAACATAATTATCTTTCTTTTATAAATAATTTAGCAACATGATAAAGGCGTAATGGAAATCATTTTAGACTTGTTTCTGCGCTATAATGTGTACAAATTAGATTTAGATTGATTTAAAACACAAATGGAACTATTTAACAATGATGCTATAAATGCATTTTGGGGTTATTTTTATCGTAACCCGCATCAAAACATACTAATCTCCCTTTTATAAGTTATTTAACATGCTGTGGATGAAATCTAAATCATTTAAGACTTGTTTCCGCGCTATAATGTACGCAAATTAGACTCAGACACCATGTTTGGTTAGGGAGTATGATGGGACCTTGTGCATCGTCAACTTGGGGGATGTGGTAATCCCTGAGAGTGCGCTGCCTGAATTGCCGAGCTGGGCCTTGGCGACTGTCCTTTGCCGTTCGGCCTCAGCCTCCTCTTCCTGCCTACGTCTTTCAGCTGCTGCTAGCCTGAGCTGCTCTTGCTCTTTAGGGTCGTCGGGCATGTCGGATGAAAAAGAAGCTGCGTCTGAATCAGATGAAGACAAGGTAACCTTCGCTCGCGGAGATTCTAGTTTCGGACTCGGGAGCCCACTCCTCAGGTAGTAGTCACCTACCGGAGGGAATCGGTCCAGCTTCAATCACCTGAAACAAAAGAAAAAGAAAAAGAAAGTTAGAACAAGAAAAGAAAATAAAGCAAAGTTTAGAAATAATGTTGCCGTCCCCGGCAACGGCGCCAAAAAGCTTGACCACGAAAATCTATATAGGCTTTTAATATCCTGAATATGCAGTCGATCGCAAGCGTACAAACTCTTGTAGTACAGTCGGGGTCGAATCCATAGGGACGGAAATTAAATCTAAACTAAACCCTAAACTCAATTCTAAGTCCTAAAAGAAGTATTTTTGGTATTTTGGTATAAAATTTGGGGGGGTTTAAAGATTGATGTCCTAAACAGTAAATAACAGTAAGTAAAGACTTAAAACAGATGCTAAACAGACATTCCCAGGGTTTTTAGAATCAGTTTGCTGTTTGAATTAACTGCTTGCGGCCCGCAGGATGTCTCTTGCGGGTCGTAAGGGGTAATGGTCAGGGGTTCAACACTGCTTGTTAGCCGCAAGACGTCTCCTGCGTCACAAGCAGTGCTGCACCTCTGTTTTACAACTGTCTGCAGAGGCTTGCGGGGTCGCAAGTTGTGCTTGCGGTCTGCAAGTAACTGACAGATAGCAGTTATGCTTTGGTTTTGGTGTTTTGACTCAAGTTATCAATTTATAATCAAACCAGAGATGTTACAAGGCCCTCAATTTTCATGTTTTGGTACTTTTGACACTTTTAGTTCAATAGAAATTTATAGGATTATCTCTAAACCTATATTCAATTCACTTTTGTTCTAGAATTCGACTCAACTCTCGTCAAACCGCAATTTCTCCTTTTGGATACTCTAGGACAGAAAACTATCAACCCAATTAGTGCAAATAACAGTTCTTGGTCAGATGATATATTTAACCACACCGGATTTGGCCTAATCCGCGGGTTTACCATACAAACAAGCAAAGGTACAAGCACAATTTCATGAAAACACTAAGTAGCTTTGATATTTGGATCATTGGCATCTGTGCTTTGGATCTTGGCTTTGGTATTTGAGTTTGGATTTGGTTCTTGGAGCTTGCATTTGAGGTTTTGGTATTTAAATTTTGGTATTTGACGTTGGGTGATGACCTGACCTACTAAAGACATGGATCAAGTACGAAAATCCTTCGAAAATCTTGTTTTCTTTGTTTTAAAATCGTGTTTGTTGGAAAAAAAAGTCAAACTTTGACCCGCGTCAAAGAGTCAAACTTTGACCAATTTTGGTTTAAAAATTTGAACATCAATTTGGACATAATTTGACGTCAAATTGTCATTTAAAATCATTTTATGAATGTATGCATAAAGAAATTGATTTCTAATTAACATGTTAATTTTGGTCAACATGTTACTTTAAATTTAAAATCCAAATTTTGACTTGTCATTTGGGCGTGGTTTGGTCCCAAAATTGATTTGAAATTTATTTCATTGCATGAAATAGTGTTTTGAAAGTTATTTCATGCAACAAAATAATTTTTAAAGTCGATGTCAAATGATGTCTATTTGAAAATTTGATTTTTGTGCTTCATAAAATTCTATTTTAAATTTAGAAACTTTTGAAACCAATTTTTTGAAATTTGGACATGAAATGGTTTGTCAAATGGTCATTTTAGTTTTTTTTGAGGAAAAAACATGAAAAATATGACAAAGCCGGATTGGGCCTTTACTGGACCATTTTCCTTTTTCTTTTCTTCCTTCTCTGTTTTCTGTTTTGGGCCGCAGGGGTTCGGGCCTCTTTCTTTTCTTTTCCTTTCATTCTTTCTCCCCTGCCTTGGGCTGCGGGGGGCCCTTTTTTCTTTTCTCTTTTTTTCTTTTCATTTGGGCTGCGCAAGAGGGAGAGGGCCTCTTTCTTTTCTTTTGTCCGAGCTGTGTAGGAAGATATCGGATCAGGTACAAAGGGCTGCACGATTGGAAAAGATTCGAGCCGTTTGATGAAGATCTGAGGGTGGTATTTTAATTTTCGTCCAACTTTGAAATCCCTGCTTCGCTAGGGGCACGTGGCAGTGATCCGAGACGTCCACGACAGATCTCCGGTGGTCTGACAACCGATCGGAGATCGGCCGCCACCGCTGGAATCGTCTTATCATGGGGAGCACGGCGATGGGGTCCGATGCGGCTCGTGATGGCCCGGTGGTGGGGCGGTGGCAGCACATTCGCCGCCCCCATCTCCACCCTCCTCTCCTCCCTGCCCGCCCTCTCCAAGTCCAAGGACCTGCTCCTCATCCACCGCTTCTTCGCCCTCTCCCTCCTCCTCTACTTCTTCCTCTGGTACGCCTCCTCCCACCCTCCCCATCCTCCCCACCTGAAGGAACTGTTGCAGAAGAGGAGAGACGAAGACGGAGTTGCGTGAAGAGGAGGCGGAGAAGGAAAGAAAAAACAATTGAACGATTCGCTGTAAAATTACGATTTTATCCTTCTTCATCCGTCAGATTTAACGGACAATTAACAATGCGCCTTACATCCAGCCGTCCGATTAATAGAAAATGAATGGCTCCTATTTGTTTTGATCCATAGAAGAATTTGCCTTAGGTTTAAGGTGAACCCAGATGTCGATGTGGTGTTACCAAGAGACCTAGAGGAGAATCCAACTTCTCCGTACCAAGAGATTTGGCAATTTCTTAAAGGTATGATCATCTAAACTTACTTTAAGTGTAGCTTAAACAACGATTGTTTGCTATTTATTTAGTGCACTTAAGTGTTAGATGATTTGATTCAAGTGAAATTAGTGTTGCAATTACTGTATGTCAAAGATCCTTGTGTAGATGGACCGAAAATGGGCTAAATTTTTTTTTAATTTCTACCTCCTCGACCTACACATGAAATCATACCAATTGAAAGTTCAAGGTTACATGCAAAAGAAGATATCATTTTTTTTTCTAATGCAAATATCTTAATATCTATCTAATCTAGTTGCATTATAACTCGCAAAGAAGAGTTTTAGTATCATCTTCCTCTATAGTAAGAGAAAGAAAAGAACTTCCAAAGATGGTAGTTGAGAGCTTTCTTGTTGCCTTCTCTTGCTCCTAGTACCACGAGCGTCATGCCTCCACTAGTTATCCACCAAGCTTGATGAGAGATTTCCACTTTCTTCTTACTAGAGAATACTAGTGGATATCCAACCTCAAACTAGCTTCAAACATCTTCTTCTACCACAACTAACTCTCTAGATTGATAGAGGAAAGATGTGAGATGCTCAACACATAAAACTTATAATGTGGAATCAATATGTTAATGGTTAATACTTAATACATATGAATGGAGTTGTATGACACATAGGATGTGTACATTTTGTGGAGCCCTCTTGGAAAGGATTAAAAACTCATTTTGGCAAGGGCATTTTGGACAAATTGCCCATAAATGAGCTTTAGGGGTTGGGATATAAAAGAGGACCAAAACCCTAGCCTCCACACACCATCTTCCTCATCCAACAGCCCCTTCTCTGCTGACCATTGGAGGAAAACGTGGTTAACTCCATTTTCTACCAAACTCTGATACCAATTGAAAGTTCAAGATTACATGCAAAACAAGAAATCAAAAAATTTTTAATGCAAGTATGTTAAGATCTATCTAATCTAGTTGCATCATAACTCACAAAGAAGAGTTTGCGTGTCATACCTTTGCCTCTATAGTAAGAGAGAGAAGAACTTCCAATAATAGTGGTTGAGAGCTTTCTCGCTGTCTTCTCTTGCTCCTAGCCTCCACACACCATCTTCCACCTCCAACAGCCCCTTCTCTACTGGCAATTGGAGGAAAACGTGGTTAACTCCATTTTCTATCAAAAGTCTCATGTGTTGAGCACCTCACCTTTTTCCTCTATCAATCTTCATTCAATCTACTTTGAGATTCGTGCAACTCAATCTCGAAAAGCCCCTCCTACAATCCAGATCGTTGATTCGCTGCACTGTGCTTAGGGGTGTTCAAACTGATCGGTTTATTCGGATTTCAACCGAACCGTTAAACTTTGGACTATTTGGTTCAGATATTTTGGTTTAAAATTTTGGTTCGGATGACAATTTTATCTTATTTGGTTATTGTTGTTTGGTTCGGTTTGTGTTTTGGTAAATCGGATAAACTGAATAAACCGAATAGTCTAAAATATACTAAATAAATCTATTTTATTTGATATAAATGATTGTTAAATATAAAAATTGTTCAATATTCTTTCTTTTGTAAGTTTTATTTGCCTGCTTGTTTTGTTTTTAAAAATTATATGTCTATTTTATCCTTAATTTTGTAACACAATATTTTTGTTACCCGTGAACAAGTGTTAGTTCGGTTTAATCGGATAAACCGAACAAAATTTTGGTTTATTCGGATGTCATTTTAAAAATATTAGATCGGTTGGTACTTTGACAAATTTTAATTTAATTTGGTTGTATAAAATTATTTCAGTTTGAACCGAACCGACCGATTGATCACCCCTAGCTGTACTGCAGAGGATAAGCACGCGGGAACACAAACTCGCCGTAGCGGTACCAATAATGTACTTCCACCTTCAGCCGTAGTACTCATCCCCTGACTCACTGCATTGTGCAGTTCACAATATCATCCGTTGGATCGTCTCGAGATCTACGCTAGCACGAACCGAGGGACAATCCAACGGCCGATTCTGTGAACTGCATGATGCAGTACTGTACAGCAGGGGATGTGAATTCCTCCCACTCCCACTCGATTTCATATCCTCTGTAGCGCTGCATTGTGTAGCGCAGGACGTGAACCGTTAGATCATCTTGAGGTCTGTGCCGGAACGAATCTCGAGACAATCCAACGGTTCATATCCTGCGCTACACAATGCAGCGCTACAGAGGATGAGCAGCACGCACTCCCACTCCCCCTTCCACTTCCGAGTGCTTATCCTCTAACATATGGCACGGTGCCATTCCGCACCTGGGCCATTGGATCACTTGAGATTCGGACCAGCGTGAATCTCGAGGAGATCCAACGGTCCACGTGCGGAATGGCATGTGCCATATGTTAGAGGATGTGAAATCCTTCCGCTTCTACTGCAATTCTAATCGACACTCGACTCGGCGCCCTCGCTCTTTCGCACGCTCCCCGCGGGCTCAACCGACGGCGATGGCGTGCCATCGTCTCCACTCCCTCTTCGAAACTCTCCACGGGACGCGCGCGAGCTGGAGCTGGAGCTGCTTCCGTCCCGGTCGGTGCGGCGCCGAGTTCAGGAGGCGCCTTTTCCAGCTCCCGCTCCCTTCTCAGTCCAAGTTCTTCCCCCGAATCGCCTCCACCATGCGAACAGTAACTTCTCCTCCTTTTCTCCCTCCCTCCCTTCCTTCATTCATCTTTAAGGCCTGCGTGTTAATACACGCACAATAAATTAATAATCATTTCATTGACTGATTTTGTGCTGACTAGCAAGGTTAGGTACTTGTACCCCTGACATGATTTATTGCGTACTGGCTAGTTGATGCTGAAATGCTGAAAATTGGAAGAGTAATACCTAGCGTCCGTAGGTTATATTCCGGAATGTATGTGTTACATTCCGGGACGTATCTGTTACATTCCGTACACGTCTGTGGACATATGAATGGTTTTTCAATGGACGCGAGATGTTTCTCTATATTATATGTAGCGTTAATACACGCACAATAACCATTTCATTGACTGATTTTGTGCCTGTCTAGCAAAATTAGGTGCTTGTACCCCTGACATTATTTTGTTGCATGCTGGTCTAGTTGATGCTGAAATGCTAAAAATTGGAAGAGTACCAATACCTAGCGTCCATAGAGAAACCATTCATAGGTTACATTCTGGTATGTATTTCTTACATTTCGGGACGTATCTGTTATATTCCGTACATGTCTATGGACATATGGACGGTTTTTCAGTGGACGCAAGATGTTGCTCTATAATATATGCAATGTTAATACACGCACAATAACCATTCTATTGACTGATTTTGTGCCTGACTAGCGAAATTTAGGTACTTTTACGCCTGACATTCTATTGCATACTGGTCTAGTTGATGCTGAAATGCTGAAAATTGGAAGAGTAATACCTAGCGTCCATAGGTTATATTCCGGAATGTATGTGTTACATTCCGGACGTATCTGTTACATTCCGTACACGTCTGTGGACATATGAACGGTTTTTCAATGGACGCGAGATGTTTCTCTATAATATATGCAGTGTTTATACACGCACGATAACCATTTCATTTTACTGATTTTGTGCCTGACTAGCAAAGTTAGGTGCTTGTACACCTGACATGATCTATTGCATGCTGATCTAGCTGATACTGAAATGCTGAAAAATGGAAGAGTAATACCTAGCGTCCATAGGTTACATTCCGGAATGTATGTGTTACATTTCGGGACATATCTGTTACATATCTGTACATGTCTATGGACGTATGGACGGTTTTTCAATGGACGCAAGATGTTTCTCGAATTGGAACTCGATTAATATGTTTTCAATCTGTTTCTTCTGTTTATGTTTTATAAGCTTCTGCCTTTGCGAAATGATAAATGTTCTACTCATTGTTAGTTGTTTGCAAAGTCGGAACCAGTGCATTGAGGGTTCATTAATCGCAATTATGTTCCATTTCAACTCTATCAGAAAACAGTTCACTGACACACGGCAATGATTTGTTTAAATTGTGGCCTGATTGAGTGTTTAGGGAACACTGCCGTAATATTAGCAATTGATGGTCATAGACTTCTTGTTTACTAGTTTAATAATTGACTAATAGAATGGAGTAGCTAAAGAATTTTAACTTGCTTAGGCTTATTCGACCGTTCCGGCAACCGAGCAACAGGATCCTGCCACGTCTTCTTCGCAAGAAGAGACCACACATATTTCAATGAGGAAAGATCTCTCAGCTCCCACTGCACTGGAACTCTCCAATGGCAGGGTGATGCTTGTTGATGGGACTTCCATTATGTACAGAGCTTACTACAAACTTTTAGGTATCTAATTTTTGAAGACAACTGAACATTTTATTTCTAATTTCTGGGATTTTCATTGAGAAAATTAAGTCCTAGTATATCATGGATGATTAAAATTTATTAACAGCTGTTGTTATTATGTTCCAATACTCTTACCCTTAGTTTGACTCGAAACATCAATTATGTTAAAATGACCAGTGAAGCCAAGAAAAGGAATAATGTAACTAATCCTAAGCCATTATTCTTAATAATACCTTTTTTTTTTGGCATTATATGGATAGTAATTTGCCATTTCACGGGATATGGGAAACATACCTAACTTTTTATTGTGCAATGATTTTATGGATACTTAGCAAGATTGTCACATGAAGACCACCATATCAGATTTGCTGATGGAAATGGAGATTGGGTTCTTACCATTTTCAGAGCTCTAAATTTAGTAAGCCCTCTATTTTTCTTCTATATAACTATATTTTTTTTTCCTTTTTTTATGTATCAAAACATCTTTTAGAGTGGTTAATTTGCTGTGTGTAATATTGTCTCACTGGTTAATTTCTTGCAGTTGCTGGATGTTTTGGAATTATTGCCAACACATGTTGCTGTAAGTAATTAATTTTTTTTTTTTATCTCTCAGTTCTTTTCAATAATTCTTCAATTCAAAATATATTAAAATAGTGTAATCGAATTAAAATCTCTTGCAGGTTGTATTTGACCACGATGGTAAGACAATCTTGCATTTTTGGTTTTTTTTTTTTTTGGGATTTTCTTCCAGTTTTTCCCTTCCAATACATTTGTATAATTTGGGCCTAACATGAACAGTATGAGCCAAAGAAACCCCAGTAGATAATTTGTTAGTACCTGTAATGTACCGTAATATCAGGTCTTGTTTACTAAGTTTAAAATATTGATAGATTAGTGCAGAAAAATAAGTTGTACAAGAGTAGGCCTTGCTTTTATTTTTTTTTATCCTTATTGTCTTTTTTCAGGAGTTCCTTATGGTAATGGTAATGATAGTACTAGTACACTGCGACTAAATCAAGGCAAAGGTAAAATGACCTCATGCAACTTGCATATCCCCTGGGAACAAATTTATTTACCTGCACTTTGGCACTCATTTCATTCAGCAAAAAGCCATGTTGAAGATGGTTACCGGCTTATATTTTTTTTCTTTCAAAAATTTTAATTGGGTGTGCACTTTTTGTAGCTAGTTCAATAGAAGTATGTGGAATCTCTTATTGATGTGGGATAGTAATTTTAGTATCACTAATCAAGTGAATTCTATTCGAGGAGTTCAGAACAAGGGGAATTATTGATAAATTTATTGTAGTAGTTTATTCAAGACCTTTTTTGCAATTTATGAAAAGCATGAATCAAACATCTGAGTTCACCTTCACTCAACTGTATGGTACCTTACAGATGCTAATAGATGTTATCCAAGGGGTTATTTGGCCATAATTTGATGTTTAGCCCCAAACTATGCTTGAATAGATATAAATTGGTACCATACAGTGTATGCTTTGCAGGGTTCAACAGTTCAACTTTTAAAGGTATACAATACCACTGTGTAATTTATGGTGCTGCATATTGTTAATAAACCCATTTTTCTATATTTAAATCTAAGTGCTTTTTGTTTCCATTTATTTATTGTATGCTCTTATATGAAGGTCTAACATTTCGGCACATATTGTATTCAAAATACAAGGCCAATCGCACACCTACACCTGACACTGTGGTACAAGCCCTTCAGTATCTGAAAGCATCAATTAAAGCATTGTCAATTAAAGTTATTGAGGTGAATCTTGTAGTTTTAATCAATGACACCATTACTGTTGAATTCTTCAGTGGTCTATATTTCTTAATGTATTGGCATAATTCAAATTTGACTGTTAGAAGGACCTTTAGACCAATATTGCATTATCACCTGATTTGGCTGCACCGAATCTTAGGACAACACTCTTGATGTCGATATACAAAGTAATGAATAAAAAAAGAGTGACATATAAAGAAAAAGGTGGCAACTTGTGCCCTTAAGGCTATTCTCATCCTTCTATTGTTCAAATATGAATCACTATATATTCTTAACAGCATTATCAACATAGACTTGTGTCCAACATTTGTTATAAATTGCCATTAGTGAAAAGTACAGATTTGATATTATACCATATAGGGCCCTTTTCTTATTGCATGAGATTGTACAAATGCAATTTTTTATTTCATTTTCTTAGGTTCCAGGAGTTGAAGCAGATGATGTGATCGGTACATTGGCTGTCAAGAGTGTGTCTGCTGGTTATAAGGTTGGTTGCTTTCCACAAACAATTGCATTGTTTGATCTTCCATAGTGGTACAGTGAATCATTAGCACTCATTTAACAAGTACAACAAAATGACCAAAGCTGAAAAGAAAATACACTAAATAGAGAAATTATTGAACTTAACCAAATTTCTGTATGAAAAACACATTCAACTCATAAAAGGTACAGCTGACAGCTCATGAGGCATGAAACTGTGCCGATGTCAGGTCTCTGTGGAGGTTTTGCAAGGTTCATGTCACATTCTACCCAGTATTTTTATGGAATGAAACAATTTTTTCTTTTCTTTCAGGTCCGGGTGGTCTCTCCAGATAAAGATTTCTTCCAGATCTTATCACCATCTCTTCGCCTTCTTCGGATTGCTACTCGTGGGTCCCAGTCAGTATTCAGAACATATTTCTTAACTTTTTTTGTTTGGGAGTTGAATGATTATTGCACAAACTTTTTATGACTTTTTTTTTTTTTTTTTTTGCTGATAAATTCTGTGGAATTAGGCACTTGTTCACACCATTAAACCTAAAGTCAAATCCTCTTTTCGCAATTTAACCTCAAGGCTCAGTAATTTTATTGTGGCTTCCAATAGTAGGGAAGTGATGCTTATTATACGATGCTATATATTTATGATCCTATACGAGTATGAGGTTGTGATTGTTTTTGAATGTGCGTAGGATGGTGTCATTTGGGATGGAAGATTTCCAGAAAAGGTTTGGGCAATTAGACCCGTCCCAGTTTGTAGATGTCATTTCCCTTGTCGGTGATGCCTCTGACAACATACCAGGCGTGCTCTCTCTCTCTCTCTCTCACAGCTTTGTTCATTTCTTTATAATGGTGCAGAATTTTTAGTCACAATTGAAATATGGAAGTGTTGATGATCCTTAGCATTTGCTAATCATTTTCCCAAATAGCAGTTGATTGGTACCGACTTGACTTTGTTAAAGCTCGTATAATTGACTCGGTTGTGGACAAGGCTCAACTTAATCCAATCTTCGACAATCAGTCCTCGATTGCGCAACAACTCTTAATTCTCTGGCCATAAAGGTCTTGAGCAAAAAACAAGGGCAAAATATTTATTTTCTTGTTATCTTATATGGTTTTCAGGGGTTGATGGAATTGGGGAAGTAAAAGCCGTGGGTCTCATATCAAAGTTTGGTATGCTAATTTCTTTCGCTTTCATTTTATTCTAATTCAGTGCATGTTACTTTCTGATTTTAGCATTAACCAAACTGTTCTATAGCAATAGAATGTTCTGTACATCCGTTAAAAATATTAGCTTTGACAAGTTGCTGTTATCACTTATAAAACTTCAAAATATTATGCCTGCATGTCATTGGCAAGCTTGGAACATCAGATATTTACCTTATAAACATAAAGATCTTCTATGCCCTTCCTAATTTACACAATCTGAACTAAGTTTCCTCATTGAAGAGGTATCTTTTATAGGTTTTACTCTTTTTTACCTTGATGAATAGGCTCATTGGAGAATCTGCTTGAATCTGTGCATGAGGTTGAGGAAGAGAAACTTAAAGAGGTTTGCTTTAGTGAATTTACCTTGAGCGGACTTGAAATTGTGTCTCTATGATTCCACACAGCACGAAATGAAATTATTTGCAAACTATTGACTGATAGTTTCTGTGTGTTAAATTGTAAATGCCCCATCAAAACAGAGTTGCATTCTTATAATTTGCATATTGAGAATCTGTGATGTGGAATAGAGTTGTTGACCACCTGTATTCATTTAACTTTTTATTTGTATGTACAATCTTCACTTTCATTGTGCAATTTAACACCAACCATGCTTAAGAAACAATCTAGACAACTAGAAAAAAAAATGCCAAGAGTTTCCAAATTGTCTGCTTGCAATGCTTTTGTTCGTATGCCTGCATGGGTGGCCCTGCACATCAATTACATCTGTTTAAAGGGAATGGTAGTTGATTTAAATGTGATTTATTGAAAATTTCAGCTACTGATGTCAAATGCTGAGCAAGCTCGTCTTAGCAAACAATTGGTAAATTTATTGTTGCTGCTCCCATATTTCAGGCAATTTAATTTCACAGGTTTTTTCCCATTTAATTCTTAACTGATTTTGTATATTCTTTTTTTGTTTATTATTATTATTGAAACATGTAGGCGACTTTAAGATCAGATCTACCACCATACATGGTTCCTTTTGAGATATCAGATATGCTATTTCATAAACCTCAGGTAAGAATCCAAACAAAATTAACGAGTTAATAAGGCATCATATAAGATTGGTTACATAACATTCCAATTATTGTTACTTTGTTTTTACAATATATCAATATATAATATTAATTGTGGTAAAGGATCATGTCAGAAGTTTATTTGCTGTGTAATGTATGTTTTTCGTTTGTCAGGACAATGGGGAAAAATTCATAACTCTCTTAAAAGCATTGGGAGCATATGCTGAGGGCTTCAACACAAATTCAGTCATTTTGAGGGCTTCTAAGCTCTGGACGAGGCTCAACTCATGAAACAAAACGCACTGAATTATTAGTCGTGTTCTGCTGCAATTCGCGTAGGCACTGACATGCTGGACCCGTATATATTAGTGCAACGGGTCTATCGAAAAGGGAGCTCTCCAGGGTCGTTCAATTTCTACTCTTGTTTTTTTTTTTTCCTATTATGATAACAGAAACAACATATTTGATATGCTAGGTTTCAGTATGCAGAGAATCTGCAGTACAAAATGAACACTTTGATGGGGTTAGAGATGTCATTCTTTCATTATATCTAGTCCTGCATCCTTCATTAACTAAAAATTTTTAGTAGGGAGGTCTTATCACCCCCCCCCCCCCCCCCCCCCCCCCCCCCCCCCCCCCCCGATCGTACTGCCTCTGTTGGTTGTCGAGGTTGGTCTATGATGAAGCATGCCATAACATAATTGGTTTTTTGTCCGGCAAATTCTTCGATCATTACATCAGTGAGGCATCAGAAAATTTTTGATGGTGTTCAGCCTCCATGAGAGAAAACTTCAGAACTATAATAACATTACACAAAATCATATCCTGGGAGTAGTTTTCTGTCCTGTTTATAGTAATTATGAAATCTACCAAAGTGATAAATGCTGAAACTCAGATCTATTATATAATTATATTCATCGATAAGTATCATTTCTTTTCATACTTCTCTTTCTCTTTACAACAAATTTAAACACAAAACAATCAACACCTCCAACACAAAAACCAAAAGAAAAAAATAAAAAAAACTTCGTATGTATCATATCTACAGCTTGAACTTGTCCTGCGAGCAAAATTCACTATCTACCAAGCAGCCTAAGTAGCAATATATGGAAGATCATACAAGCAAGTTGGAGGACTGAGGAGTGGACCCTAATTAGCTTCGACGGAACGGCGCTGGGCGTGTAGCACTGGCTCGTTGGCTGGACATAGCCATTGCCCGGGGAAGAGGCGGCGGTTATGCACCATCCAGTCGGAGTCTCCCCTTTATTTGGTTGCGTCAACGAGCTTGTGTTTCCCTAAGGTATGATGATATTGACATTCATATATATGCTTACAATCAGACATCTTTAGTGAGGATTATCTTGCTGAGTAATTGTGAAATGATGTCTTATTTTTTATTCATAATCAATTTGCAAAGTAATTCCAAGAACAAAAAAAAAAAAAAAAATGCCTGTTTTTCCTTTATATGTCATGTTGTGTTTAATCTAACAAATGATCCCTAAACTAGTTCTTATACCTGAGTCTGATTTGATGCAGGCATAAGAGATGACGGATTCGAGGCAGCCTTTGCAAGACCAATATCGTAGTTTGCTGTCAAATCAGTCTTATAGAGGCCAAAAGACCGTTCGGAGGTCGGACCTGGCTTTAGATCTTCATCATAAAGTGCGAAGAGGTAAGTGTCGACTGACTTGCCTGGTACGCGAGGAGTGCCGACCATTGACTTCAAATGGGTTACCAAGTTACTGTTATATGCTTGCGCATTGTCCACGGTGGCCCCGCCTTCACTCGCGTCCCCTTTGTATGGCCAGCCAGTCTCGGCTACGACGATTTCTACATTGTTAAAGCCCTTTGCGTCCAATGCTGCCCGAATTGCGTCGAGTTGGGCATCGAACATGTTCATGTAGGTTAGGCCTGAGCCTGAGTCAACCCTACCCGGGTTGGATTGGAAGAGGCAGAAGGCTAAAGTTTCAGGGCGAGGATCGCTGTTGTATGCGAACCAAGGGTACGGATTGATCATAAACGGCGAACCGGATTGTTGAAGGAAGGCGAGAATTGGGTCAAGATTCGGTGCTAGGTCAGGGTGAAAGGCACCTGCTGAAGGTGGGTCCGATTGAGCCATCACCGCCATCGTATGAACCGTCGAGATCTTTATTGACGGGTAGTTAGGGGCAAGAGCAGCGAGGAGGTTCTGCATTGCAGGGACAAGCTGGGACGATAACGTGTCATCACCGGAGTTCAGAACCTCATTACCGACTGAAATGGCACTGATTGTGGTAGCCGGCATGTAAGGAAGGATGTTCGCAGCGACCCAGGACGCAGCGGATGCGGGGGAGTTAGCAAGGGCGGGAATGTCGCCGTTTGAAACACCGATTAGAAGGGAGATGTTCGTCCCGGCAAATGCAGAGATAATGGCTGCATCCGTGCCATACAGTCGTACCTTGGAAATCGTTGTGGAGCTTACAAGGGTCGCGGTTGAGGCCGGAGGTGGCAGGTTGTCGGCCACTTCACCGTAGTTTACACCAATGAATGATTGTGACACTGCAAAAAAAAAAAAAAAATTGTTTTTTTTGATGAAAAAAAAATTTGTTTTTTTTTATGAAAAAAAAACCTTGATTTTTTTTTTTTTTTTGTGGGTCATTTTCTTATAGAGAGAATATTTGTTGAACTGTTATTTGGTCCTCTGCCAATTGAGTTATCATTGAAATTTCATTTGTCAAAGCCCTCAAGTAGGTATGTGTCTGTGTCCCTTATCCTTGCACTAATTGGGATGGATACAGAAAAAAACTCACAGGAAAAAGACATCATCAAGGCTAGAAAAGAAGAAAAGAAGAAAAAAAAAAACCTAGACATTGTAGCCGTGCTTTTTTCTTTTGGTTCTTTTTTTAGGAAAAAATGCGGTTGTGGGTGATCTATCAAGTGATATGAATTGTCACACCAAAATGATTTTCCATTGGCCATTGCATCATAAATTTATGATATATGCATTTGAGAATCACATGGGAATTGAGTTCAAACAAACACCATATGACAACATCAATCATTTGAAGAACGGTACTAAATGTTAATTAAAAACCCAGAAAATTATCAAATTCAAGCAATCAAAAGTAGGAGGGAAACAGGAGACAAAAGAAGACAATAATGAGTTATATAAATTATTCCATAAACCATCTGGAATTGATTAATTGATTACAATTCCAGGCAGAATGCTATTATATTTATATATTTCATGTACATTATGCCTATACAATATTTAATATTTTGCCTGAAGAATATTAGGTTGGAACTGGACAATAATGACCAAACATGGGTCAAACTTTGAACCGGAACAGGTTTGGGGGAATCATACTGCAGGGAAGGATTAAAAATGAAGGTTCCATTGTCTGTTTACAAATTTAAGATACAGAATTAGAATTGGATGTATGTGATGTGACAGATATTAAGCTCAGGGACATGTTTTTTTGTTTTCTTCTCTTTTTTGTTCTTTCTTGGTTGTTTTTTGTATTTTTTTTCCTTTTAATGTACTGTCTCTGTTATATTGATTTTCAATATATTTTTTCTGAAAAAAAAAGACAACATACATACTGCCTGTTTCTATAAAATTCTTATCATTTTAAATTTATTTTTGAATTATAATAAATTTGTATTTTAGAAATTTGTAAATTCCCTGATTTGGCTAAATTACCAACCCTCTTCATTATTAATGATATATAGTACTCTCAACTTTTGGTGGCTGTTTGCTACACATTTACTGACCTTTCATCATCCAAGCTTAATGTTTGATTTTGACACTGTAACAGAAGAATTACTCTTTCACAACACCAACAAACAAGAAAAATCCAAAAGAACCAATCTTTTAGCATTCTTTCAAACCAAGAACTCAAGAAAAAAAAAAAAAAAAACAAATACCTTTCCTCTTGTTCACTCTAAAAGGTAAATATGAATAACTAAAAGAATCATGTTCCTTGAAAAAAGCACAAATCTTTGAAAAAAACCATGATGCATATTTTGGTGAAGAGAAAAGAAATTAAGAGAAGAGGTTAATAATATACTTACCTGAACAATGGAAGAGCAAGGAGAAGACCATAAACAGCTCCAAAATTGCCAAAGCACACCACTTGATCCTCATAGCTAGCTAGCCTTTATTTCTCTGTGTATATGTTATCTGTTTGTGTGTTTGAAGAGAGGGAGAGAAATTAAGGGGAAGGTGGTGCAGAATTGTCGCTTGCTCTTCTCACAAGTCACAACTGTTGTCTGAAGCTTCTTTCTCTTTTGGACTTGGTTGGCTGGTTCTGTGTTTGGGTCTCCCTTGCAAAGAATAATGTGTTGTGCTGTGTTGTGTTGTTATATCCTTATTATATAGGAAAGTTTTTTTTTTTTTTTTGAGATAAAGATGAGGGTCAAGCCACTCAAATTTAAATGTCTATAAAAAACCCCACCATCCGGGTTTTGAACCCGCGATCTCCCACACGGAGAGTGATGCCCTTAGCCACTAGACCAAAGGCTGGTTCTCATATAGGAAAGTTTTACTAAGTGTCCACAGTTTAACTATCCACATGTCTACCGTCCACATGTATATATAAATTTTGTAACTCTCTGACTTCGAATTTTTAACTGTTATCTCAAATTTTGTAACTATGTGGATATATATGTGGACACTAATTTTGAATTTTGTAATTTTTATCTCAAATTTTGTAACAATGTGGATATATATGTGGACACTAATTTTGAATTTTGTAACTTTTATCTCAAATTTTGTAACAATGTAAATATGTGGACAGTAATTCTGAGGACATCAGATATGACCCTATTATATATATTGTATGAGTACAGGTGCAACATATAAAAGGGATGAGTATGTATAAATAAGAGTCACCTCTCTTGGTCTTCTGTCATAGTCCGTTTTGCCACACTTTTAGAGCCATTTATTATTAAATTCAATTTAGTGTATCATTATACAGATAGATAAGAGGATTAATTCTCTTTTCCCTTTTTGATAGGATTCTCCATTTCTTCTTAAGATTCTCCAAACACTTATATAAAATTGCTTTTGTTTTATGATAAATTAAGAACACTTAAAAAGATGATTAGAAGTGGGTCTCAAGTGGAGGGGTCCGGTTCCTTTTACTGAAAATTTATAAGATGTCATTCTGAAGTTTGGATTGTAGATTTTGGGCAAGGGACAATCCGTTTGGCAAATCAAGGAATAGTAATAGAATAGTGCTATCCGATTAGTAAAAATAGATTAGTGGTTGTTGGAAGAGTAAAAAGAATAGTGGTGTTTAGAGCTATTCGGATAGTAGAAATATTGTTTGGCAAGTGACAACTAGAATAGTATTGTGATAAATATTTTTTGAGCTATTTTTAGAGTTATTCGAATAACTATTCCGCTATTCGACCAAATAGGAGGAATAGCGGATTAGCAATTTTTTATAGCTATTCGAATAGCTATTTTCTGTTTGGCACATGAAATAGCTATTATTTTGCTATTTTATTCCAATTTTTGTTTGCCAAACACACCTTAGGGAAAATAATTTAATTGATTTTATCAAGAACAGCTTAAAATAACATAATTAATTATAGCATTGAAATTCTCATGCTATATACACTTGAATGAAAAATAGTATATGAGTTTATGAACTAAATGAGCTCAAATTTGAAACAAATACTCACACAGTCACACTTCATAAAATTAAAATTAAAATTTTTTTATTAAAGCCAAATACAAAGAAAACATAATTAATTCTCTAGATGATCTCTATGTTATTATTTATCATTACCAAAATTTAAAAAATGCACAGTCATATCATATCATTGTCAATGGACCAGAAACCAAATGACCCAATTTATTGTCCATCTTTGATTGATTTCATTTCATAGTAAAACTTTATTAATGGGTACAGTTTGGGTAGCTAGTTTGGGACCAGGTACTGGCGTACCGGTACTGCTATATATATTGAGCAGTAAGTAGCGTCCACCTCTTTTACTTATCTACCGGTTCACCGTAATTTCAATGAGCAAATATCATTTTTCAGTAAACATCTATATTTTTCCGATTAATAGATATCATTTTCCAGTGAACAGATATACTATGATTTGTAGTGAACATTGATGCAACTATGATAAGCACATGGGTACACGTGGTGTGTTAGAGTTGTAAGAGAGGTGGATGGGGGACGAGTATCGTCTGACATATGTCATGTACCATTCGGCACGTGGGCCATTGGATCTCCTCGGGATTCATGTTTGTCCGACCCTGAAGAGATTCAACCGAATCCCGAGGAGATCCAACGGCTCACGTGCCAAATGGCACATGACATATTTCAGACAATCCGAATTGGTGGATGGGTAACATACTTGATAGAGGTAGATTCTACGTGTTTTTCATATATATTCCCCACACAAGTTGATGCACAAATAAGGGAAACCGGTGGGATTTCCCTCCTTGGAATATATAGAGAGTGTCTCGTGCTCATGCATGCATGATTGATGCCTTACCGTTTCTTTTGCAAATAATTAACTTGGTTGATGGGTCATCTCATGATCTCATCTTTTAGTTAGTTGGTTAGAGAGATCATGCCAAGTTACTTGTCCAGATTTTTGTTGTCATGTTGAAGTGGACTAAAAGGGAAAGATAAATTAATCATGCATGTTGTGAGGGATTACTGGACAATGGTTGCCCAATTTATTTTTTTTAAAAAAAAAAAAAACTGAAAATAATCTTATAAATTAAAAAAAATATACAATATTTTTTTTTTGAAGTTATAGATTGATCCATATAGTTTGAATATTATTTGATAGCTTAATAAAATTGTTTACAATTTTCAATGGATTTAATGTTGAGTATATTAGTAAAGAGCCCACGCCTTGCTTTGGGCTGAAATTGTTATTTCTTATAGTAAATTTTTAAGATAATATGTAATGGGCCTTAAATTGAGAAAATTGATATGAGCTTTAAGTTTTAATGGGTTGAGACATTAAAGTACGTCAACGGTAGTGATCAATCTAAGCAAACAATCAACGGCTGAGATTTATTCTTTATGGAAGATAGAACTTTCATGTCAAAAAATCTAATCTCCTTTTATTAGGAGGAAGGATATATAAGGACCTAACCTAATAACTAAAGCAGGATACAATTATTGTTTTACCAACATCAGATCTCTCCTTTAACAATCATTACACATATCAATAATTATTTTTTAGTATCTAACTGTCAATTATATGATTCTCAATCGACTAATAAATGAAACTTTACCACACGGCACTAAGAGAAAATTGTATTACCTGGCATTAATGTGCAATTTTGACAATGACTGCCCACTGGTTATTTGGAAATAATACAAAAAAAAAGGTGTTTAAATGTTTAATGCATTCTTATCATTAAGTAGTGCAATTAATAACATGTCAAATCACTACATAATATTTATACCAATAATTAAGTAGATGAAAATTAGTCCACTCTTATAATAGCTAAATTAATAAATTATGGAGTTCAATAATCAAAAGATAAACAAAATTTGGGTATATAAATATATTCAGTATCAGTATAATATATGATTTATATCTATCTACAATTAGAATAATCATACTAAACAACCCAAAAGTGACATCTTGCAGGTGAAAATGACAGAAATTTATTAGTCCTGCTCCAAGAAAATTAGTTTCTTGCTTCAGCCCTGATTGCAAGTTTACTTGTCCGAAATTTCAGTTTAATTATTGGAGGTGGGCCTGTAAAGTATAATTCACACTAACCAAAAAATGTGGCTAAGATGTATAGTGCTACTGTGGCACAATAAAATCCATTAAATTCCCTGAAAGTCGGTCTTTACCTCAATCAGTGGTAATTAACATTGACATTTAAATTAATGTGACAGTTTATGAAATATTGACCTGGAATTCTGGATAGCTCATATATATATATATATATATATATATAGTTAGACTATTATACTAACGTTAGCTAACGCCACAAAATTAATGTTCTCGTATCCAAAATTACAATTTATGGTGCTCAATAAATTCTTCGTATGAAAATATTGGGAAATATAAAAATTTTTCATTTTTAGAGTTTTCTAAGTATTTGTTTTGTATTTTTGAAAATAGCATGTCAAACATCAATATTTTATTAATATTTATGAGCTCTTTTCTAAAAATCCAAAATAAATACTTAGAAAACTCTAAAAATAAAAAAAATTTTGTATTCTCCAATATTTTCATATAAATAATTTATTGAGTACCATAAATCATGATTTCAAACACGATAATATAAAATTTGAGGCGTTAGCATTTCAGTCCGAAATGCTAACGTTAGTATAATAGTCTAACTCTATATATATATATTATTGTAGCCGGACTCTATATATATATATATATATATATATATATATATATATATAGAGTTGGGTTACGGTGATATGCATAGCAAAACCATGTTTTTGCTATGCGCTCGTATCTCAACAACCGTAACTCGGATGGACGATCTGATTCGACCGGTGCATTCTACATATCAAAAACTCATCGGATACTAATTTTTACTATTTTTGGATATTCCTAACTATTTTTTAATGATTTTTGAAAAAATGACCCTGATTATGAGCTCCAAATAGATTATTTTATTATTATTTTCTTGTCATCTTTCAAAAATCGTTAAAATTAGTTAGGAATCTCCAAAAATAGTAAAAATTAGTATCCGATGAGTTTTCGATATATAGAATGCACCGGTCGAATCGGATCGGCCATCCGAGTTATGGTTGTTGAGATATGAGCGCATAGCAAAAACGTAGTTTTGCTATGCATATCACCGTAACCCAACTATATATATATATATATTGACACCTAAAAATAATTTTTAGGAAAGCCACATATATCAAAATAAAAGCGATACTATAATTGATACCGACTGTGTTAATATATATGCATTAACATATTTAGTGTTCAATTTATTCGAGTCGCATATATGATCCGCTATATAAAACGCGAGACATATTAGAGAGATAAATTTGGATAGCTTCTCAATTAACATGAATACTAATCCAGTTAGTATCAATTCTGGTATCCCAATAATATTAAAAAATATATATTATAAATATATGACAAAAATAGGCCATATAGATGATAAAAATATAACTTGACAAATTTGACGATTTAAAATAAAATAACTCGGATATTAATTAATATGACTTTTGCATATATGGCCCATATGTACATGAATTTGCTGAAATATTTAAGCCTAATAAAGCAGGCCTAAATGAATGTCAGGCCACTAATTCATGGATCATGAATGTTTTAAAAGCCCAAATTAATTATTACAGATTATAATAGAAGTTAAATCCATATATATGAAGCAAATTGATCGTATGTCAGTTATTACCACCGGATGAGAAGCAAAGATTAATGAACTGCATGATCATCACGATCACATATAACTGCTCCATGATGCCCACGTACTCATCCTCTTGCTTGACAGTCAAGGCCAATGATACGCCTATATAAAGGCTTGCACTATACTCACATAAAGAGATCAGAGAGGAAGTTAGATACTGAAGTGCTGCGAAAATAAAAATATCTGTTGTGCTGTGTTCGATTAAAGGAGAAGAAAAGGAACAAAGAGCGATACAAGGTAGTTAATCATGGTTTCATCTGGCATCTTCTTTTCTTTTCTCTTCTTTTGATTCTTTTTGCGATCGGCGGTGCCGTCGCGTCGAGAGACGACGATTGTCGCTCTTATGACACATATTTTGCGATCGGCGGTGCCGTCGCGTCGAGAGACGACGATTGTCGCTCTTATGACACATATTTTTGCGATCGGCGGTGCCGTCGCGTCGAGAGACGACGATTGTCGCTCTTATGACACATATTTTGCGATCGGCGGTGCCGTCGCGTCGAGAGGTGATAATAATCATCCTCTTATGACATATAAACACATATTTTGCGATCGGCGGCGCCGTCGCGTCAAGAGTTGATAACAATCATGCTCTTATGACACAAATTTTGCGATCGGCGGTGCCGTCACGTCGAGAGATGACAACGGTTGGCGTTGTCACGCTCTTATGACATATGTAGGTCCATGATGGATCGTTAATTGGAATATTTAGGCTTATGCCTTCATATTCTTGCTATAATTCCACTTTTGGAGTATATTGGATCCATATCCACTATATTCTTGATTTTGGCAAAAGGAAACAATATCCTTGCGCCATGATAAAATTCATGATCAATTACTGATCATTTTTCTTGGAATATTTTGGTAACAATCATGCTCTTATGAGTTGATAACAATCATGCTCTTATGACACAAATTTTGCGATCGACGGTGCCGTCGCGTCGAGAGATGACAACGGTTGGCGTTGTCACGCTCTTATGACATATGTAGGTCCATGATGGATCGTTAATTGGAATATTTAGGCTTATGCCTTCATATTCTTGCTATAATTCCACTTTTGGAGTATATTGGATCCATATCCACTATATTCTTGATTTTGGCAAAAGGAAACAATATCCTTGCGCCATGATAAAATTCATGATCAATTACTGATCACTTTTCTTGGAATATTTTGGTTTATACCACCATATTCTTGTCATACATCAATTTTGGGAATATTAATGACTCAAATTCAGTTTAATCTTGTTGAAATTCCTTCACAGAGAACGAAATATATGTTCTTGGACTCGTTCTTACGAATGATTAAAAATAACAATACAAGTTATGAATAAAACGGTTATTCATGCATATTGCCATGGCAGATTTCCTTGCCCTCCTATTAATTGGTGTGGGATTAAAATTTGATATGAATGAACGGTTATAATTGACATGTGGAACAGAGGAGCCATATCTCACACTGATCCAAACTTAGGATATAACTTATGAATAAAACGGTTATATTCATATAAATGAATAGACCAAGTAAATAAGATATCAAATTTTGACTTCGGGACATTATTTTCAAATTTAAACGTGCCAAGTTTTATTGTTTAATTAAAACTATCAATTAACAAGATTTTGACATGACATCTCTGATATAGTCAATCTCCAGGATCGAAATTGATTAAAGAGAACACCATGCCATGCTTTCTTATAGATCAAATACGAATATAACAAAAATGATATGATATATGGTGATCTCAGATAAAATAAACTCGAGATCAATTTTCATGACATTTGATTAGATAAATTAGAATAATCTATGTCAAATTGATGAGTCATATTACACTAATCTCATATTCAAATTGGTTAGTCATGTTAACTAACCTCATATTTAAAGATTGTTCTATCTCCGTTGAGTCATTAGTACGATCTTGAATCATATGATACATAATAAAAATTGACATACATTGATATTGATCCGGCCAAGATAAGTGCTTGATCAATTCTCCAAATCCAAAATAAACATATGCGCCATACAGACATTAAGTCTCTTAATCGGAGGTTCCTAAAATAATTTAGGGTAATTAACGATAGGGGCTTGCGCCTGTCGGAAGAATACGAATCCCATATTAAATAAAAATCCTTCACAAAGGATGTATTTGGAAGGATCACCCCAAAACATTTTAAATCAAATGTTTCAATAAAAAGATCCTAACAAATTCTGGCACGCCCGGTGGGACGAAATACGGAGTTCATCTGTGATTAGCCTATCTCTCTCTTTTGGCATTTTTCGGTTGAATAAGCGTCTCTGGGTATACTCATTAAGAGAAACTCGACTCCATACAAAGAGAGAACGAGCACTACTAGGATCATGCCTAGCAGGTATAACAGATGCAACGTTTATTAGAAATGGAAGCTTTCCTCGCATTTTTTCAGAAGCTTTAGAGCTAAAAAGACCGGTCCAATACATATTCAACCAACCATTTATGAAATGGACTGGGAGAATTTCATCACACTTCCCGGGACGAGCTGATGTTGTAATAACCCTCAAGGATCTGTAAATATTAGCAAGGGCTGGAACTGCCAGTGAAACTCTAAGGCCCCTAGCCATAGCGTTAGCGACAACGAACGTCTCTGGTCTTATCCTATCAGGTGTACCAGTTGGGATGACGAAATAGCATATCCACCATGATAAGAAAGCGGTTAAAAAGATTTCTCGGTTTATATCCAGAGTTGTGATGGTCGGTTTCTCAGGATAATGGTCATAAAAGTATATCTCTTCTTTACCTACCCCAAAGGGATCAGAAACATTAGCAAAAGATTATTGTACATTACCAGTATTATCAGCAAAATGTGCTATCCACTGGTCGAACGACACCCCTTCTTGCTTCCCTAATAACTCATAATAGATATAGTAAACCCTCTTCAAAGATTCAGTATGGCATTGAGTCCCAACTGATTTCAGACCAAATAATTCAGTATCCTTTGGATTATACTCTTCATAAGGGTTCCCATATATAGGAAGTCCAGAAATCATTCCCAGTTCACATAGAGTGATCGTTATCTCTCTGTCCTCTAAGAATAAGGTATTAGAGCAGTAGTTCCAATTTTCAAGAAAGGCTTTAAGAAAGAACGAGTTATATTTGTAGCTGTAATTATAAGCACATAATAAAATATCAGTACATAGGAATTCAAGTAGCAAGGAATCCTATGAAAATCAATGAAAATATGTGTCATACCTGAAAAGAGAAAGTACGATTGCTTCATAGATCCTCAGCTTTTTCAACAATGTTATCTCGCTACGCAATATGTACCGTGTCCATTCAATTTGGCCAGGGCTGCGATGAAGATCTCCTTTGATCGATAGTATCCTATCCCATGAAGGCACTTGCTTCGAAATCATCTCCATTCCCAAAAGGTGGACAGTCGGTTGTGTAATATCTGAAGTATGCGGCTCTAAAATCTTCACATAAGAGGGATAGCAGCTATGCAACTTCAGTATGCCCTTGTTTTTGCGATATGACCCTACTCGACTCGGTATTTCTGGATTCCATTCAGCATAGTCCTCTAATAGATGAGGGTTGAATGACGAAGGAAACCGTGGTATGGGATCATGACGAGGAATTTTGTGATTAAAAACGTCACGTCCTTCAAGCATCTTATGTCTCCATTTAGGATAGTATTTTCGAAGTCGTCCGCTAGGATCATGATAGGTGATATGTCTCTCTATCTCACCTTCTGTTGGTTCATCTATGCTAATTTTTGGAGAACGCTTCCAATGAAATATATTGCCTATGCAAGTACCTCAAGATTAGAGAAAGAAATACCCGTTAGAAAGATTTGGGTGCTGAAAAAGAAAGCAGGTTCTTCCTACAGCCTAAACTTTTTGCTGCTGCTGAAAAGATATAATATGTGAATTTCTTGATGATAAGATCTAGGAAAGTATAACTGGAGGCATATATATAAATATGGAATCACCTAGCACGTGAGATATATGGTCATGTCATTAAAAAATATATATATAAAAAAAGGAATGATTATCATATATAGGATTATAGTTATTTAAAGGATACCATAGTCTGAAAGAAACTTTTATAAACCGCCAAAAAATGAAAATAGATGTTTGGCACCAGATCATGACCTCATTATATGCTTCGGCCATTATCTGGTGGGGGGCATTTGTTGACACTCAAAAAGAAAAATATCGAAATAAAAGCGATACTATAATTGATACCGACTGTGTGCAATTTATTCAAGTCACATATATGATTCGCTATATAAAATGCGAGACATTAAAGAGATAAATTTGGATAGTTTCTCAATTAATATGAATACTAATCCATTCGGTATCAATTTTTCAAAATAGAATAGACCATATATATGACTTGGCAAATTTGATGTATTAAAAATAAAAAAATTCAAATATTAATAAATTGATGAGTTAGTATGGCAAGTTCCTATAAATATAAATATGAATTTGGGTTTTGAATTTATAAATATGTTGGCCAAACTTCATGTTCTTAATAATATAAGGCTTTATTAAAAATATTCTTAAGCCTATATTATTAATATAAATTATTAGTATCCAACCCATATCTGTTAATGGGCCACGCATCTTGGCTGGATTGATTGTCAAAGCCCAAATTAATTAGTTACGTGTGAATTATAAGTTGAGTGTCAGAAAAAACAGGCAGTTACCTCATGCGCTGGAAAGCCTCTGCACGATCTCCATGTTCTGCTCCACGATGCCACTTCGCTTGACAGCCAAGGCAGCAAGGCAAGATCTATATATACTTGTATTTTATTACAAGGCCGGGGGAGATCAACACATATACAGCGAGACACATACACACATACACGTATCAATATATTCACGGAGGAAGGTTAGGCTGCGATATACACAATCTCTGAAGAGCAGTTTCGGTTTTGAAGGAAGATTGGTGCCAAGGTATATGATTATCAACCATGCTTTCTTCTTAATCTTCTTCTCATCTTTTCTTCTTCTTTCTTGCGATTTGGCTCATGCGCCGTCACGTCGAGAGCGCTTGGCTTCGGCCTTGTCATGCTCTTATGACACCCAACGGTTGGGCACATGCCACCGTGTCGAGAGATACTTGGCCTCGGCCTCATTATGCTCTTATGTGACATCAAAAAAACGTATGGATCTATGATGGGTTCTTTTGGAAATTCTTGGCTTATGCCTTGATTTCTCGTCTAATTCCATTTTGGAGTATATTGGAGTTGCATTCTCTATACTCTTGTTTTGACAATAGGAAATTATATCCTTGAGTCATGATAAAATTGATAATTAACAAACTTTTGGAAATTCTTGGCTTATGCCTTGATTTCTCGTTATAATTCCATTTGGAGTATATTGGAGTTGCATCCTTTATGCTCTTGCTTTGACAAAAGGAAAATTATATCCTTGCGTCATAATAAAATTGACAAATTAATAAATCTTTGGAAATTCTTGGCCTATGCCTTGATTTCTCGTTATAATTCCATTTGGAGTATATTGGAGTTGCATCATTTATGCTCTTGCTTTGACAATAGGAAATTATATCATTGCGTCATGATAAAATTGACAATTAATAAACCTTTGGAAATTATAGGCTTATGCCAGAATTTCTTGCTATAATCCATTTTTGGAGTATTTTGGATCCATATCCATTATATTCTTGTTTTTGGCAAAGGGAAATAATATCCTTGCGCCATGATAAAATCCATGATCAATTATTGATCATTTTTCTTAGAATATTTTGGTTTATACCTCCATATTCTTGTTATTTATGTACCAATTTTGGGAATATACTATACTCAAAGTCGGTTATAATCCCTTAACTGAGAACAAAATATATGTTCCCGGACTTATTCATACGAATGGTTAAAAATGATAACATCTTTTCTTACCCTCCCATTAATTGATGCGGGAGAAAAATATTAAAACGGTTATAACTGACGTACGGAGGAGCCATACCTCACACTAATCTAAATTTGGGACCCTATTTCTGTTATAGACTATGCGGTTCATAGTTTTATATTCAGGACATAATTTTTGAATTCAAGTATGCCAAGTCTGGTCGTTTAAATAAAACTTCCAATTAACAAAATTTGGACATGACACGAAAATGATTAAAGAGATGTTATGCTTTCCCATATTCAGAAAATGGATTAAATACGAATATAGCAAAATTATATGACATATTGATCTCAAATAAAATGAATTCGGTATCAGTTGTTCATGACATTTGATTAGATAAATTAAAAATAATCTCATGTCCAATTGATTAGTCATATTAAACTAATCTCAAATTCATATTGATTAGTCATGTTAAACTACTCACATCAAATTGATTAGTCATGTGAAACTAATCTTATACCTCATATTTAAAGATTGTCCTAGCTCCGTTGAGTTGTTAGTACGGTCTTGAACCATACGATACATAATAAAAATTGACATAAAAAAATATATTAATATTGATCCGGCCAAGATAAGTGCTTGATCAATTTTTCGAATATAAAATAAATATGTGCGCCATACATGCATTAAGTCTCTTAATCGGAGGTTCCTAAAATAATTTAGGGTAATTAACGACAGGGGCTTGCGCCTGTCGGAAGAATACGAATCCCATATTAAATAAAAATCCTTCACAAAGGATGTATTTGGAAGGATCACCCCAAAACATTTTAAATCAAATGTTTCAATAAAAAGATCCTAACAATATATATATATATATAGAATTTTGTTACTGTGAGTTGCAACTCACGGGCTGCTCCGTGAGTCGGGATCCAAAAACATATCAAATCACCTCCAAATTTTAATTTATATAACTCAATAAATTCTTCATATCAAAATCTTGTAGCACGCAAAAATTTTTTATTTTTGGAGATTTTTAAGTATTTGTTCTAGATTTTTTAAAAGTGACTATAAATTATGCATAAATTATCAATGTTTTATGTATCATTTTAAAAAATCTCAAACAAATACTTAAAAATCTCTAAATATGAAAAATTTTTGCGTGCTATAAGATTTTGATATGAAGAATTTATTGAGCCTTATAAATCGAAATTTGGAGGTGATTTGATATGTTTTTGGATCCCGACTCATGGAGCAGCCCGTAAGTTGCAACTCACCGTAGCTAGACTCTATATATATATATATATATATATATATATATATATATATATATATATAAGGAAAAGATAAGGGTCATGCACTCAAATTTTCATTAAATTGATCACTAAACTGTGATCTGTTATGTACATGCATTTACAAAATAAATCATGGTATCTGGATAGCTCATATTGAAAAGAGGAGAATATGTTACCTCCAATTAATATATAGATTTCCAGTAAGTAAATCAATCCATTATTTATAATATTCTACAGAAGGATTAACTTTTCTTTTTATTTTTGACTTGAGAATTCTCAAAGGAAAAATGAAAAATAAGACCCCAAAATCAGATTGCAAATCAACCGAGTCCGACTTATTGTTAAGAGAGAATTTTTTATATATCCACTGAAACTTTCAAAATTTGATATTTCTCCATAAAATCACTAAAATTAGTTATTTACCCATGAAAATTTACTTTTATATTAATATTCTCAATTAGTGATTGTTCAATACATTTGTGTTGTCAATTTGTCATATTGGGAAAAAACAATCCAGATTAAGATATTTCGTATTTATTCGTGCATAACTATTTCCAGTTCCAAATTTTATTTTGTATAAGAAACCTGAATCTTACCAATATCACTCAAAAGGCTAAATAATTCTAAATATATTGTTCAAGTATGAAAAAAATAGTATTTTACTGTGAATCTGTGATACATTATAATTTTTCAGCGCATTAAAATTCTTGTAATCGATTTTATATTTAATATCATGACACATATTGTATTTTCCATTTTTATTTTGTCTATTTTATATTTAATATCATGACACATATTGTATTTTCCATTTTTATTTTGTCTTAATTAATTATCTATATCCACCAACTTGAGAAATGGGGATTTGAATAAGAAAATAATGTTTAAATGGGCAAATATCTAATATGATAGTTTGATGGGTAAATATATAAAACATAAAGTTTTAATGGATATATAACTAATTTTCTCTATTGTTGAATAAAAAAAAGACTTGTTCTGTTGTAGATCGGCTAAGCAACATTTCATTTCGGATCAAGCAGTTTTTATCGAACACTTTTCTTTAATTTTATCTAAAAAATATATTGTAATCATCCGATTATAAAAAAATTAACGACCGATATTAAATCCGATCTGTAACAAAATTAACCCTACAAATAAAGAAAGCCCAAAAGGCCTTGTTCCGGAAGACCTTCCGAAAGACCACCTAATCGGAGAATATGTCAAATTTTCATTATGGGCCTCATATCATATCAGCCCAAAAATAAACTCGAGTAAGAATGCGCACGCATATTCAGTTACACAAGATTAGCCACAGGAAGGTTATTTTTCAGCGCAGTGGAGTCGGGATCTTTCCTTCCTTCTTTCTTCGTCGCTGCTCTGGACAGCTCAGTTTTTACTTTGGGACAGCGTTTTGCATTCATTGGACCAAACTGCCCTTTCACAATACACAGTGTGTACTAACGAATTTCAGTGGCAATTTGGTCCGATAGAATACAAGGTTGCTGTTCGGAGTACTTAGAGATCCGCGCTGACACGAATCTCGAGGCAATCCAACCGCTGACGTTGTGAACTGCGCAATGCAGTACGTTAGTTAGGGGATCTGAACTCTGCTGTTCGAAGTAATAACTGCGCTGCCCAAAGCAAACCAGCTCCTTTCCTTCTTTCTTCCGTTGCTCGTTCCTCAATTCCTTCCCTTTCCTTTTCGTTTCCCTTCGGTCGGAGAAGGTAAGCAAGGCATCCAGAGGGAGAGGAGAAGGTAAAAGAGAGGGGAGGGAGGATGAAGGACAAGGAGGCGGAGAAGAAGAGGGAGAGTAGGCGGGGGGGGCAGATGATCACGCGCGCCAAGATCGTCGAGCTGCTCAGCGAGCGCCAGATCCGATCCCAGCACACCCCGCTCCTCCTCTCCTGCTTCTCCCCCAATCCCCACGTTTCCACTCGGTACTCTCCTCTTCACTCTTTCTTTCTTTCCCTTTAGTCAGTCAATTGCTGTTCCTGGATTCGCTCAGCTGCCATCTGGAGATTGGGGATTTAGGTTTGTTGAATCTGATTGGGGTCGATTGGGTTGAACTGAAAAGATTAATTGGATGAGTTCATGAGCTTGGTAGTTTATTGTAAGAACTAAGAACTTACCACTTTAGAAAGCTCTGGATTTCACTTGTTAAGATAACAATGGCTCTAACTGGGTGGTTTCAGTTCAGATTATATTCGGTTCCATATCCACTGAATTGCATGAATCTGAACTTTGTTAGCCCCAACCAACATTAGAGCTTTTTGGTTCCATTAAATCAATGGAGTTCTTTTTTTCTTCCTAAGCCCCCACGAACTTGTATTAAGTGCTGTTTAAGTTGCTTGTAAATGTAACATTCTGTACTGCCAACTCAAATGGCAGTATCAGTACTTCACAACAACAGCAACAACAACAACAACCAAGCCTTTAGTACCAATGCTGATGGCGGTGGTAAAGAGATGATATTGAAAATAATAGTACAGATGATAATGGTGACAGTATCAGTACTTCACAATGGCACACAAATATTACATATTACTATAGTTCACCAGAACATGTGAATCTAGTTATCATACTTCTAGTTCAATTGTTGAAAATGGTTTGTTCACAGTAATCAACTTTGGCCATCACCTGCCCATAAGACAGTATTGGACCCTATATTACTATTTGTTCCAAACGTACAATCTTGTTTTTGTTAGAAGAACCTAATTGCGACCTACAAATCTAATTGCTCAAGTGTCAAGCTACTGGGATGTAGATAGTGTGGGTTAAATATCCATAGGCTATGTATGGGTGAGGAAATGTGAGTACTATGGATTGAAGGGATAATGCTAATTGCATCAAGTTCATAGATATTCAAAATTGAAAATGGAGTAAAATCATACTGGTACTGGCTGGGATGATAACCTGATTCAAAAAAAAAAAAAAACTTGTTAAGAAAAATATTTTGTATCCCATGGCTGATGTTAATAATTTATTGGTTTGGCTGTTGGGTTAGTCATCAACATTTGGTGAACTTGGTTGAAGTATAAATTCAGCGAATAGCAGTATCTACCAAAAGCAACATTTCTTCATACATTTTGTATTAATACCTTCTTTTTGCGCAGCCTCAGTTCTGTGAATGAGGATAATGTCATTAATATATTGCTCAATTTTGTCTAAATTATTTCAAGTTGGTTATGTCCAGCTACTTATCTTTTATCAGTAGAATTTGTTCAGATTCTGTAGTAAACCATCTTCTGAATGTAATGCTGCTATGTTAAAAGTACTACACAAGCGATCAGTTTAAATCATACAAGTATGTGTGGTGTTAAAGAACTGACAGCTGAGAGACTACAAATGATTTTCTTCAACAATTACTGTTCTATGGCATATTAATCTCTGTTCTATTTACTAATGCTAGTTCTGCATCTTTTTTGTCAGGAAGGATGTGTCGGTGGCTCTCTTTTACAGCTTGTTGTTTTGTTTTCTTGTAATATCAGGCATACTGACATTTCGGTACAGGTTTCTCAAAACCTCATGCCTTCTTTCATTTTTTGTAATTTTTCTTATCGTGTGCCTCAAAATTTCTAGGCATAGAAAGCTCAAGAGGAAAAGAGAGAGAAGGTTTTTGTTACCTATATCAATGTGAATATAACATTCTTTTATCTTCATATTAAATTTGCATACTAATAAATAAAAGTTCAGTAGCTGTGTCTAATCGAGCTAAATATGGCCAAGAAAGATATTGAAGAATTTACTTGATGAGTTTCCTAACTGGGATCTAACAGAGAACTGTATGGTTGCACCATAGGTGATAGATAGGCCCATGTAAATCTTAGCACGTTATAACGCAGAGAGGTTACTATTTTATTTTCAACTCCAGGACAGGCCATGGATTTTTTATAGAAAATGTTGTTGATTGAAAACAAGGTTGCAGAACCATTGGGTTGGAAATATTACCTTTCTTAGGATTCACCTTTCTAAAATTCAAGCAAGAAAATCGATGTGCATGATTACACGTAAAGACAAGTAGAATAGTACTTGTTTCATTATTAATTATGTAATGATGCATATAGAAGTGGCAGACCGGGCTGGTTGGGTACCGGTGGGTCAGGTCAGGTCTGACTAGGGAAGTGTGTTGGGTCAAATGTTGGGTTCTCGGTTCGAGCAATGTTGACTTTTCCTTTTGAGTAACTAGTCAGGTCGGGTTTGATCATTTGACTTCAAAATCGCATCGTATTGGTTGGTTTTAGGTGTTGGGTATGTTTGTCATGATAAACCCAAGTTTTGCAATTTAGAGATGAATTAGACAGGTTGTGTCGGGTCATATTGAATAAAGAAGAATGTCAGGTCAGGTTTTGAGCTATTTGGTATCAGCTTTTTCTTGGATCCGATCGAGTTCGGGTCAGTTTGACTTCTTTATGAAATCAGGTTGGTTCAAATTCGGTTATTAATGAGCAGGTGGGTGTGGGTCTGTAACCGGGTTATATTTTGCCATTTAGACATGATGCTTGGCTAATGACAATCCAAGCAGCCGAGAGCCCGATTTGGCTGTCATTGGCATAGCTCATTTACATAGTGCCAATCTTCTTTACGATAAATACAACCTTTATGAATTGAGAGCTTAGAATGGTTGTAGCTTGTAAAGAAAAATTGAACAATTCTCATTCCCGATAAGAAAAGATTCCTCCATTTGTAATTGTTGGTTCAATTTTCAGTATTGAAGAAACTTGTTGCTTAGTACATAATATGTTCCTAATTGTTAGTTAAGTATTACCTGAAAAAATAAGCACTAGAACCAACGAGTTAGACTGGAGCAAGTGATATATGGTCATTTAAACTGTCGAAGCCCACAAGACATCGCTGACTCTCGGTTTAAGAATGAAGACCATGAAAATGAAGTGAAAAATGGTATTTACCCTATTTAAACATGATTTCAATCTTGGTTTGCGCCAAACTAGAAAATCAGTGATCTTGCAATTTTTTATGTTCCCTCAGAGCATCTCCATCCGGTAATCGTAGAAGGGTTCTAAGCGTGGGCTAAGTCATAGGATGGGGTGGAGAGCAGTTCTTACGAAGGGCATATAAAGGGCTTATCTTGGACACGGTCTTAGCAAGACCGCTCGTCTAAAGCAAATGATCAAATTTTCTATTTAGACAAACAACTAAGCTAAAACTTTTAATTTATTCCAATACTATGCTTAAGCCCATCCGATCAAGGGGCAGAGAGATGTAGATGCTCTAGCATCTCCATCCGGTAGTCATAGAAGGGTTCTAAGCGTGGGCTAAGCCATAGGCTGGGGTGGAGAGCAGTTCTTACGAAGGGCATACAAAGTGCTTATCTTGGACATGGTCTTGGCAAGACTGCTGGTCTAAAGCAAAGAAATCGCGTTCACACGAAGGGTCTGGGATGGATCAAATTTTCTATTTGATAAACAATTGACTAAAACTTTTAATTTATTCCAACGCTACCCTTAAGCCCATCTGATCAAGGGATAGAGATGGAGATGCTCCACCTATTGTTAATGTTGTTATTGTTGCCCACTATCCTTTAGTACGTTTGAAATTCCCATGTTTTGGGCTTTTCACTATTTCAGGCCCAATCTGAATTTCGACGATGTTGGCTAAGCCATTTTCATTCGAACTCTAAAGCCGCACTATTTTTTCAGGCCCAATCTGATTCTCTTCTTTGTTGAGTCTCTCTTGATCTTTTTGTGGCTCTCTCTCAAGTTTTAGGGTATGTTCAGCAATTATTGGATTCTTATATGGGAATGAATTTGATACTTTGTGGGTTTCTAAACACGGGTAACAATAACAAATTGTGGAGTGGTAAGATATTACACCTAAGAGAAAAACACGGGCGGCTTCGATTTCTGCGCCAATTAGATTTATAAGGAGGATTTTGTCTCTGGGCAGTACTCCAATTTGTGAAGATTCCCGCCGATGTGAATTCGAAAAATTGAGTCCCACTTGATGTTCAATTTTCCAACACTTTTACATACAATATTAGGGTCTGATTTTGGATATACATGGACCCAAACCCACAACCAAAAAGCTTCTGCCGAACAAGTTAATGGTGGAAGAACAATCTAGCATGGAGATATTCCAAACTAAACTCACAAGGGTTGGCACACCTCCTTATGATGCTGAGATTCCCTTCCTAAGACAGCTAAAAAAGATAAAAAAGTTGCCTCAAAATAAAAGTAAGGAATTCTCAGTGTGTCCTCGTTTTAATTATCCACACGTCCACACATATATAAAATTTGTAATTATTATCTTAAATTTTATAACAGTATAAATATGTAGATACTGATATTGAAGACACTAGATATGACTCTAAAAGTTTCTCCATCATACATGCATGCCACCAACAAAAAACTTATGAACAGTCTGAGTGTTTAGAATCTTTAGTTTGATTACTCAAGACATGACAGACGTGCCAATGAAAAGATTAGCGATAATTATCTTACCAATATTCATATTGTGTAATTTTTAAATTATGGATTAGAAGTGACTGATGTAGGAGATAAACATTGATAATTGTTCATTTCCTAAATTATTGGTAATATAATCCACAATTTAACAATTACACGCTATATATGAACCTGAGTTAGAATTTGTGTCAATCGTTTAACAATAAATAAACATAAAATGAATAGACATTAATTTCTACGACTATGAGTTCCTTTATTATTATTTTTTTTTTTTTGACATGAAAGCATATAACTACATAAATATATTAAATTAGCACCACCAATCCCCCTGTCTCGTTTAAGTTTTAATTCACAATTTAACACTTCCACGCTAAGATTTGGATTTGGACTCATACCAATCTTCCAACAAAAAATAAAATAAATAAAACGATTTTTCTACCACGGTCACCGATTCCATTTTCACATTATGTCATACTAGTTTAAATTAAATCCTTCAACAAAAAAAAAAAGATAATTTTTTTTTAAAAAAAAAAAAAAAAACAAGACGATTCAACCATACTCATTGCAGTCAAGCTTACGCCGAAGGATTTCACATCCTCTGCCTTAAGGCAGGGTGCCATAAAGCATATAAGCCGTTGGATCGCTTTGAGATTCGAGCCTGCATGATCCTTGAGGCGATCCGGCTCGAATCTCGAGGCGAGCCAATGGGCATGTGCTCCATGGCAGCATGCCTTAAGGCAGAGGATAAGTACGCGAATCGAAGCAATCATCGCAGAATTTCCAGTAATCAAAATTTTTACTCCGGACAAGACAATTTTCCATACAGAATTTAATCATGGCATTTCTTATAAGATGAGGGATCCCTTGACAATGCTAACTTTGACAATCTTAACAATAGAACATTTTAAAAATTTATAAAAATTCATAAAAAATCTTAAAATTGAAAAAAAGACTTACGGATGCATTAGTTAACTTGTAGATCGATGGTATTCCAAATTTCAATCAATTTGAACATCGTTTGATAGCTTATCAAAATTTTGTGTATTTTTTAACGGTTGTAATTTAACGGATCTTTGAAGGGCTATCAAATATAACTTAAATTGAATATAATCGGAAACATAATTAATCTACAAGTCAAGAAATAATTCCGTGAACTTTTTTCTATTTTTAAGAATTTATATGATTTTTTTACAAATTTTTGAAATATCAAATTGTCAAAATTGTCAAGTTAAGGATTGTCAATGGATCCCTCCTCTATATTACCAACAAGCAGTCAATTAATGAGAAACATGACAATTGTGTTCATTATAAATTCAACCGTTTGCTTTCTTAATTTCCTTCAGGATATGGATTAACAATGATGATATAATACAAGTAAATACAATGATAAATAAATGGTACGATGAATCACATGACATACGCCGCATACATGTGCATGCATGCGGAAGCAAATTAAGGCTTTATATTTGGTGTCATCATTTCTGTATATACTAGTAAAGAGCTCACGCTTTTATTTTAGCCGAAATTATATATTGTATTTTATAATAAAGGACTGAAAGCTTATCCCTTGTGAAAAAACTAATATGGGTCTTAAATTTTAATGTGCCAAGATATTAATGTATGTAATCAACGACTGGAGTTTCTTCTTTGGGGAAAGATAGAACTTTCATGTTAAAAAATCTAATATCCTTCTATTAGGAGTATGAATATACAGAAATGATGACACCAAATATAAAGCCTTAATTTGCTAGCTATCGCATGCATGCACATGTATGCGGCGTATGTCATGAAATTCATCGTACCATTTAATTGTTCTTTATTTATCATGGTATTTATTTGTACTAGAGCTGTAACTCGGGCTTCGCCCCGAGAAGTGGTATCAAATAAATAATTAAGAATTTTATAAAATTTTAAATATTTATATTAAACAAAAGATTGAAAATAAAATTATGTAAGTAAATAATAATAATAATAATAATAATAATAATAATAATACAATAATTTATAAATAAGAACATATATAAATGTTGGACCATTTTAAGGGTTAAAATTTGTTTTAGACATACCACATTTATCTTATTTAATGAGGAGAGAAAAAAAAAATACAAGTAATTGGATCAAAGTAGATCAAGAGTTTCAAATAAAATCAATGGTTAATAATAGTGATGATGTGACATAGTTGAGGTGCTTGGAAATCTACCCATCTTTATGGAGCATAGATTATATCACCATTGTTAATTAATGTCACCGATGATGCTTCTCCTCTCCTGCCGCGGCAGATTAATTATAAATTAACCGAAAGGTGTTAATTAGTGTAAAAGTTATTATCCTCATGGTCACGGGTAATATATAGTAGATCCTCATGACTTGATCACTGTAAAGTTTAAAGTGTAGGTATCAGATATAAATAAAAGGGAATTGATACGATACTAAAATTGATACCGACTGTGTTAGTATTCATGTTAAATGTGATATTCAAGTTAACTTATTTGTATATTTATGTTAAATGTGACAGATTCAGTTTATTTGTATAATATATCTCAATACACTGCATAAATAAGTTTCATAGTGAAACCGATAATTTGAATGCACACCTATTTAATATGAATACTAATACAGTCGGTATTGATTTTAGTATCACTTTTTTGTATCACTGTAACATTCTTCTAAATAAAATAAAGACAGAAGTTTCACAGAAGTAACCAAAACAACAAAAAGAGTACTTAACAAACATTGTCGGTTCTTTGCTTCTAAAGTACGTGTAATTAATTAGAACATAGATTTCAATCAAAAAAAAAAAAAAAAATAGAACATATATAGATAGATCTGCTCCTAGTTGTAAAGTTTTCTATATTTTACATTGATTTAATTTGCTTTCGTAGATGTAAAAAAATCTTATAAAAAACCCATTAAACAAAAAAAAAAAGTACTTGCATCCTTTTTCCACCGAAATTCAAGAAGGATATATCATATTATATAAGACAAAAAAATGATAAATTTGGTTTAGAATTTTGCGATGATAAATTAATTAAATTGATAATTGTATTTGTATCGAGTATTCTCAATGGATTTTAAATTGAAAAATGATTATAGAATTAATCTCCATCACAAAGTTAATTAATAAAACAAATAAATACATGATGGCCAGAGAATTAAAGGGTCGTTCAATTTTTCTAATAAAGTGGATCGATCGCCAATAATTTAGTTCGTTACACTGCTTTATCAACAGCCTATGATATGGGGCCTGCTTAATTATATATTTAGTGGGCTTTTATTTGCTTTTTATGATTTGCTAATTCTTGTTTTTTGAGGGTGAATTTGCTGTTTCAAATATTTTCCTGGTGATTACTGGTTAATTAGTAATTAATCGAATTTTAATTTTTTTAAGTTAGTTGGATTTCTCAAATTTGAGTCATGAATGTTGTGTTTAAATGGATATTCGATTATAGATATTTAATATCTTCTTTGATCAAATTTGAGCCATGATTGTGCATAATTTCATAACTATTTCAATGCAAGGATATATTTATATTATAGTATGAAAAATATGAAAATGGAGGTACAATTTTTTTTTCATTTTTTTGGGGGCGAGGTTTGAACACATATATCGGCATAAATTTGATTAATAGGTTAATCTCCAGCAATTAAAGTGGTGCCAAAACCATGTTTAATGTGTAGAGTTTGCTTTATTAATTAACTTATTTTTTTAATAAAAGCGTTTGCTTTATTTTTGAAGACTAATTCTTAGATTTAGTAGAAGAATATTCATCATAACTAACTTAAAGAAAATTATTATAATATAACAATTTGATCATATAAATATATGAGGAGGGATCAAATAACCACAACTTTTGGTACCCATCATAACCACAAAATTAAATCTCAAATAAATACATATTTAATGGTTAAATAACAAAATTTTAATTGATGGAATTTTTTTTATATATCATATTTTATGTGTAATAAAAAAATTATATCATTTTGATTTTATTTACATGTGAATTAAACATTAACAAAAATCAACGGTTCAACTTTTATGATTTTTTCTTCTCTCTTGATGGCAATCGAAACAATGTTAAATTTTCATCATTATATATATATATATATGTTATTGAGATGATTTAGAATACATCTAACGGTTTAGATTTAATAATTTATGTATAAATAATAATATGGTTATTAAGGGTACCAAATTTTATGGTTATTGGATCCCTTCTCTAAATATATACCATCATCATGCACATTATTTGGGGTTGCTAATTGTATCTAAGAAAAATTATCCCCTTCGTTATCAAGTTTGAACGCTCTAATGTAATAGATCCAATTATAAACTGAAAGAGGTATGGACATCAATGTTATGACTAACGGTCATTTACCATAACGTAAAATCTTGGGCACTCTACACCAAATGCACTGACTATGAAGATCTTGTTGTAGGATATATGAACATCTATATACGTAGGTATGAACACTAGATCTCGGTGAATGAGAGGAACTTAATAGGGAATGACAAAATCTCAAATATTCTAATTTTTGACCAAACAAATTAAAAGTTTGTCTGACGCAGCTAAAATCTTATATATATATAATTATCTCAACTCTTTCTTCTGAAAAAAAAAATCATTTCAAATCATCAAAAACAGCAAATTGAGCAGGCCCACAATTAATAAAAAGCATGTGTTTGGGTACATGTGAAGCTAAATGATGTGTTTTAAAAATTATTATTGTTATGAGGTCGCGGGTTCGAAACTCAGATAGGGTCTTTTATAGACATTTAAATTTGAGTGGCTTGACCCTCATCTTTATCTCAAAAATTATTATTATTGTTATGATCTATTAGTGGGTCAATTGCTTGGTCAGCGGAAAAAAAAATTTATTGAGAGGTAATAAGTTGGCCATCAAATCAATCGAGAACTAATAATGTGATCAATTTGATAGACTAAGCAATGTAATTTAATAAGATTTAATTTTCTTTAATTAATTACATTTTGATTAAATTTAATTTAGTATTAATTTTACACAATTCAATGCTCTTCAACATTTCAATGGTTTCTAAAAAAATTGCTTATATATATTTCTTTTAATGCTGAGATTTGTTTTTTTTTTCTTCGGCAGAAAGTGGCTATTATCATTCGTCTAAAATAAATAAATAAATAAATTTGACATCAGTAATCGTCCCATCGGTTTCTTGTACAACTATTTAAGTGAAACCTAAAAGATATATAATACATCACATTCTGATTTCCAAAAGGAACCTGCTTTTTTAATCAGATGGTCGGGATCGGTTATCGCACTGATCTCAAAGTATTTCTGTATTTGTCTCACCGATCTCAAAATACTTCGGTGTCAACGGATCAAGAAAAACATATTCTGCTTTTGTTTTTAGAAAAGCAGGTGATCCTGATCCAAGCATGTAGTATATTCTATGAAAGATGAGAAAGCGATAAAAAGTTTTTGATTCTAAATTTCTAAAATACAAAATAAATTTTGACACCGAAATTTGTTAATTAAATCTATAGTAAAACTCATTGAATAATTACATAAGTAAAAAAAAAAACAAAAAATTCAGAAAAAAAGCTTAGAAATTGCACTAATAAAAAACAATGACTTAATTATCGTAACCACTAGTACATTCACCACACTATATATATCAAACTATATCCTTACTCCTAATAAAAGGATATTAGATTTTTTACAGGAAAGTTTTATCTTCCCCAAAAAAGAAACCTCAGCCGTTGATTGTTTACTTAGATTGATTACCACCGTTGACGTATATTAATGTCCCGGCCCATTAAAATTTAAGACCCGTGCATATTAATTTCTTCACAATGGATGAGCTTTCGGACTTTTATTATAAGATATAATAATTTCAGCCCAAAGCAACGCGTGGACTCTTTACTAGTAATGCCTCAAATGTGCATCTGGCAATTATAGTTCCGACAATTAAATTAATAGTTGAACTCGACGCTTTCCTATTTTGAGTCCTGCCCAATGATTTATATCAGTGTATAGTATAATTAATAGCTATTCAACTTTTGACTGGCAGAATTTCCTACTTTTAGCCGTTTGTAGAGACAATCAGACAATGGTAATAATAATAATAATAATACCTATATCAAACTGGTAAATATACCTATATATATGACACTCATATAAAATCGAATTTAATTTCCTCTTTCCGCACGTACTTTAGAGTCATATTTGACCCAAAATGTTCTCTCTTTTTTTATCGTCATAATTGTATTAAAAGAGGGCTTTCTGATTTTTATTTTTTATTGTGCCTTAATAAATTTGTACAATCAAATATTTATAGGAAAATGTTACTTTGGAGCTCAGGGCTGTACGATTTGACGATCTAAAGGTTTAGACAAATTTCTATCACCTCCATTTTTGTTTCAAATGGAGACATATTTGAGTGTACCTTATGTAAAGATTTTCTTAAATAGTCTCACTAATCAAGTTATTTTTCTTAATGATGAATAACTAATTTATTTTTATACGTGACCTTGATTAGGGTTAGAATACTATTATTTCTCCTCCTTTTATTTGGAGTTCCAGACGTCACGACCCAATTTTTTTTTAATAAATATAGGACTTATTTTTTTTGTAAGTGATATTTTTATGCATAAGCTCAAAATTTTAATTCACTCTTACATTGTTTTTAGTACCAATTTCGAATGCACCTAAAAAATTTTTGGACAATTTTTAAGTTACTATAGTTAAAAAAATGATTGGTTTGATTAATTATGTCATACTAAAGTATCTAAATAAAAGAAAACTAAATTATATAAGTTGTATTGTATATATTTTGTTAAGTAAAAGTAAGATCATACGAGTACATTGAGCTGTGTATTTAATCAAAAATTTTGATAATGCATTTGAATTATATTTTTGACTTTTTGTTCAAGCATGAATTTTGGTCTTGACTATTTACTGATATTATGTTTATTCTAAACCAAACAATTAAAATTGATCGAGAAAATGATGAAATTGTGCATTCAAATGTAAAGCGAGAAAAGAGAAGATTTTCATATACTCTTGGTCAAAAAAATGGTGCTACTGCCGACCAGCTTTAAATGCTTCGATCTGCCTAGTTTTACTGTTACAATTGGATTGAAAATAGTATCTAAATATCACAAAAAGAATATGTTCATGGCATCTATAGGTTTCCAATTTATGATATAAGTTACAAAATTTGATTATCTGTTGCGAAATTTGTACGTCTATGGATGTATAAACATATGTTGTCTGCGGCCGCAAGATGTCTCTCTTATAAAAACTGAGAACGAGTGGTAGCTCAATCAGATAGAAGAGTTCTAAGACTATTATCTTCCATTACAACGTTGGAGCTGCTGCAAATATGTTAAAAGAAAGTTATTTTTATTTTTTATACTTAAAAAAAGGATGAGTTTACTGTCTTTTAATTTAGAATATTCATAAAGAATCTTCCAACTAATTTTCAAGCTTCCGTTGTATTTTGTGGATTAAAATTGGGTTAACAAAACTCAAAGTTATAAGTCTGTTTATCATAATTGTCTATAGCATTATTAAGTTTGAAAATGGGAGACCTGATTGCAAATGCGGATTGATTAGCTCATAGGGCTTGCTCGGCAGTCTATTGACTTAAATATTTAAGTATTGTTAAGCCATACTTGTTCAAAAAAAGATAAAGAACTTAAGAAAACTTAAACCTTAAATTATGGATATAGAAGTGTTACCCCTCTGCAAAGCAAAGGACTACATTTTATCTATCCGTCTAACTAAAAAAGAACTAGAACTTGTTAATAAACAGGATAGTTTTACTTTAGAGATGGTTTGTATCAAAGTGTTTACATCAATTATAGCTTTCTTAAAAATTCAGGTAAGGCTTAAGCTTCGGTCAAAAAAGGTTTAGGCCCTGTTCGGACACCATCCCATGGCTACTGTTTGTGTGGGTGAAAAAAAATTCAGTCTTACAGAATTTTTTCTTACCCACACAAATAGTGACCAATCCATGGGAAATGTTCATGTCTGAACACACCCTTAAGGAGAAATTTTAATTAGTACTAAGGAACTTGTGTTCTGAAAAATTAAGAGACTAAAAAAGCTCAAAAAAATCTAAGAGAGCCGGTTGCCCAACATGCACATGAATCATAATATATAACCCACGACAAGAAGAAATTACATCCACACCCAAGCCAATTTGACTATAGAAAATAGTGAAAATACAGTGTCTCTCTTTGTCTGCAAAGGTCAAGAAGGAGACCTCGAAACCTCAACCAACTCAACAGTCCAACTACAACCACATTCAACCATACCATAAAAAAAAATTAGAGTAATACATACCGTCCACATAAAAACTGTGTATAACATCTATGGGAGTCCGTATTTGCTGCGATCCAAATTGGATCTCAGGGTCTAAGATCTGGATCCATCGGATACAGTTTTTAGGGGGGGTTTTAAAATAATCAGAAACGTCGGATGATCTGATCAGGATCTCAGGGTCCTGTGATCCGATTTGGATCGCAGCTGATTTCAGCGCGCGTTCATACATTACATTTCAGAATATATCTATTACGTTTTCGGGACGTATCTGTTACGTATCTATAAATTTATAAATTCTAAAATAATATTACAAGGACAGAGGGGTACAAAACAAAAGGCCAAATCTCTGCCATGCCACATCTCATTCCGCTGTAGATAGAGATGTAACATCATATAAATAATACGGATAGCTCATAGCTCGATCGGTGCAGGCGGCCCGTGCGTGCGAGCTCGGGATCTGCTGGCGCGCGTCCGGATCTGCGCTGCAGATCCGACGGTGAGCAAGACCTCGGGATCCGTGAAAAGTACTGAGTCCGGATCTCGAAATTTGGCGCACCGTCGGATCTACAGCGCAGATCCGGACGCGCGCCAGCAGATCCGACTCGGTGCGTGCGGGGCCGTGGAACATGAATGCGCGCAAGAGAACAAACACGGCCGCACGTGTGGGCACAATGTGGGGCCCCCCTTAAATTTTTTTTTTTTGATTGAGGCCCCCTTAATTCATGGCATCACCCAAAGTAATCATTGGGCTTGACACGTGTTCGCCTCCCACTGGCCTCCTACACGCACGGGTATCTTCTCTTTTTTTTTTTTTTGAGGGTAAAATGCCCGTAGGCTTGGTATCTTCTCTTTTGACCGCCCTCCTACTTTGATTTTTCCTTTTTTCTTTGTTTGTTTTTTGTTGTTTTTTGTTGCAATGCTTTGGATTTTTGGAGAAAATATTTGTCATCTTTCGTTTGTCCTCCTTAAATATCTTTCACCAAGATTTCATTAAGATTCTAGTTCAAGATTCAGATTGTCACTAATTATGTATTTATTTTGACTCTAAATATCGGGTCCCACCACTTAATAGTTAAATTTGTTGTATTATAGCGTTATAGTAAATAACTGTCTGCGCAAATATGGTGTTCATACCTATCCTTCTGGGTGTTCATACCTACCACATTGAGGTGTTCATACTCGACGTAATTGGTGTTCATACATATGCATCGGAGATTCTGCGTGGGCTGTTAAAGATTCCACGTTTTAGTGAATGATTATGTTAGGATTGGTCAAAGATTCCACGTTCCGGTGAATGACCGTCCGCGCCAATTTGAGTGTTCATACAATGTACTGTCGGGTGTTCATATCTTATGTACAAGAGGGTGTACTATTAGGGGACATTTAAGGGAGATTTTTTGATGCACCTATTTCATATATGCATATTAACCAGACTTGCACCTATATTTGTACCTAAAATCCTAAGTTCATTTGTATTTAGGTAGAAGATTGTCTAGAATCAAGTTACTTCTGTGATTTGGTCCTATTTTCAGGTAAATGGAGCTTATAGAGCTATTACGGACTAAAATTGGAGCAAGGAGCAAAAATAGGCGAAGGAGCACAAATGAGCATCTAATTATGGGTCACAACTACCTATTTTCGGAAGGAAATCAAGAATAGAACTCCTATTTCCATGTCATGCTAGCTCACAACCGCCATATCTAAATCAAGGAAACGCGCAGAGAGCCAATTTAAGCGACAGACAGGCTATTTCAAGGCCAAGCTCTCTTTGGAATGCTAATTGCGGACCGTACCTTCCTATTTGCGGAACGCAGTCAGTTCAAAACAGAACAGAACACCTATTTTCTGGCGCATGCTATTTCTGGCGATCTCCTTTAGGATTTTTCCCTTAATTTCGCCCCAAGAAACCAGAAGTTAGACGCCTAAATCTGAGACATCTTCTCCTATAAAAGAGACCCCTTGGGGTGCTCTCAGATTGTCTTTGTCATCGATCATCATCTTGTGCTAGTTGTTAGGTCTCATGTGTTGAGTTAGTCTAGTTCATAGTTTAGTCGAGAGTCGTGTCAAGAAAGGAGCTCAACGCCGTTGGATCAAAGGAGACGGTTACCACCCTCTTCCTAAGCTTACTCGGTGCTTTCTTTTCTCTTACTTTTGTTTATTTGTTGTAGTCATGTCTAGGTCCGAGTAGTCGTCTTTGTTCTTGGGGTTTAGGATGATGTTTGTATGTATGGATTAATTGAATACTTGCTTTTAACGTTTATGCATTGAAGTTATTTTCATATTTGCTTTGAGCTTATTCATAATTGTGCTTGAATTGTTTTCTTGTTCTTTGATATGATCCTGTGGATGTATGTTCGTATCTAGTTGGTAGATTTATATCTTCTTAGGCCAAAATTGCTAATTGCATGAGAGTGCACTTGTAGTAGCTCACCCTATTTTGATAGACCTGTAGATTGGGCATAGTCTAGTTGGAAAACTTAACGTCAATTGATAGAGATTCAATACTTGCACTATTTGGGTAGATAACTTGTTGTCCAATTGTATCCGAGAGAAGAAGTTGTGGTTATAACGTGAGTTAAACCGTACTTGTGATCGAAAGCAAATCGGGTTTAGGTTAGAGATAATCTAAAGATTTCGAATTGATCTAAAAGTCTTTAAAAGTGCCAACAAACGAGAGTTGAGGGACTTGTAATTGCTTTGGGTTAGTTGGGGATCGGTAACTTTGATCAACAATAGAAACTGAGCTTGAACTGACTCTGATCTGTTCCCTGCGGATAGCATTGGTGACAGGTGTGAACCGTACCAAGCAGAGAACAGACAGAGAACCACAAATTTGTACATCTTGCGGTTCGCACCCTCCCGGGTGCGGAACGCAGGCAGTTAGTCCAAACATCAAACTGATTCTGAAAACCCTAGGAACGTTTGTTTAATAATTGTTTTAGAGTCTTTTATTTACTGTTATTTACTAATTTGCATCTGTTAATTATTAGAAAACCAACTTCAAACAAACCCCCCCAAATTGCTTTGACTAAGTTTGAGTTTGATTTAGTTTGGTTCAATTTTTTGGTAGCTCGAATTCAATTTAGTTCTGCTATATTTTTTTCTTAATTTAATTTGGATTTGGTTCATAATTGCTCGATATATAATGATTTGTACATAGTTTGAACTAATTGTCAGAATTATTTGTCATAATATAATTATTTAATTAATTAATTAATAAAATATACTTATTTTATTGCTATATTAATTAAAATACCAACTTTTCAAGCACAATTCATTACTAAATATATATAATATAGGTAATTAATTTTAATAAAAAAATGAAAAACAATATACTTACTTTTGTCTAATTATGTATGTTGATATGAATAATAAATATACAATTATAATAATTGAGTTTGATTCGAGTTCGAACTAGTTCGGTTCGGTTTAGTTCGAATTCGATTTAGCTCGAGTTTGATTTAGTTCAAGTACGATTTAGATCAAATTATATTCGATTTGATTCATCTGCACCCCTCACGACACAGAAATAATAGATATAAAGAAAAAAGAAAAAACAAAATTGAATTTCACTGTAGATGGATGGATGAATCATGAATGGAGAGGTCGGAGTCTACAAGAAGGCTCATTAATTGGTTTCGACGGCACCGATGTGATTGTCAACTATTCAATTCAATTCAATTCGATCGGATTGGATTGAATTGGGATTTTGATCTGATCGTGATTCCAATCCTCCCATCCATCGAGCCCTGCACCGACTTTGGTTTGTGTTTCCTGCCGGTCTCGTCTCTCTCACTCGGATACATACAAGTCCCATAAATATATATCCCACTTTTCGAGCTCCATGGAAAATAACAACTACAAGTAGTAGTAGTGTTGCAATTTGTAGAACGGAGGGAGAATGCTGACCATTTTGATTCCATCATTGGACCCACATGAATTGATATGATATATATAAGTTTAAGTTTAATAATAGCAATAAAATAACGGTCAGGCATGAGAACAGCAAAGATATTACTTGGAACAACAAAAATTTTTCATTTATAATATGATTTTCTCAGATTTCCTTACATATAATTAAGAGATTTTACTGTCCTAAGTAATATGGTTGTTGTCTTTAGACCCGACCTAAAAAAATCTATTTGGAATTCAAATTCATGGTCGTTTTTTTTTTAAAATAGTTAGAAATAGTTAAAAATCTCAAAAATAAAAAATAAAAATTTTGTATCCTATCACCATGTTTGGTTAGGGAATAAAGTTAAAGAGGCACAACTCACTATGACAAGTTATGACACTATAAAATATTCTTGTTTGATTGAGTAAATGGAGGAATAAGAAGAGAACATTCATCATTTTATTGTTATATTAACTATAATATTCTTTCTATTATTATTAATTTTCTATTATTATTATTAATAATAATATTCGATTATAGTTAATAATATCATTAATATTTAATAATTAATAATAATATTAATTATTTTACTAATAATAATTTAATATCATTATTTTATTAATAATGATATTAGTATTATAATTAATAATATCATTAGTATTTAATAATTAATAATATTATTTTATTGTTATGATAATTATATACTATTATTAACTTTATTGCTATTACTATTCTAACAATATTATTATTATTATTATCATTATCATTATGATTATGATTATTATTATTATTATTATTATTATTATTATTATTATTATTATTATTATTATTTTTACTATCATTATAAAATATTAATTGATTTTATTATTTTTTTATTATTTTTTATTATAATTATTAACATTATATTTTAATTGTTAATATTGTTATTAGTGTCCTTATCATTAATATTTTCTTGTTATGTTAATTATATATTATTATTTTATTTTGAAATTGATATTACTTTTATTACTTTCTTAATTTTATCTTCATATTTATAGTACTATAATTATGTTATTAATATTATTATTTAATAAAATATTATAATTATTATATTAAGCATTGTATTATTTTTTGTCATTATAGATAATATTATTTCTTAAAATAATAAAATAATAATATACTACTATTATTATAATTATTATATTATTTTATTATTAACACTATTATATTATTTTATTATTATTACTATCGTTATTACATTATTAAAGTGTGTGATAAGATTAATTACAAATATTTTTTTTACTAAATGTCTATGCCTCATGTTGCTTAAATAGGAGGAATAACTTATACCACCTATTTTGGCTAGCTCCTTTATTTAAGGAGCCAAAATTCCATGCTATTCTCTTTTATGCATGAGCTACTTATCCATGTTTGGCTCTTTAAATGGAGTATAAGGGTGTTATTCCTCATTTATTCCCTAACCAAACATGGTGTATGAGATTTCGATATGTAGAATGCACCTGTCGAATCGGATGGACCATCGGAGTTATGATTGTTGAGATACGAGCGCATAACACCGACGCTATTTTGTTATGCATAACACGGTAACCCAACTCTTATTATTATTATTATTTATTTAATAATGATTTTAACTTCTTGTTTCTAATTAAGACTTTTAATATTAACTTTACCTTCTAATGTTGCTTTATACAATTGGATCATTTCTAGGATGAAAACACAAAGGTTGAGCAAGAGCAACAATAGACCTCTCCATTTTGGTATTCTCTTCAGGCCCCAGCTGAAAGGCACAAGGCCTCACCCTGGGCCTTCCTTCCATTATTCATTGTTGTTCAATTCAATCCCATACCGTTATTTCAACCCTTAATGCAATCAACTAACTTGCCATAATTATTCCTAATAATTATCATGCATCATGATTCATGATTGGCGGAGAAAATAATTATTTGACATATAATTTTCTAGAAGCTGCACATCGACTTGATAATGATGAATAGTGCATGATATCATCTGCCAGTTCATATTAATTGGCCAGGCTATAAAGATTAATTATGCGATTAATTCATGAGTTGAATTTTCTATGTTTTTTAGAGGTGGAAGGAACTAATTATTACTAATCTTTTTAATAAAGTGAGTTTCCTTTGAATCGTTTAGGAATTAATATATGTATGCTTTATTTTTCTCGGTTTTAGTTTCTAAATGAAAATAAAAAATAGAGTAGTTCATTCCTTTTCGTTCCATCAAACTAATATTCATCTTTGTTTTGTGTTTTCCTTTTTTTATTATTGGAAAAAAAAAATGCGTCGGACAGGGATATGCTCGGCTTCGACCTACCTTTTTCATTACCAGTAAAGAGCCCACACGTTGCTTTTGGACTGAAATTGTTATTTCTTATAATAAATTTTTAAGATAATATGTAATGGGTCTTATATTGAGAAAATTGGTATGGGCCTTACATTTTAATGGGCTCACATTAACGTCAACGAGCATTAACGTAAATCAACGGTTTTGATCTATCAAAGAAAATGATCAACGTTTAGGTTTCTTATTTGAGGAAGATATCAATTTCATGTCATTTTTTTCAATATACAGAAAAGATATAAAATTTCATGCATCCTTTTAAAGTTTAAACACATCAAAATTATGTATAAAAGCGTGACAGACTTTATCAGTAGCAGGTTGGTGATACATGAAAATGGAATTCTAAATTAAACAACAAAAACAGAAGATATATAATTTTCTGATCATAAGAAACAGAATAACGTAATAAATGATACCAAACGCATGCACCTAATTTTTGAATTTCAGATATATAGTGCGGAATCTTCATGGCCAACCACTGACCATACTCATGGTAGGTAGGTTTTTAATTATTTATATCAGTGTAAATTATGTATAATGTTTTTTTTTTTTTTTTGAGATAAAAGATGAGGGTCAAGTCACTCAAATTTAAATGTCTATAAAAGACCCCCCATCCGGGTTTCGAACCCGTGACCTCCCACACGGAAAGCATTGCTCTTAGCCACTAGACGAAAAGCTGGTTCTTAGTAAATTATGTATAATGTTACTTAAATTATTTACAAAGATAATTGCTGTGTTTGTTGTGTTTACAGACGACCTTCATCGATCACACTCATTATTATTTAGAATTGTGTGCGTATTTTGCGAAGTAAAAAAGTTGCTCGATCTGTCTTACGTACAATCTTAAATTTCAAAAAATTGATTCAATAAATATAAATTAATGACAACTGAATATATAATATAGGAAATAATGAGTAAAGATAGCGTGAGCTTAAGCTCACGGGGCTATTCCATGAACGCACCTTAAAAAATATATCAAATCACCTCCAAATTTTGATTTATATGGCTCAATAAATTCTGTATATCAAAATTATATGAGATACAAAAATTTTTCATTTTTGAAAATTTCAAATGTGACTCTATAATATTAATAAAATAATCAATGTTTCATGTATCATTTTAAAAAATCTCAAACAAATACTTAAAAATTTTCAAAAATAGGGAATTTTTGTATCCCATATGATTTTGATATAAAGAATTTATAAATCAAAATTTGGTGATGATTTGATATGTTTTTGGAGATGCCCTCTCGGAAATAATAATTATCTTCCATATATATATATAGTTTCAGAAAGGACCTCCGACCATAATTTGGATCATCCGATCAGGAATTGAGGATCACGGGAACAACGACAATCCAATAATTTTTTTTTTTTTTTTTTTTAAGAGAAACATCGTGCGTCTATTGAAAAACCTTCTATACGTCCATAGACGTATATACAATGTAACCGATATATTCCGGAATGTAACAGTTACATCATGAAATGTAACCTATGAATGCTGCGGACGATTTTTTTGTGGACGCTGGGTCTTACTCTTTGTTTTTTTCATATGATGTAATGGTAGTACGGTGCCATTGAATCGGTGATAAATATATAGGCCTCACAGTCACAGTCTCAGAGTCCTTGATTCCTCAGAAGCTATACATACCTATACATACTATATTGAATTAATCAATTAATGGAGATCACAAGTCTCACGACATGCAGTTCTTGATCATTCATTCATTTGCTCTGTTTCTCATTAGGAATTAGGACGAAGGGTTGGGAGAATCCGAGAATATATGTGGGCATAAGTTGCATGCAGGAAACTGATTTGACATGAAATTATAACCTTTGTTTGGTCTTTCTGGATGATGAATTTCAATTCATTGTTAAATACCCGTTAAATACATTTGAGATTGCTGCACAGAACATAGCCACATAGGCAATATATATATTCAATTCATAGATGAATATGCGATAGGATATGCGGATCTTCTTTTCTGAGGCTTTGGAATAACAAATCAACAAATACCAACTAAACTGATTTATTTACAGGCGAAAATAAAAACAGTGTATAGCAATTCCAAACTAAACGTTTAAACAAAATATATAATTAGAAACTCAATTAAACAAAATTAAATGCGACAATTAATTTATGGATTATAATGACTTAATTATTTTTAAATTCCAGAAATCATGTATTTAATTACCAAGTAATTAATAAAGAGAGCATATAAATCCCAAATTAGTCAATTACAAATTAAACCCCTCTGCTTGTAATTAAGCATGTTGTGATAGTGGGTATCATATTTTATAATCATCCCCACGATCTCAACACATCACCTTAATTAAATCACTTGATTAATTCATCTTTCAACATGACTACACGTAATATAATATAGAGTAACAGCTAGCGTCCATCCTTTTTACTTATCCACTGGTCCACCGTATTTTTAATAAACAAATATCATTTTATTCTTAAATATATACAACAACTGTGGTAAGCACATGAATGCACGTAATGTGTCAGAACTGCAAAAAAATGGATAGATAACCTACTTTATAAGGTGAACTCTATATGTTTTTCCATAATATAATCTTTTCTCAACAGGTAGGCATCTAACATTTCGCAACTTTGAACCGACTGTTATGTGCACTAATCCAAACCAAAATTAACAAAAAATAGAATGTGGGTAAAATATTTAACAATCGACGATGATGAGTCAAACCCCAATACATACGTGCAATTGGATATATAATTAGGTTCACACGAGTGAGGCAAATTAAAATTAAAATTAAACACTCATCACACGTCGGGACCGTTAATTTGTTTATAACACTAATGATGGAATTAACACGCATCGTGCTAGCAAAAAGAAGCTTTTTTTTTTTGGGTGTGTTTAATTAATTAGTGCAATTAAAAGTGCCCTTCGGTGAGAAGTGAGAATCACATATATAGTTTTGTGCTTATAACAATGCCAATTATATATATATATTACTCACTTTATGGGTTGGATTTGAAATCATAATTTATTTTCCAAACAAATGTTTGAAACATCATAGGTTTCATGATCATAATTTATAAATACGCATTTTAACTAAATTTCAATATTAAGAACCAGCTTTTAGTCTAGTGGCTAAAGGCAACACTCTCTATGTGGGAGATCGCGGGTTCGAAACCTGGATGAGAGGTCTTTTATAGACATTTAAATTTGAGTGGCTTGACCCTCATCTTTATCTCAAAAAAAAAATAAATAAAAAAATAAAAAATAAATTTGAATATTATTTAACAAAATGGAATTTGAAATCGTTTCACTTGTTCATCAGATCCGATCATCAGGATGCATGAGTCAAGTTGGATAGTGGCCTAGTGGGGGCAGTCTGACCGTCATAAAGTAGGATCCAATATCTTATAGGTATTGTTCGGCAAGGTAGTTGGCTTAAATATTTAAGCTTCACTAAGCCACACTCGTTCGGAAAAAGAAAAAAGGACTTAAGAAAGCTTAAGCCATAAGCCATGGGTATTGCTTCCTTAGGAATCTGGGTAAGACTTAAGCCCCGGTCAAAAGGAGGCTTAAGGAGAAACTTTTAATCCATGCCAAGGAGCTTGCATTTGGAAGGATTAAGAGACTAAGAAAGCTAAAGAAAGTCTAAGGAGGGTTAAGGAGGAGTTGCCGATATATTGTTATGAGACTTATCGTAGCTTCATAAGATTTAGGCTACTATCCGTATATAATAACAAATTATGTTATGATATTTAATTTAGATCCTTTTATTGGCTTTAAGATTCATGTATGCAATTTGGTCTCTCTGTTTTTTGAATCCAATGGCTCGATTTGTGCATAAATCTTAGTACCAATTGAATGATAAAAGATATCGTAGTATGATTTGCTATTATGTACGTAGCATTGTAGCCTAATTCGTTTTATAATAAAATTTGTGTACAGTTTTTTCTCTTTAAAAAAAAAAAACAAAATATAGGGCGCTCTAGCAAATACTGCTCTCTGTCTATTACTATTTGTACAAGACTTGCTGTCTTTGTACAAATTTTAATGTCATCGAATAATTATTGAATTAAGATTCTCTAATGTAATTCATAATTTGAGAGTTACTACCTGGTCTCTATTTATAAGGGGTCCTATGAATTTTAAACACTGATTGTTTTGTCTGGCCGAGGTCCAAAACTAACGGTGCAAATCTGAACACAAAACAACTCAAAATTTGAGTTAACTCAGATGATACGTACTCATAATTATTAGCTTAATTAACAGACTCAAATTAATCTGATAATGATTGCAGTCGAAACTGTGCTAGCTGCTTCTTGACTGCTTCCTCGGATCAGACCTAATTAAGAAGGCAATCCGCCAATCCATATTTCTGTTGAGACCAGAATCCATAACTCGAAACGGCAACAATTATTCACAAGTTATCCTCTGCCACAAGCAATTCCCAATTTGACCTGAAATGTCAAATGTGCAGTATTGCAAGCAAAGTCCTCCGAGAGCTCTGCCCACCATATCTATCAACACTGTTCAGTGAGATTGGGAAACTAATACACATAAACATGCACTGTTTCAACTTTCATGCATGTGACAAGTGAAAGGAAATTTATAAGAGCAATACCTAGCGTCCATAGAAGAACTATCCATAGAGTCCATAGATTACATTTTAGGATGTATTTGTTACATTTCGTACACATATATGGATGTATAGATGGTTTTTCAGTGGACACAGGATATTTCTCAATCAGAAACTTCATGCGTCAATTGATGGACGGTCCATATAAGTTACACTGTGAGTGTAACTGTTATATCTGAATCCACATGGGATCCATTTGTTATACTACTAGTAAAAGGCCCCCGCCTTGCTTTGAGCTGAAATTGTTATTTCTTATAATAAATTTTTAAGATATTATGTAATGAGCCTTAAATTGAGAAAATTGATATGAGCTTTAAGTTTTAATGGGTTGAGATATTAAAGTACGTCAACAGTGATAATCAGTATAAGTAAACAATCAACGACTGAGATTTCTTTCTTAGGGAAGATAGATCTTTTATGTCAAAAAATCCAATATACTTTTATTAGGAGTAAGGATTTGTTACTTCTACAAACCGTTCATCAATAGATGGTAGGTCTTACGGTTTCTCAATTTATAAGGCCCACCACACGCGCAATATGCATATATATGTACAGTAAGGCCGTGTTCGGTGACACATTATTTGATGGGAATGTAGTTGGAAATGGAACCCAATCCCCAATTTCTATCCAAACATGTTCGGTAGGCAATTTTCAGGTCATGGGAATGTGTAAGAATTCCCACTTTCCAACCCATTTGTATGCAAAATGGTGGGAAAAAAAAATATATGTCGAGACTTAATTTTTTTTTTGCCCACGAAGGAAGGCTTGCTCTCTCAACTTAATAATTTACTTTGTTAAATGGATCATTATTCATTAGACGACTTGGTGCTGATGTGCTGCAATTCAACTATCTTCTATATATAGTATTTTTTTAAATCATTGCTTAAATTATTTTAACAAGCAAATTTTGTCAAAATTATGTCTGATTTTATTTTTTTGTTATAATAATAATCCTCTTTAATAATTTAAAATGATATATTTAGGAGTCCGGCTACGGTGCTTCTGTAAGTATTTCGGACCGAAACGCTTTCGATCTAATTTAAAAAATCCGTCGTCTGAAATTTTGATTCAAATAGCTCATAATAATCTTGACATAATTATCTTGTAGATCCCAATATTTTCTATTTTATGAAAATTTTAGCTATTTTTAATGATATTTTAAAGAGTGGCATGCAAATTTGATTTATTTTTAATTATTTTAAGAGTCATAAAAAATTATTAAAAATAGTAATAAAGTTCATAAAATGGTAAAAAATTGCCATCCAACTTTTATACTGTTATTTTTTTATTGAAATATTGTTTACATTTATTAATAAGAAGATATTGTACATATAAATTCCATTAAAAAAATAGGATTTCCCATAATATAACCGAACACTCATTTTTATATACCCATAACTATACTCCATAAATATGGGTTCCCATAAATTAACTAGTAGGTTCTCGTACCCATAAAATCTCATTCCACGTAATCTCACGACAACCGAACACGCCTCAAGTAAGTTGCCTTGCCTTGCCTTCTTGCCCGTGCCAAAAAGATTGGACAGTTTGATTGATTGACTGATATCTCTCTCGTCACTTATCCCTTTTTTAACAGTGAGCATGCGCGTGTGGTCGGCAAAGGTTGAGGCGCACTGTTGGGGAAAGTGTCAAAGTGCTCACTCGATCACACGTGTGGGTGACCAATGCGGACAATGCTCGATGGATCATGGATGGATGGATGCATGTCCAAAAAAACAACCCACAACATATATATGAATATCCTTTTTGACTGATCATCCCTTTTCAAAGGGTTTGAATTTCATTTTTTGGAATCAAAATGTACGGCGATATAATAGTCTATGAATGTCTACGGCGTAATAGGTTTTGTAACTTTCTGTACAGTATTTAAAGTCTGGACAACATTAATAGAGGCAGATTTTGGTACCGGCCAGCACTGTGGCTATGTATCATGTAGGCGCATGGCTGCCTAGATAGGTAAGTGAACTATTAATTTCGGAATTCAAAAAAAAAAACTATTAATTTCACCTCAAAAAAAAAAAAAAAAACTAATACGAACAGGATAAAAAGTGAAAAGTAGAATTATATGTATGTATTGTATAGTGCGTAGGGATCCGAATCCGCTGTTTTTTCTAAAAAGAAAAACAAACCTTGCTTTTTCGATCAGATGGTCAGGATATATAGATTGCTGTACCGATCTCAAAGTATTTCGGTGTTTGCCGCACCAATCTCAATTACTTCGGTATTTGTTAACCGTCGGATCAAGAACTGCCTTTCTTTTTAGATCTGTGTAGGGGGCACAAATATTTCAAAGTTTTGTTATTCGCTCGTGTCCAGTTCAATAAGAATTCATAATTAGCTCGTTCAATTTAAATTTGATTTAAGTTTGAATCAAATCAGTTCGATTCGAATTTGAGACAAATTGAATTTGAACTCACCCTAGTTTGATTTGAATTGGATATGAATCAAATTTGAACTCACCCCAATCCTATTTGAATTGGACACGAATCGAATTTGAGAACTCACCCCAGTTCGATTCGAATTGGGGACGAGTCGAATTTGAACTCACCCCAGTTCGATTCGAATTGGGGACGAGTCGAATTTGAACTCACCAAGTTCGATTTGAATGGGAGACGACTCGAACTTGAAGTCACCCCACTTTGATTCGAATTGGAGATGAGGCGAATTTGAATCACCCCAGTTGGATTTGAATGTGAGACGAGTCGAATTTGAACTCATCAAGTTCGACTCAAATTAGAGACGAGTCGAACTTGAAGTCACCCCACTTTGATTCGAATTGGAGATGAGTCGAATTTGAATCACCCCAGTTGGATTCGAATTGGTGACGAATCAAATTTGAACTCACCCAAGTTCGATTCGAATTGGACACGAATTGAATTTGAACTCACCCAATTCGATTTGATCAATTTGCGAGCCAAAAAGGACTCAAATATGATAATGGTCCTAGCCGTATGATGGCTATAATAACTTATCTTACTCTTACAAAATTGCCTTGCCTCCCATTTCGAAGCCTTTGTCACCATTCCTCTGAGCTGAGCCTAAGACCACCAAACTCAATCTATTTTTCCTTGTTGTCCTCCTCCCATCCTCTATGTCGCCAACACCATCGAATCATCGATACAACCAAACTAGGATCTCTATGCTAAGTGACCTTCACCTCTTGCCTCTCACCCTCAATTCACATGTCTCCAAATCAACCTCGACGATCTTCATTAACCTTCATGTGTTTCAATTATGAAAGTGATGGTTATAGCAACCATCTCAATCGCAGAAAAAGTGTCCTCTCATCCTTAGATCTAAGAAGAGAGAGAGACATAAGCTTGTTGTAGTTCTATCTTGTAAAAAGATTTATCTGGCCTTAGCCCCATATTGCCTTCAACATGCACAACCTCATCTTAATCAACGAAGTCCTACAACATACCACATAATACTTAAGATTCAAATGCTTAACATTTAGGGGTAATGTCTCTACAACTTTCTAATCTTTTCACTTGTGGCAAGTTGTTCCTTAATTTTGTAATTCTGACAAACACCTCCTCCAGTCTATCTAAGTTGTGACAATTGCACCCCGACATCTAATTAACCCATTTGTACTCAATTTTAAATATTAATTGTCAATAAGTTTTAGATAATTATCAATGCTTCATAAATTACAATTTCATAAAACATAGACACTTTAAATATTAATGCAAATGCATGTAAGATAATTTTGTCTTTTTACACTTTTAAATGGAGTATTAGTATAATTGTTATGTTGAAATTTAATGCTAGCATATATGATACTTGTGCTCATGGAAAGAAGTATGCACAGGTTTTAGTATTACCAAAACTATTAATATCCGGTAGTCAGTGGTCCTAGAGAAAATTTTTTTATTAGGATAAGATTTTATATTGCATTTAGTGAAATCCTACGAAGAGTTCATAATTGATAGAAAAAAAATAATCCAGTCCAACCTAATTAATATTTTCCTCTAAAAACAAGTATTTTAGAGGAATAAGTTCCTATTAAGAATTGATAGTATAGTCTGCTGAACAGTGAATACAAATTATTTCTTATAGAATCTCAATTCCTATAGAAATCTACAGAATTTGTGTTTGCCGAACAGACCCTAAAAGTCTTATCTTATGATATATATATTTTTTAATCAAATAAAAAATATATTTTTTAAGATATTCTTTGATCGATAACGCCAACGTCACTCTGTTCTCAACATCGCATGAATCCAATAAAAATAAAATGGATTCGATTGTGGTCAAAAGGGCGAGGGACCCCAAACCGCCCGTGCAGATCCATCGGGCTCTGAGAAAGCAGCAAAAAAAATACTTATTCCGATTAATAATTTTACCCATTTCGATAACTCAAAATCAAATCCTCAAATTAAGTGCATCGATCATGGCGACTTGGCAAGTCTAGTGTTTATTAGACTTAGACCCTGCCTTGTAGTTTGTAGGTCGAAATCAATTGCCAGTTAATATCCAGTGTCCACAGAAAAACAGTCTGTAACGTCTATATATTATATTTTGGGATGTATCGTTACATATTAGAATGTATAATAATGTATCTGTTAGTTTGTAGGTCGAAATCAATTGCAAAGAGTTGATACCTAGTGTCCATAGAAAAACCGTCGTGTCTATATATTACATTTCGGGATGTATATGTTACGTATCAGAATGTATCTGCTACATTCCGTATATATAGAATATCTATATAGTTTTTCAATAGATGCATTTCTCAATTGGATTTTTGTTGCCTGCTGGGCATTGTTTTCTACTGGTAAAAACTGTTCAGAACTTCAGATCCTAACAATTTTTCCTGGGTTCCTAGATTTGTTACTGTGCCTGAATTCAAGTCTGACCAAGATTTATCAACTGTAACAGAATTCAAGTCTGACCCAGATTTATTATATAATAACTGTACGTGATTGAAATTGATTTAGACCTGTGTAATTAACATTTATCTCAGAAAGCATGTAATTAAGTTGTTTGTTAGTATTTGATGAGAACTTTCCCTTCTTTATTTGGTCGTTTAATTAATTAATTAATTAATCCCTTGTACCTAACAATTTGTGTTTTCTCTCTCTGTTTTTATTATATATTTTCACAATTAAATTTGCTGCTTTCCCAATGGCCAATTGAGCTACATCCTATAGATAGCAAGGCATGTGCGCACCCATCAACTATAATCTAATTAATGTAGATTTGAGGATCAAAGTGAAGTTCCATTTTGATAGAAAATTTTTTTTTTTTTTTTTGACAAACTTAGTAACTTACAGCTGATCAGATGTGAGGACAGCATATATATATATATATATTTTTTTTTTTGCTTCAACATGCCCGTAGGCTTTCATTGATCAACATTAATATCCAGGGTTACATCAAGGGGGAAGAATAGGAAAAGTACAACCAAGTAATGAATTCTGAGTTCTACCCAAATGAGCCAATTTGTGGGCTATGCTATTTTCTTCCCTACCTATGTGGCGACACTGAATGAGATGTAAGTCTCTCAATAATCGCCACGCTTGCATGATTTCCCTATGTGCCTGCCATTCATGAGCAACCGGGGGCTGTTGGTTGTGAACCAGGCATTGAAGTTGCTGTGAGTCTGTGTAGATAACTGCGTTATCAATGTTAAATTCCATCAGCTTGGATAGTACCGAGAGGAGAGCTTGCACCTCTGCTTGCAGTGGGCACAAAGCCTGTGTTGTATCAGCACCATACATGATAAGATTATTGCCTTGCATAATCACCCATCCAGCTCCACCCATATCAGGTGCCAAGAAAGATCCATCTATGTGGCATACGGTTTGTTCAGCAGGAGTGGCAGTTACAAGAGGGGCCGGGTGATATAAATTTGGGATTAGGAAAATGTCTCTGGCATTTTGCTGTAGAGAATTTACCATGTACAGCATTTGTTTTACTGATGTTTGTTCGCCTTCATATAGTTTCGTGCATCTAGCTTTCCAAATTACCCAACACAAATTAGCAAAATAACACTGTTGCTCAATATCCAACGCATTAGAAATATTTATCCATGCATCAATGAACTGGTCCGGCATAGAATGCGATCGAAGTCCAAGATTGGAGCTGAGCCATGCAGATCTTGCCATTGGACAATGAAATAGCATGTGCATCATGGTCTCAAGCTGTTCACCACAAATCTGACAGGTGGGATCATGAGTTCGGATTCTGGTATGCAGTACCTGAGCAATCGGTAAAGCATTATTAATAACTTTCCATAGAAACATTCTGACCTTAGGCTGCACACCCTTAAGTCCCCATACTGTCTTCCAAAAATCACGTCTGTTACTCCCTCTCTTATGTGTCTATGTTCACTCGGTAAGGTCAGCAACTGGTAAGCCTTTTTAAGAGAAAAGATACCATTTGAGGAGTATGTGAAGAAGAGTTTATCCTGCTGGTCAGATAGGAGGCTCGGCTCCGGGTGTTCAAGCAGAATTGATTGGGAGAGAAAATATCCAAACGTCCGGTAAAGTTTGTTCTCATCCCATGATCCAGAATCGGGGTCAACAAGGTCAGAGACCAACATCGTACGTTCTAACAATGTATTCGGTTTTCTTGTTCTCCAAAGGAGATACCATGGCTGTGATAACGCCTTGCAAGAAGTCCCATCTCCAAGAGACCAACGCAAATGAGGCCAGAGGGTATCCCTTTGGCACATCATTGAACTCCAAAGTTTAGTGCATGCTGTAATTCTGTTATTGTGCCACAAAGAACCATTTGGGTAATATTTATTCTTCATTATTTGAACCCAAAGCGCTTGATTGTCAGAAGCCACTTTCCAGAGGCACTTGAGAATGAGAGCATTGTTGAGTTGTTCTATATCTCTCAATCCAAGGCCACCAAAACCTTTGGGCAGTGTTATTCTGTGCCATGCAACATATGCCATTGCTCTTCTATCTTGCGCACCCCAAAAGAACTGTCTAATTCTTTTTTTAATGTGGTTGAGCACAGTCATTGGGAATTGGGTAGTGGACATGACATACATTACTGTGGATTCAAGCACAGAACGTATGAGAATTTCCTTGCCCGCCGGACTGAGATACTTTGATTTCCACGAGTGAAGCCGCCCATCTACTCTTTGCAACAGAGGTTGGAAATAAGAAGGCCGTGATACATCAATCGGACAGCCAAGGTATGTTTCATTATGCTGGGCTAACTGTGCCCCAAAATGTTTGTGTAACCAGCTGCCTAGCATGTGGCATCGTTGACTTGGAAAACCAGAGTTTAGATTTCTGCGGTGATAATTGTTGACCCGAGATGGAACAAAATATTTGCAGTACCTCTTTGATCAGTTTGACCTCATCTGCATTTGCAAGTCCGAACAACAAGAGATCGTCTGCATACATTAGATTGGTGAGAGGAGGTGCATTACGTGCCAATTTAACACCTGTTAACAGGCCCATGTTCATCTCATGCTGTAGCATTCTTGAGAGAACATCCATACATAGATTAAAAATGTAAGGTGAAAGAGCACATCCCTGCCTCAGTCCCCTAGTTGGTTTGAAAAAACCTTGACCCGATCCATCAAGCACAATTGTATAGTTTGCTGAGGTGATACATGCCATGATCCATTTAGTGAAATTTGGTGGGAACCCGTACTGAGGTAGCAACCAGCGGATGAACTCCCAACTCATACGATCAAATGCTTTTGACAAATCTGATTTGAGACAGAAAGCTTGATGCATGTATCTTGTGGATGCAAACGAATGCAATACCTCTCTGAGAAGGATCACATTGTCTGCAATTTCACGTCCCGGAGTAAAGGCTGTTTGGTTCAAGCTTATCAGTTCTGGTATCATACACTTGAGGCGAAGTGAAAGGATCTTGGAAATAATTTTGTAAATAACGTTGCATACTGATATGGGCCTGTATTCTGATACTCGCTGTGGGTGCTGCACCTTTGGCACAAGGATGAGATTTGAACGGGCTAAGGCAAGTGGTAATTCAGCTGTTGCAAAGAAAACTTTGACTTGTTGTATTACCGCCGGGCTGATATCGGCCCAGAATTCCTGAATGGCCCGTGCAGTGATGCCATCGGGTCCCGGGGATTTATCTGGGCCCAAAGAAAAGACTGCAGCCCGGATTTCCTCAGTAGTGGGCTGCGAGTCCAGTAGAGCTTGTTGGGCCTCTGATATTGTAGGAACATTGTTCAGGGCCGAAGCCGGTAATAGATGTGGGTCTAGGGTACAGTTCGAAATTTCTGGTTGGGAGAATAAGTCCTTGTAATACCGAACAAACATCTTTCGAATATTATGAACTCCAACAATCAAATTACCCGCATCATCATGTAGGACAGTGATAGAGTTGCGACGCCTTCGCTCAATGGTGGTGGCATGAAAGAATGAGGTGTTGCGATCGCCATCCGATGCCCATTTCAAACGAGATCTTTGGAACCAGTATGAATTGACCTCTTTAAGGGATTGGTTATATTGTTGAAGGAGTTCTTTTTCCTCTTCATGAGCATCTTCAGAAGGGTTTTGCGATTGAATAGCAGCTAGTTCTGCCTCAAGTTGTTTGAGCGTAGTATCCGGTCTTGGTACTTTCCTGACCCACTGCTGTACATCTTGCTTGAAATGTTTTACACATTGAGACCAAACTCCCCCTCCTTTGTTAATGGCTTGCTTACCTATTTCTTTAAATTCAGATTTTTGTAACCACCAATTTTCAAATCGAAAAGGTTTGGATCTGTGAACTGGCTGGGGGTCAGTGCGCAATAAAATAGGGTTATGATCACTGTTGATTCTAGGAAGGTGGAATACTGCTGCCTTAGGAAACTTGAGGGACCAGGTAACTGATGCCAAAGCTCTATCCAACCGTTGCAATATGAGATTGTCTCCTCTTCTACCATTGGTCCAGGTATACGCTGGCCCATGATATCCCAAATCCAACAAGGCTGCTCGATCAATCATTCTAGCGAAACCACGATTATTAGATGTGGATGCTGAATTGCCACCCCATTTCTCACTCTGATCAACTACTGCATTGAAGTCACCAACAAGACAGAGCGGTAGGCCAAATTCCGTAGCATAATATAGTACACGTTCCCATATGTATTCATTTAGAGAGTGATTCGGATCTCCATAAACCATTCCAAGCACCCATTCAGTGTGATCATCTTGCAGTCGGACTTTGGCAAAGATGAAGTAAAACGATTTCTCCAAAATAGTAACAGAGGTTTGTGAGTCCCACAGCATCCAAAGGCCCCCACTAGAGCCAACTGAAGGCACAATTTCAAAATTTTTTATTGATAATCGCCTAATTCTAGCTAACGACTTACGACGCCCGCATTTGGTCTCAGAAATGCAAGCGATAGATACCTTAGCACACCGGAGGAACCGTTGTAGTGTTGGAACTGTCTCGTCTCCTCCCGTTCCGCGACAGTTCCAGCCCAAAAGATTCATTGGTCATAGGGCGACGGATACTCACGGTCCGTCGCCCTCTGTCTCTTGGTTTGTGATGGGGGATAGTGGTAGGGTGTTTGTGGAGTTGGTGAGTTATTAGGTTGATTGAGGTCAGGTTGCAGCAGATATGGAGGTGGGGAATTGCTGTTGATGTTGAAAGTTGAGAGTGGCGGGGTAGTGTAGGTAGCAAGTGACAAGAAATCAGGAGAAGTAGTTTGAGTTTGGTTATTGGCAGAGTGCGGTAAAGGGAGAATGCCTCCAACTTCGCTGGGTTGCGCCCAAGTGGTTGCACCTGAGAAAGCACCGGATTGAGATGTTTGTGCCTGATGGTTTTTGATGGGTCGAGTTAAGTTTGGGCGAGGAACTAGACTAGGTGCGGTTAACCATGGGCCTCTGCGTGTTGTAAGGAGTACAGTGAGTTCAGGCCTGTTTTTGTACTGGGGTTCACTACACATATGCAGGATTCTGGAGTATTTTGAGCAGGTAGATACCTCATGTCCAATGATCCCGCAGAAATGACAGATTCGGGGTACCCTTTCATAAACAAGATAAATGGTGAGGTCACCCAAGTGGGGATGTCTAACAGTAACCTTATCCTTGAGGGGCTGTTCCACAAGATATGAAATCTTGACTTTGTAAAATATATTACCATTAATGAACCCTTGACGTATGTCAGAAACAGGAGAGCCCACCTGCTGGGCTATTAGTGAGATGCCCTCCGACGAAACTGCCCCCGTGGGAATTCCATGCAATTGGGTCCACACTTCAATCTGATTGACAAAGTCAGGTTGTAGATCTGCATGAGAGCTGACTTTTCTGAGAGCTACCAAATCATTCCGGAAGGTCCAAGGCTCTTTATATAACACATCATACATCTGACTCTCAGAGACAAACTCAATAAGATAGGTATTTCGTGCAATTGGAGTTATTACAGTGTCCGGACTGACCCCCCATGCCCGGATCATAGTAGGAGAGAAAGAAGACTCCAATGCTGAGCGGTCAGAGATGACACGAGCTAGAGCAGCTAGTGACCAATCCCTGTTTACAACTTGCTGTGGGAGGTGCAGTGTGATGGTATCATCACTGGGTTGCGCAGTGAGAGAAGCAAAGAGAGTGGCAAGTTCTTCAGAGGTGGATTCCATTTCTGGAACGGGTGGTATGTGAGGAATGGGGAGGTGTGTATGAGGAGAAGGGTGTACTATACAGGTGGTTCCTTGAGGTACTGGTGGACTGGGTAGTTCATTGAGGAGAGGAGTTGAGGTAGTGAGTTTGAAACGTTTAGGATTGGGAGCTGAGTTACATTCAACAGATGTGCGTTTATCTATTGTGGTTTGGTGTACTGAGGAGGGTTGAGGAGTATTTGTTTGGGAGGTGTTTGTGGAGTCAGTTTTGGAGTGGGATGAATCAGGGGAGCATATTGTATCAGCCAGCACAAACTGCTTTGATATTTCTCTCACTAGCTGAGAATGTGACAGCACTTGCACCGTGCCAATAGTTAGATTGAGAGGTGGCACATTGATCCTCAAAGGTAACGTATTGTCAGGGTGCTCAGGTAGTGTGAACAGTGAACTGCACGTTGTGGCACCCGTGATAGAAAGAGATGGATTAATGTACAGGTGGGGTGTGGGATCTTGTATGGCAAGATTTTGTGAGGCTACAGTATGTGGGGTCACATATCCTCTGTATGCCCAGTCGTCAGAGATATACCCCCACGGCGATGGAGGGAAGTGTGGTTCAGGGGAAGCTGGAGGGGTGTCAACAGATATCGGTGAGTCATCGCTATTCTCCGGTGGTGGGCCACCATCATCGCCACCACCAGCATTTGGATCGGGAGTAACACTGTGAATAATAATTTGACAGTCCACCCAGACATTCCCATCCAGTGCTCTGATGAAGAGAGGGATCACATTTGGGGAGGGTGCTAGTATAGTCATTCTTAATTGGGTTTTGTCGACTCCAGTAAGATTGTCCGGGTTAACAGTAATGAGAACCCCAAATTGAGAAGCTAGCTGTTGGAAGTAAAGGATGTGCCAAAGAGTAAGTGGATAGTTAAGGACAGATATGTCAATCCGTACCCGGTCATTATGTCGTTCTGGTGATTGAAGGGATTGCCATGGGAGAGGGTGGAGATCATACTCTGTGATCCAGAATACGTTATCAGCAAGAACATGAGAGAGTGGTACCGTACCAGGAAGGCGAACCAAGGTGTCACGAGGGGACCGAGTGGAGGCATGGAAATCCTCAGGATTAACGCCATACCGATTGGCCATTAGCAGTTGCAATTCCTCCGGCATGGGTGCCAAATCATTTCCAACTGCCCGGAAGTTGACGGAGCTGGCAAGTGCATGTTGTATTTGCCAGTAACCCTCATCCGGGGTGGGTACAAGGCATCCATATGTTGGCCGCTGAGGTGGGTTGAGTGGGGAGGGAACCAGTGCCATGAGAATAAAGGAGGTAGTACAGAGAAGTGTAGAGATAGTGGGGAGTGTATTGTGAAGGAGAGTAAGTGTAAAAGACAGATACCAACAAGATATTGGGAATCAGCTAGATTAGAGATTAGAATAGAAGAGAGTGTGGAGAGTGGGGGGAGTGTCAGAGAGGTATTAGAGAGAAATTAGAGGATAATCACCATTAGGGGAGAATCGCCATTAGAACCTGTCGAAGCGACTATTCCAATGACAGCATATATATTTACTGTGTACCTTTGATATGAAATATGAATTAACATAAATTTTCTTAGAATTTAAGAAACAATTGATCAGCATCAGATTTTGGGTATGGAAGATGACTTTCTAATTTTAATTTTTTTTACCATTCAGTGATGACTGGAACTTGATTTTGTGACATTTAATTCATGTAAATTTAATTAGTAGCTAGTTTATGATTTTAAGTTGAGAGAATTATATATTTGCCACCCAAAATTTCATCTTTAGACATTTGCTGTGACAAAAATTGAGTTTAGAAATTTGCCAGTCTAAATTCATCTTATTTAGAAATTTGCCACTATAGGGTACAAATATGATTTTAAAATAAAAAAAATTCAATAAATATATGAACGCACATTTTGTTTAATTGTTTCTACATATATTTAATTATTAACTAATTTGAAAAAAAAAAAAAAAGAATTTTGGTTTGTCCATTTCATGCCAGTGACATCTAGCTGCATGTGCATGCACTCTTTATGTGAGTGTTTATTAATTTTTCTTGTTCTATTTTCCTTGACAGGCTTTTTATAGATTGTGTTCAGGTAACAATTGGGAGATCCAAATTAAGATTCTCAATTCTCAAACCATATATATATATATAAAGAGGAGGGATCCATTGACAATGGTTAACTTGACAATATCATTTTTTGAAAATTTATAAAAAATCATAAAAAATCTTAAAAATGAAAAATGATTTATGGATGTATTAATTGACTTATAGATTGATAGTGTTTCAAATTTCAATCAATTTGAACACCGTTTAATGACTTATCAAAATTTTGTGCACTTTTCAACGGTTATAATTTAGCGGATCTTTAAAAAGCTACCAAACATCGCTTAAATTGAATATAATCAGAAAAAAATAATTAATCTATTAGTTAAGCAATACTTACGTAAACTTTTTTCTATTTTTAAGATTTTTTATGATTTTTTATAAATTTTAAAATGTGTCATTGTCAAAATTGTTAAGTTAACCATTGTCAATGGATCCCTCCTCATATATAAATATATATATACATGCCACTTATATTGAAAAAAAAAAATGAGGCATTGAATTGTGATGCTGTACCCATAACTGGTACGGGTACAATTCGCTGTACAGATGCTAACAGTACGGACAATGACTCCAAATAATTAGGGTAGGTCAGACTTGGACACATATATAATCAAACAGATATTATCTCTTCTTTGTACTCTTAAATTTCCCCCTTATCTATCCCCAAACTAAATTAATTTGTAATATTTTATCTTTCAGCTTTCTCAGGCCTTCATATATAAATCTTGAGTGAATTTTTTTTATTTGTTACATTTTGTATAGTTATAACTTATAAGTCTTTTGCTCAATCGGTTAAGAATGTGAATTGCAATTAGTAAAACCGTAAAAGTGATCTTCTTTATTTGAAAAAGAACTTTTAATTAACTAAAAAATGTACTGAGGAAATGATAAGAGAGATTTTTAAAGGGACAATTATATATCACCTCCCATAAATAAAACTAAGTATTAATGTCTGTTTGGTATGATAGACACGTAACTAAAAAAATGTTAATGTTAATGTTAACGTGTTGCATATATATATATATTGGTCCTAGGTCAGATTTTGCTGATGTATAGATAGAGATGTGCCAGAATTGACGAGTACCACGAGTGTGCAATATATGATTAAGCTGCTTGAATACATTGAACGCCTAATGATTTGCCGCCTAATTAAATCATTTATAATGGAGATGTAACCTAGCTGTTCAGATTGAAAAGGAAGTACAGAACACTACAGTGGCTTCTGTACATGTTGGATATATATATATGAGATTGGTTTACACTTCAAATTTAGAAAATTTGAGCGATACATGTAAACGTGATTGGTGAGAGATATATACATGTTGAATGGGTCGGTATCTGCTGAGATCCAAAAGGAATCTCAGGGTCCAGAGATTCCGATCCGACGGTTCTCAGAGCCTGTATCTGCTGAGTCCGAATCTCGTGGTCCCCGAGAACCGTCGGATCGGAATCTCAGAACCCTGAGATCCCTTTTGGATCTCAGCCAATACTGATGCCATGTTGAATGGTGTATGATAATGGACTGCTTTTATATATATTTAAAGTGCATATATTCTTATTGATCTTTATTACCTAATTTCTTATTCACTATATATATAAAAATTAAAAAAATATTTTGGAAATTTCAAAATAGAATTTATTTAATTAGGATGATAATAATTAATAGTGCCCAAAAAAATATTGGGTCAACATGTTCATATAATTAATCCGGCCAATATATATAACCCATAATCATATATATATCATAATTCTTAAAGATTTTGTCACATACAATCAGATAATTAACCACTTGTTGCACATTAATTAATTATATAGCAGGAACAACTGCAAGATAGGTTCATAATCTGTCACTTAGGCAATTAAGAGAATCTGATCAGGCTACAAATCAAATGATTAGGACTTGACTATGACTCTATATATCATGATAACCATAACACATTCTCGAGTGCTCATCCTCTGCCTTAACATAAAGTGCATCATGGCACGTGGACCGTCGGATCACTTCAAGATTCGTGCACACTCGAATCTCGAGGCGATCCAACGGTCCACGTGCTATGCAGCACTGCCAAGGCAGAGGATGTGAAATTCACATTCTCTGTACCACAACATGCACCAAGCTCCATCGGCATATTCATATAGGTCGGGTCTAAGGACAGCAAAATCTCTAAACTATATGGAAGGAAATCTGAAAAAATCATATTATAAATGAAAAAATTTTGTTGTTCGAAACATTATTCTTGCTGTTCTTAGGCCTGACCATTCATATACCAAACATGACTAAGATTTTTTAATGAACTATTGTATTGACTAGTACAAATCAGCTCAGTTAATATGTTCTATATATAAATTCCATGGAATATATAGTATGTTCGATGTATAAGTTTCCATGGAATAAATATTGACTTCTTTAACTTAAAAAACATACTACTCAAACTATAATATGTCTGGCTTGAGATGGGAAGAAAAGTACAAGGGGAATTTGGAACCGAGGTTAATTGGTGTATTAACTTGAGAAAAGTCGCAGGGAATGAATGAAATTTGAAAGCATTGATCATCATTCATCAAGAACTTGATCTAACTTGATCACTTCATGGAGTGCATCGTTCGGCGGTTAGTTGTGTCAGATGTCTTATCCCCGTTTGGCAAGTGTAGTAAGTTAAAGCGGAGTAAAACGTTAAATTACCTTAAATCAGTAGTGTTTGGTGATAATGAAGTAAATAGATGAAGTAAAGTTGATGTTATGTGTAAAAGATGTGAAATGTTGGTGATTTAGTTTAGTATACCTATATAGCTGCGTTAACTTCCTACACTTTAAATCATTTCCGTTTGGTGACTTAAAATTGATTTAAGAGCTTAAATCAATTTTATTATGGCTACCAAACACATCTTATATATATATACTTCTGCCTTGGTAAATTAAATTAAAAGGAATTAAATATATGGTGTGTATATATATAATATGAGAAACATCTGCGTCCATTCAGAATGCATCCATACGTACGTAACGTCCATAGAATACATCCGATTTTGTACGAATAGATTTGATTTTGTTACTTATAAACAGTATGGACAGATATTCTATGGACGCTAGGTATTACTATTACCTATACAATATATATACGCTGTGACTAAGATATATAAAGGTGGTCAAAAGGGGCGTAGCATATATATATATATATAGATAGTACAACCCAACACCGATGTCGACGTGACGTAATATAAAAATACTGTGTTAGTGTTACTGTATGGTACCAAAGTCAGGAGGGGCTCAGCTTCAGCTTCTCATGAGAGATATATAGAAATTCATATTCATTCATTCATACTGACAACTCCCGATGCATATGTGTGTGTATATATATATATAATAATGTTTGAATTTCCGGGAAAAACTTTATGATGGCATCAATTTCTAAGATGTTTGGAAACTCAAAACATGATGATGTAGTTTTGCTCCACTGGTACCAGATAATTACCAGATTACCAGATTAATACTGTACCAGATAATTAACCAGAGTGTTATACCAGCAAAAGAACAAAGTTCTAATCAAAGCCTTAGTCTGACCCATTTCTTCAAACGCATACAAAAAGCAGAATTTTTGTACAGTTTGACTAAATAGTACATACTAAAATGAGACGATATTGAGTCTATATACATAGTGAAAGTACAATTGTATCTCATGCATTAATATGATACAACTTGACAGTTAATTAATTACCTAAGGAGCTAGCTTAGCTTATATAGTTATATAGTTATATACATACTGTATATATGATTGTTAATTTGCAGTAGTTAATAAATACCCATCTCAAGTTCTCAACTGAATTGAATTGAAAATATAATAAAAAAATACAAGAATAAAGAAGGAAAGAAAGAAATAGAGAGGCCCACTCCAGCCGCGCACAAATGCAAAACATTCCATACTGAAGTAAAGGGGGCATATAATCAAATCAAATTAAATTAAAAGGAAAATATGTAGAGTCCACCTATAAAGTAAGTCAGCCATCCACCCCTCTCTCACAATCTGACACACCCACGTGCATCCATGTGCTTGTCACAGTTGCACAAATGTTTACTGAAAAACCGTAATGCATCTGTTTACTAGAAAATGCTATATGTTGATCGGAAAGATATAAATGTTTACTGAAAAATGATATTTGTTCATCAAAAATACGGTGGGTCGGTAGATAGATAAAATGGGTGGTCGCTGTCTATGACTCAAATTAAAAGCCCCTATCTTTTATTTTTCTAGGATGCCCCCTGGCCTGGCCACTTGTAAATAGTGGTGACTTTACAGCTATTTTATAAAGCTGGGGGGGGCTTTATGCAACTTTTTTCTCTCCTATAAATAATAACAAAGGTTCTTGATTCTATTCATTTCTAGCTAGGCACTTTAAATGCCAACCATTGTTGATACCATATTACCATATACCATATATCATATTCATTCATTCATATCATCATTTCTGTAGGAAGGGAAGAAGCTTGTTGTTAGGTACACAATGAGCTCTTCCACCACCACCACCACCACCACCTCTTCTTCAATGCCTCTAGTTCCTGCTGTTATGGGCAAAGACACCCTCTTTTTCTCTGTACCAGTACCACTACTACTCCTTTCCATCTTTGTTACCATCCTCCTCTATGCCAACTTTATGATGATCAAGTGGAGGAGGAGCCAGGGGAAGAGGAGGAGTAGGATGAATCTTCCACCTGGCATGAGCCTAGTAGGCCTGCCTTTCTTGGGTGAGACCTTGGCCTATCTCAAGCCCCATAAAGCCACCTCCATAGGCCATTTCATGGATCATCATGTCAACAGGTACACTTAATTTCATTCCCTTAATTTGTTGTCCTTAATTTCCTTTCAGTAATTAATCAACTATCTCAACACACTGTGCTGGTACTATTTCAAGAGCAATCACCAGTGATTAGTTCTTGCATGCAATGATATGTCTTTCAGCATTTTTCAGTGAGGTTTTGTATACTGTACCAGTTCACTAATCTTTTTACCTTTTACCAAGCACTCTCAGTTCATCACAAGTCCAATCAATTCTTTCTTTGCTATTTCCTTGTCTTGATTTTGACAAGAACCACCTTGCCATTGGAAAAAGTTCGTCTTTCTTAATTTGTGTTTTGAATAATTGAAGCTAGTGCAGATTTAGTCTTGCTATTTTGATCTCTATCAATAATTTCTTTTGTTTTGAGCCCCCTCCTATTGCAAAACATCCAAATTGATCTTGGATGACTTCAAAATTTGAAATCTTGGGCTGGCAATTTAGGAAAAGGACAGCACTTTTTGTTTACAATACACCCTTCTTCTTCTTGTTTTTTTTTTTTTTTTTTGCTTTGGCAACTCAAATATAAGGACAGGGAAGTTTCCTTAAATGGTCACATGAAACTGATAACTTGCTAAGATTTTGATTTTAGTATACATGCACATAATTGTACATTACATTTCTGTAGTATATGGGCATAAACATGCACATCACAATTGTCAAATCTACTGGTACCAATCACAGGTATGGAAAGATATATTGTTCACACCTATTCGGGGAGCCCACGATTGTATCAGCCGATGCCGGTCTAAACCGCTTCGTGCTGCAAAATGAAGGGAGATGGTTCGAATGTAGTTACCCGAAGAGCATTGGGGGAATTTTGGGGAAGTGGTCGATGCTGGTTTTAGTCGGGGAGATGCATCAGGAGATGCGGATGATTTCTCTCAACTTCCTGAGCGCTGCCCGGCTCAGAACTTCTCTTCTTCCAGAGGTAGAGCGACAGACAAGACTTGTGCTTCAGTCGTGGCGAACCGGCTCGCCTTTCTCTGCCCAAGAGGAAGCAAAGAAGGTTAACAACTTATTTCACACCTTTTGTATGTAAATACTAAATACCAAATAATTATCATAATTCAAGTATGATCAGCATGTTGCATTTATGGAAGATGCTTATACTTTTGTGGTGCTTTTATTTGGCTTTCTATTTCATGAATTTTCTTACTGTGCTCAAGACTTAAAAAAAATATCTTATAAATTGTGAAGAACTATAAATACATGATGAGCCAAACACGAGGAGTACTGTACAATTGTACAAATTTATTGGGCCCATTGGGTATAAATGTGGTATATTTTTTTAAGAAAAAAGGGGAATTCACAAGATTTTGCAATAATGTACCTTTACAAAATCCAACTTTCCTTCAATTATAATTAAATGCAAGTTGTTCAACCATACAATAAGAATTGCAATACTTAATTCCTTATTGTTTTTTTTTTTTTTTTTTTTTTTGTTGCATATATAGTTTACATTCAATCTGATGGCGAAGAATATAATGAGCATGGATCCAGAAGAAACTGAAACCGAGAAGTTGAGGCTAGAGTACATAACCTTCATGAAAGGGGTGGTTTCTGCACCTCTCAACTTCCCCGGCACTGCATATTGGAAGGCTCTTAAGGTATGTTTCTAAATTACATATTTGTTTGTTATCTAATTCTTATCCATTCAATGTTATTGTTGTTATTTCAGTACAGTATTAGTACAACAACAGTTTGAAACTTTGAATTATTCTTATTCCTGCCAAGTAACAAATTCCATGATTGACACTTTTATGAAAGCAAGTAAATTAATTACTGCTAATCAAAAAGAATTTTTAGCAGAATTTAATTGAGCAGAGAAAACAGCATCTTGCCATATGTTTTTGCTTTGTCAAGTGTCATATTCCCATGATTCCTTTCTCCAATCTTCATTATAAGCTACCATGAGTTATGCCAGAATATAATATAATTATATATATTAGACAAATTATGAAAAAGGTAAGGTGATGACCTACCAAAGCAAAGCAAAGCAAAGCAAAACACTCAGATGTAGGCGTGAAGTGAGATTCATCATAACCCAAAAAAGCCAGCTGAACAAAACAAGCAGCAGCAGCACTATCATGAATGAGTGGTGGTTCCAAGTATCATGGTCCATCCTTGTTATGGGCATTTAATTATATATATGCACTTGCTAAATGCTAAATGCCTCCAGAATTGCCCTCTCTGGAAATCCCCTATGGTTTCTGGAATTCAATTTTGTGCCAATCTGTAGGATCTTTTATCAATAAGATATTTAAGATTGAGAAAAAAATTAATAGACCACTTGGATTTTTTTTTTCCCCTTCTAGTAGGAAAGAATTTAGTTTAACGATTGCATGGAATTCAAATTATGATAACAATAATTATACATCCATTTTTTGCTTCATTTTCTGAGTAACAAATTATGAGAAGCCGACTCCAATGAATTTCTCCTTATTAACATCTCGTGTTCGTAATTATATAAATTAAGAAGATATTATAAATACCATATATTGCAGTCGCGATCAGTCATACTCAAAGTCATAGAGAGAAAGATGGAGGAGCGTTTGCGGAGATCGTATGGCAAACAAATACAAGAGAGGGCGCACGAAGACGATCTTCTGGGATGGGCACTCAAGCACTCCAATTTCTCCAAGGAGCAGATCCTCGACCTCCTGTTGAGTTTGCTTTTCGCCGGTCACGAGACTTCATCCATGGCCTTGTCTCTAGCCATTTTTTTCCTTGAAGGATGCCCCCGAGCCATTGAAGAATTGCGAGTAAGTTACATGACTAATCATGTCTGACAACTAAAAATATCATTTAATACAAAACAACTACCGAAATTTTGAATTTATCGTAAAATATAAAAACCATGGTTCCATTGTTCCGGAACTATTATGGCCCGGTATATATGTTTCGTCTCCTTTGCTATTACATGATGATTACTGATTAGTATTGCCTTGTGACGCAGGAGGAGCACCTTAGGATTGTTCGGCACCAGGAGACGCGGGGCGAATACAAGTTAAACTGGGAGGACTACAAAAAGATGGAATTCACGCAGTGTGTAATGTCCTTTATGTATCTTTCTCTGTTTTTTTTTTTTTTTTTTAAAGAGGTTATATTGTGTATCTCTGTTTAGAGATAGACTACTGTGAAAGCATTATAAAATATGTTTTATCATCTCTAATAGTTTGAATTATGTTGTTAAAAATAATTTTTTATATCAAAATGTTGTGTGATAAATACTTTTTATTTTTTTTATCTTTTTAGAGTTTTCAAAGTATTAGTTTCAGAGTTTAAAATGACCAATTTTCATGTGCAAACTAATTTATTCTCTAAGATAAAAAAAAAAAATTATCCTTCAAGCTCTTTACATAAATAATTTATTAGGCAACATATAATGACATTTTGAATATACAACTACATATATCCTTTTGTTTTATACAAAACAAATTCAATAATTCAAGTACCATGAAAGCTCAGAAAATTAATGGATTTTCTGGATTGCTATAAACAGAAAAAAAATCAGATAATCAATTATGCATCTCCAAAATTTTGGTGTCAAGTATTTCTATGATTAAATTGTATTGTTCCATATATTAGGTTATAAACGAGACACTAAGGCTAGGGAATGTGGTCAGGTTCCTGCATCGCAAGGTGATTAAGGATGTGCAGTACAAAGGTACAATATAACTGTTATATACTTACTAATTTCCAATTATTAGTGGCCTCACATGATGCTGTATTCCAACTAAAATTGTTGATGCATTGACCTAAATTTTTATTCTGGATTGATTAATTCCTCCTAAAATTTTTTACCTTTCTATTATTGTTATGTCTCAGTTCAGTTTTTTTCTCTTAACCTTCTTACTTGTTGAATTGAGATCCTCTAATTAAGTTAATTCAAAAATTGAGTTTGCTGATTTTTATAAAGAGCCCCGTCAATTCTAAATACTGACCGTCTTGACCATTCTGACCATCCTGACTGAGATCTGGACCAACGGTCCATATCTGTCCACGAATTAACTCAAATTTTGAGTTAACTTAGAGGATACTAACTCCTAGTTATTAGGAGAGAACTTGAAGGATTGGTTAGATACTTTTACTCTGTTTTATTAGCAAAATGGGGAGGTCCTGAAATTCAATTATTAATTTAATATTTTCTACTTGTTGATAGCTGCTATCAACTTTTCAAAAAAAAAAAAAAAAAAAATTCAATACTTTCTGCTGACGAATCAGCTCCTTTTTTTTAAAATTTTTTTGAAGGTATTGACATTCCTTCTGGTTGGAAGATTCTTCCCAATCTAGCAGCAGTTCATTTGGATCCATCAGTGTATGAAAACCCTCAGGAATTCAATCCATGGAGATGGCAGGTTAGTTACTACTGGATAAATAATTATTTTCAAGGGTGAATTCTTCTATGGATTGGAAGAGATATAGACCGTTTATTTCTCTGAATCGGATGGTTATAATATATCCTTGGGTTATAAGTAAAGAGAGATACTTGGTCTGTGAAATTTGAATCACTCGATCAAAAATGAACAGTTGTCCATAGAAGAACAACTCTTACTTCTTTCAGTTAAACAATAATTACTACATGTGGTAAAAGGAAAAAAAAAATATATTATCATCATCTAGAATCTGAAACTTTTTTGAAATCCAATTTTTATAGCAACTTTTGAAGCCATAAATGTATAAAAGAGTATTTCATTAATTAACTACTAGGATACCATATTTTTCATATTTTTTTTCTGTAAAGTTTCAGCTTCTGGTTAGAGTTTTTTTTTTTTATATATATTTAGGTCAACTATACAAAAATCTTAATTAGAAAAAAATAATAGTTTAGTTATATATTTGGTTACTGAAAAGAGTAACAATGCTTTGTAATCATTGCATAAAAGTTGTTAATAAAAAGAAAAAAAAAACCTGATCAGTTGCATATATTCCAGGATATACCAATCATATAATTTTCTTTCTATGATTGTGACACATTTTTACGCCTTTTGTGTGACTTGTTATGAGGACAAAAACTCGAGTTCAAAAAGTAAATTAGAGAATTCAACCATCCAAAATAAAAAAAAAAAACATGGTTATGAGTGATTAGACCTGAAAGAGACTATGAAAGGGGCACCATTATGTGGCATCGGTATCCGCTGAGAACCAAAATCGATCTCAGAGTCCTGAGATTCCGATCCGACGGTTCTCAGGGACCCCGAGATCCGAACTCAGCAGATACGGATCCTGAGAACCGTTGGATCGGGATCTCAGGGCCCTGAGATCGGTTTTGGATCTCAGCAGATACCGACCCCCATTATGTGTCTCTTCTTCATTTGGATTATAAGTGACATACATTTCATTTTTCATTCTTTTTCTCTTGCCATTCTCTTTTCATAATAGACGTGCAAGAATTGTTGTTTGCAAGTGTTATTATTTTGCTCATGCAAGTTTGAAAAGAACTTAATTTTTTGGGGCACAAATATCCCCATCTGATAGGATTTGATCTTATCTGATTAATTTATAACAGGCCTTGAAAACCTATTGAAATGATTTATACAAACTGTTAAGTGTCAAGTCAAGTTTATTAATTGGCAGACTTGAAATAAAAATGTGTATTATTAGTGAAAGAAACGGCCTAACAACTTGCTTTCAGACAAAAAATCTGTACAGGATAAGGAATTACAATTCACCAGAATATTTACTAATTCCCTCCTGTAATTATCCATTTTGTAAATAACTCTTTTTTTTTTATTCATGAAAATTATTGGTCGGCATTTTGGCAACCACTTCAAAAAAAAAAAAAAAATATCAGACAATATTTATTCATTAACTTGTTCTATTTTTCGATGCAGAGTCGATCCCACCTGGGAGCGACGACACCCAACTTCATGCCGTACGGAGGCGGTCCTCGACTGTGCGCCGGTTTCGAGCTGGCCAAGTTAGAGATCGCCGTGTTCCTGCACCATCTAGTGCTGAATTACCGATGGGAGTTAGCCGAACCCGACGAAGCCATCGCGTACCCTTTCGTTGATTTCAAAAAAGGATTGCCCATAAAGGTTTACAACATAACATGACACTGTACGCCCGCGTGTTATTCGTTTTTGTTCTTTCGTTTCGTCTTTTGTTGATTCTGTTATTGTAATTGCTGTTCAGAGAAAGGTAGAAGAAATGATTTTGTAAGAGATTGGTATAGGAATTAGTATGCTTAAACATACATATCTTTGTACTGTAAATATTATTGAATATAGTATAATAGTAATTAATTACCAGTAGTACTTTTACACATTAACTTTTTTATATATACATCACTACTGTATAATAATATAGTGACATTAATTTGATAATACTTGTAAAGATCCTGTGCGTTGCTTTGGACTGACATTATTATTTCTTATGATAAATTTTTAAGATAATATGTAATGGGCCTTATATTGAAAAAATTGGTATGGGTTTTAAATTTTAATAGGCTGAGACATTAACGTCAACATGCATTAACATAAATCAATGATTCTGATCTATCCAAAAAAATGATTGACCTCTGCGAAGTGTATAGGCTTTTAATACCCTAAATAATGCCCTCCATCGCAAACGTATGATCTATTGCAGTATAGTCGGGATCGAATCCACAGGGACGGAATTAAATCTAAACTATGCTCTAAAACCTATTCTAATCCTAAAGAGAATGTTTTTGGTACCATTGGTATAAAAGTGGGGGGGAGGGGGGGGTTGTTTCAAGATTGGTTTCCTAATTAACAGATGCAATAAAGTAAATGACAATACTAAAAACTCTAAACAGATGCCAAACAGGCGTTCTCAGAGTTTTCAGAATCAGTTTGCTGTCTGGATCAATTGCCTGCGAACCGCACTTGATAGGTGCGATCCGCAATGTACATAAATCTAGATGTTTTGTCAGTTACTCGCTTCACAACCCGCAGTCTGTCACCCTGCGATCCGCAAGTAACTAACAGAGATCAGTTTCAATTATTGACTAAAGTTACTAACTACTAACCGAACCAAAGCAATTACAAGTATTATCCCTAAACTTAAGTTCAATTCTTCCAATCCCAAGGATTATCCCTAAACCCAAGTTTAATTCTTCTAATCCTAACTAACTCCTTTAGTTCAATTAACAATTCAAATGAATATCCGTAAACCTAAGTTCAATTCTTCTAATCACAAAGATTATCCCTAAACCTAAGTTTAGTTCATCTAGTCCTTAACTCAATTCACTTTTATTTTAGGGTCTGGTTTAACTCTTGTTACAACCACAATTTCACCCTCTCAGGTTTCTTTGGACAACAAGTTATCTACCTAATTTGCACAAGAATCGATTTTTAATCAAATGACGTTGTTCTACCAACTAGATTTGCGCATAATCTACAGGTTCTTATCAAAACGAATAAGAAACAATTCAAGCATAATGCAAAGTAAATTGAAAATAACTTTAATACATAAACATTAAAATCAAGTACTCAATTAATCCATACAAACAAACATCATCCTACACCCTAAGAACAAAAGATAACTACTCACACATATCTAAAGAAAACATAAACAATAAAATAATAAGAGATAAAGAAAACACCGATTGAAGGGCGAGTCGATGAAGTTCAACACGCCTTAGACCTTCTCCTTCGAGTAATCTCCCTCTTCTTACCAACTCTAGACTAAACTAAACTAAACTTAAACTCTAAACTTAAAACTTGGACCTTGATGTCCTAAAACGTATAGGCTTTTAAATTTGTTACTCGAAGAAGAACACTCGATCGCAAGCGTACGATCTCGTGTAGTACAATCGAGGTCGAACCACAAGGACGGGAATCAATTCTAAACCAGACTTCAATCGCAATTCAAATCCTAAATAAAGTGGGGGTTTTTGAAAGATTGGTTTAAACAGTAACAGATGCAAACAGTAAACAACAAGTAAATACTGGAAAACAACTAATTAAAAAGGCGTCCTCAGGGTTTTCTGAATCTGTTTGGTCTCTGGATTAACTTCTTGCGGCCCGCAGGAAGGTCTCTTGCGGGTCGCAGGGATTGGTTAGAGATTCCAAAACTACTTGTTACCCACAGAATAACTCCCGTGAATCACAAACAGTTTTGTAATCTCTGTCTTACACTTTCTGCAGATTCTTGCGGCCCGCAGGATATCTCTTGCGGTCCGCAGGAAATCTGACAGAGAGCAGTTCAGTTCTGGTTCAATGTTCGACTCACGTTATCAATTCTGAATCAAACTAGCAACAGTTCAAGTCCTCAACTTTCGTATTTTGGTTCTTCTAACAATACCGGTTCGACAGAAATTCATGGATCTATTTCTAAATCTACGTTCAAGTTACTTTTATATCTAGGATTCGGTTCCACTTTCGTAAGAACCGCAATTTTACCGTTCGGTTACTCTTGGACAACAAGTTATCAATCCAAACAGTGTAAATAACAATTCTTGCAAATATGATATTCTATTGACCAACTAAACCTTGTGCCTAATCTACAGGTTTACCATACAACAAGCACGATATTCTATTAACCAACTAGATTTTGCTCGCAATCTACAGGTCTATCACATCAACAAGTCAAGTAAAACACACATAAACATGAAAATCACAAGTAACATGAAAATAACGTAAGTCTCACAATAAGAAGTCAATCCATTAACACAAACTTCATCATCTACCCTAAGAACTAAAAGACTACTCGCTCATGGCGAGGGAAAACAAAGAAAACAAAACAAAGAAGAAGTTCATGATACTAAAGAACCGAAGAAGAACTAGCGTGGCTTCAATCTTCAACGCCTCCAAGAAGTCCTCTCGAAATCTCCTCGAAAGATGGTGAAGATCGACTCCAAAAACGCCTTCTCTTCTGGTCCCTGGCGGCTAGGGTGAAAGAGACAGAAAGTAAGTTTCCAAAACCGTCCAAAAGGATGGTTTAAATAGCCAAAAAGGCGGCAGAAACAGAAACAGCGCTGCCGCGGGTCTTGCGGCCCGCAAGAAGTAGGTCTTGCGGCCCGCAGGAAGTGAGTTCCAGTGCAGACTTGCTCTCCAGGGCTTCAAATCGCGTCCAAGTGGCTCCAAAAGCCCAATTTACCTGAAACATGGACAGAATTGAACAAGTAACTGGAATCTAAGAATTCTAACACTAAAATGCAGTTAAACTCGGGATTTTAGGTCGAAAACAAGGTACAAGTCTGGTAAAATGCATATATGAATGCGGTGCATCAGACCTAACTCTAAACTTCCTGAGATTAACGTGATATGGAACCTCTTAAGAGATAATGATTATATAGGCTAAGTTGCTTCCAGAAATAAGCCTCTAACCTCTTCAAACTGACCTCTATTTTCTAGAACAAAAGTAGAAATAGATACCTCCAATTGAAACCGTTCCAGAAATATAGAATTTGCTCCAGAAATAACTGTTTGCGATCTGTGCTGGTGTCGGTGCGGACCGCACTCCCTAAAAAATAGGGAGTCGGTTTGAGTCGTGGCGGTTGTGCTCGGGCCAGAATTAGATACGTCAGTTTTGAGCTGAGTGCGGTCCGCACTCACGTGTCTGCGGACAGTGCTCAGTTGTCTGCTGTCTGCGCTCAGTTGTTCGCTGTCTGCGCTCAGTTGTTCGCTGTCTGCGCTCAGTTGTTCGCTGTCTGCGCTCAGTTGTTCGCTGTCTGCGCTCAGTTGTTCGCGGTTAGCGCTTCTTTGTCTATTCTCGTTTCTTGACTCCATCTTCTCCAAATTTAGCTCCAATTACACGTTTTACTCAAAATTAGAACCAAGAAAAAGGAATTCCTTGATTCTAGACAACTAACTAACTAGACTCAACTAAATCTAGGACTTTTTGACAAAAATAAAGATGCAACTCCGAAAATAAACATATAGAAATGCGATGCATCAATAATCAGCAGTTCAGGTTTCTTATTTGGAGAAGATAGACATTTCATGTCATATTTTTCAATATGCTTTTAGTAAGGATAAGGATATATGTACTCTGTACTCTGATATTACTGGTAAAATGCAATCTCTTTTTAACAACAGTTGATCATTAAAATGATTAAATGACACACAGGAGTGCAGAAATTCTGCTCAGCAAATCAAAACCTGCCATTCATTCATTCATTCTGTGAGACAAACTGATGCGCAAAATTTATAATATAGCCAAATTGTAAAATACAGGACCAAAGACCAGCCCGTATAAGCCCAAATTTATAAACATTTTACGATTTACCAGATGGGTTGGTACCAGTTTTTAAAGACCAGCCCGTGCAAGCCCAATTTCAAATTTGGATTCTAAATTAAAGACGTTTGAAGACGTTTTCTCACAAAATATTTCCCATATTGGATAAATATAACTTGCCACAAACAATGCCCCCAAAACACTCTAATGCACTTAAAAAAATTTACAAAAATATCTTTTTTCAGAAAATTTTACAGAAATATCCTTTATTTATAAAGAAATTTACAAAATTACCATACCATAAAAATTTTTTACAAAAATAATCTTCACAATCTTACAAAAATATACCTCCGTCCCACAAAATTTTACAAAAATGACCCTCCCCACCTATATGCCACCTCATCACAGAGTTGTGGGGGCAAAGTTGTGGCATGGTATCATTGTCCTTCCCATATTATTCATCAAATTCAAAGCCACGATAAGTACTAAGACTTGAACTGCTGGCAGAACTTCCAGAAATAACATTGCTAATAATCGGCATTTTTTTTTCAAGATATAGGCAGTCAAAAATAATTTAAAGATGCTGAATTTTTCTTTCTGCTTTTGTTAGGAGGAATGGGTGACACTGCATTTCTTATATATCATGATCGATTCCAAATGCATTATTAAGTATATTCCAAATGCTCACCTTGTATGTACATCGATCTTTACCATATAAGTATATATAAAAACATATTGGAAAAAAAAAATGATATGAAATAGTTATCTTCCCCAAATAAAAAACCTGAGTCATTGATCATTTTCTTGAATAGATCAGAACTGTTGATTTACGTTAATGTCCGTTGACGTTTCCGGCCGATTAAAATTAAAGACCCATCTAAATTATCTCAATTTAAGTCCTATTACATATTATCTTAAAAGTTTATTATAAGAAATAATAATTTTAGTTCAAAGCAAGGCGTAGACTTTTTACTAGTATATATATTAACCACACATTCGTGCATCCAAACAACACATACTAATTATATATTAAGTACAAAATAAATCATAAATTTTTATTTGTAAATTACATTGAAAGAACATACATGCACAAGTTAACCAAATTGACACTCAACATAAGTAACATTTATTAGTTGATATACCATATATATATATATATATATAATTATGGCATAACATGATTATTGATTAAAGATACTACTTTGTGGTATAACATAGCGCGAGAGAATAATATTGCAGCTCATCATGTGGAATACTTGATCGGTTAAATGGACATGGAACGCATCAGGATAGCTTCAATTGAAAGTCCAGGACCAAATCCGAGCATCATTCCGAACTCACAACCATCGCCGGTGGTTGCCTTGCCTTCCTTAAACGATTTCTTTATCATCTCATCCATGATGAAATGTACTGTAGGGCTCGATAAGTTTCCAACGTCAGTTAATACCTTTCTTGTCACCATGAATTTGTTCTTCTCCAACTCGAGTTTCTGCTCCACCATGTTTAAAATTTTAGGGCCTCCTGGATGAACAATCCAAAACAACGAATTCAAATCAGTGAGCCCTAAAGGTTGCAGTGCTTCTTCAACACAACCTTTAACATGCTCGCTTATATGTTTTGGTATAGACCGAGCTAATGTTACAATATTTCCTCTCTCTCGTGGTACCATGGCAAGACAATCCATAGTGTTTAGAATCATCGTTTCCCTGGCTAAGACAAGCTCATAGAGTGGACATTCTTTCTCTAAATCAGGATCCGCACCGACAATCATGGCAGAAGAGCCATCACCAAATAGGGCATTAGAAACGAGTTCCTCGGGATGTGATTCGGAAGGGCCATGAAATCCATGGATGGTATACTCAGAAGTAACTACAAGAACACGCGCACCACGATTGTTCTCGGCAAGATCTTTGGCTATACGCAAGGTTGTCACACCACCATGACATCCTTGATAGTAAAGCATCACGCGTTGAACTGTAGTAGGAAGGCCAAGGAGATGCACTAGTTGGACATCAGCACCAGGACATGCTGCTCCACTATTAGTGCAAAAGATGAGGTGAGTAATTTTTGATAGAGGTTGTCCCCACTCTTTGAGAGCCACCATTGCTGCCTCTTTAGCCAGCTTTGGTACTTCCTCTGTTACAATCTCCCACCTAGCATCGAGAGATGGCTCTGAGTGATGTGTAATATTTGGGTTCTTCTTTAAAATCTCGGCATCATTGGTATATATCCCCAAATAACGCTGCTTAATGGTAGAGCTTTTACCTATAATAAATATAGAATGGAATGTTTCAAATAATTAAAAAATCGCAACAAAAGTAAAGTACTATTGACTACGGCTTGGAGAGTTATATATATATATATATATATATTAATATATACATGAAGACATGAATATATAATGGTGTTCTAAGAAATGATGTTCCCAATTTTGTCTTCTCAACAATTCCAAATTTCCAATTGAGTAATACAATACCTAGCGTTCATAGAATATTTGTCTATAGTATCTATATGTTACAAAATTTGATGTATCTGTTACAAAATCATATGTATTTGTTACATTTTGGGTGTGTTTATGGACGTATGGACGCCTTTTCAATGGACACAAGATATTTCTCTTTCCAATTAATATATATGTGGAACCTTTTTGTATGCACAAAAAATTCTTGTTCCAATTAATTTACTCAACACTTGGTTTGCCCAAATCATTTGGAAATAACTAAAACCATGCATATATAGTCAATCAATGTATGCTTACAAATTCTGGTCATCTTCTCCTTCATTTCAGTAAGGTGCTCGCTATTGGTAATCCGAAAATAGATATCCGGGAACTCGTCCGAAGGAACAACGGCTGCCGGAAGGGCGGTGCCTACGGCGAGAACGGCAGCCAGACCGTCAGCCCGTCGCAGATGCGCAAACTGTTCCATTGCGATTCGATCAGTAAGGTAACGTGACAAATGGGTACAAGACAGAATTAGCAAATTAAGAGGATCTCTTAATTAATTTGTTGTAGCTATATATATGTTTTGTTTTGCAAACTTGCTCCAAGGGTTCGTTGTATATATAGTGCAGAGGAGAGGAGATCTCTATACGTGAACTAGAACTAGAATGGCGTCTGGGGGTAAAATTGATATTGGGTCATATACCACACAATTGGTATTGGGTCAAACGGATCCCCTGTTCCGTTTTATTTGAGGGTGAGCCCACATAAAATTTGTAACCACGGAATTGATGTAAGAGGAGGGTTCCCTTCACAATATATATATATATTAACAATCTTGACAATAGTATATTTGATAAATTTAAAAAAAATATTTAAAAATTCTTAAAAATTGGAAAAGATATATAAATTTCAAACATTTTTAGTATCGTTTGATAGCCCATCAAAATTTTGAGCTATTTTTAACGGTTGTAATTTAAAGAGATTTTGATGGACTATTAAAAAATTCTTAATTTGAATATTGTTGAAAATATAACCAATCTATAAGTTTAACAATGCAACTATAAACTTTTTTTCATTTTTAAGATTTTTTTAATTTTTTTTCAAATTTATCAAATATGTCATTGTCAAGATTGTCAATATAAGCATTGTCAGGATCCCTCCTCTTGGTGTAATCCTGGTCTGACATTTATATACATGAGGAGGGATCCATTGACAATGATTAACTTGACAATCTTGACAATAACACTTTTCAAAAAATTATAAAAAATCATAAAAAATCCTAAAAATGAAAAATGATTTATGGATGTATTACTTGATTTATAGATTGATAGTGTTTCAAATTTCAATCAATTTGAACACCGTTTAATGACTGATCAAAATTTTGTATACTTTTCAACGGTTATAATTTAGCGGAACTTTAAAGAGCTATCAAACGTCACTTAAATTGAATATAATTGGAAACATAATCAATCTATAAGTTAAGCAATACCTCCGTAAACTTTTTTCTATTTTTTAGATTTTGTATGATTTTTTATAAATTTTTAAAATGTGATATTGTCAAGATTGTCAACATTGCTATTGTCAATGGATCCCTCCTCTATATACATTGCCCCCAAAAAGCTTCTCTATCGCACAATCCCTGCAGCATGCTGTGTGGGCTTGTAAGTGATAGGAGAGGATGTGAAATCGTCTGTCTGATACTCTGATTGTGTGCACTGTCTCCATGGGGTTTGGATATTGTCCAAAGCTATTTGGACGGTCCAAACTAAGGGTTCTGAGAGCCGTACAATCTAATTGTTAGTAATTGATCAACCGTGATTTAATCATGTAGGTACTAAAAATAGCATGCTGGTTATATTTAGAATGATGGGGTCACATGCTACCACTATTGATAAACATATAAATTGAATCGAACGGTTTAGTCGTGAATTTGGACGATGGAGACCGTCCAAATGGTTTTGGAAAAAATTCTAGTCCGTCTCCATGACCATGATGCCCACCGAATTTTACATCTGAGCCTGAGAACAAAATTCTAAAACAGCGAAATTTGCAGTCTAAGAACCTTTTTGAGACTTATTGTCTAATCGTACTTTTCAATTGGATATTTAATATATTATATTGATATTTAGGTTATTATTCGGGTCTATAATTATGCTTGAACTTCCAAACATTTGTTTATTATTCATCTGCATATGCAATGGGAGATTTGATTATTGGGACCCTATGTGTTTATTATCTCGATAATACGTACATACATAAAGTTAGGCTACAATAGTATGCATATCACGGTTTTACCGTACTATACGATCTGTATCTCCGTTTTCGGTGTCTAAATAATCGATCCGAACCACTCAACTTAATCTTTATATCAAAATATACTAGCAAACTAAATTTTATAATTTTTATAATTTTTTTGTTATTTTTAATGATGGGGATAATATCACTATTTTTGTATAAACCAGATACTTTGGATGTAGTCATTTTTTCCTCATCATTAAAAATAGCAAAAAAATTCTAAAAAATATAAAATTTGGTTTGCTAGTAAATAGCAAAAAAGTACTAAAAAATATAAAATTTGGTTTGCTAGTATATTTTGATATAAAGATTAAGTTGAGCAGTTCGGATCGACTATTTGGAAACCGAAAACGGAGATACGGACCGCATAGTACGGTAAAACCGTAATATGCATATTATTGTAGCCTAACTCTACATACATACACATATACATACATACATACATACATACATATATATATATATATACATACATATATACATACACACACATACACACACACACACACACACACAGAGATATATATATATATATAGGGGAAATTAATATGCTCCCAAAATGATATAGAATTTATTATATGAAAACATCTGCATTTTACTCTGAAATGCTAACGGTTCAAATTATATATTGTCATGCCCCAAATTCTGATTTATGATCCTATTAAATTCATCATATGAACATACTATGGGATACAAAAATTTCTATTCTTGTAGTTTTTATGTATTTGTTTTGGACTTTTCAAAATAACTCTAAGATAATAATAAAATAGTGTTGTATGTACATGAATTTTTGAAAAATTCAAAACAAATACTTAAAAAACTCTAAAAATAAAAAATTTTTGTATCATGAAATATTTTCATATGATAAATTTAATGGGAACGATAAATCAAAATTTCGGATATATGTGCAAAATGTATACTGAATTGTTAGCACTTCGAAGTGAAATGCAAACGTTTTTACAAGACTCCTGCATTGCCATTGTTTTAATTAGTCTTAGAAAATGTATTTTCTTATTTGAGCCCACAGAACCGAGATCGTCAAACTACAATTGTGTGGTTTATATGCCCCAGGTCCACGAATTATATTTTGTCTACCCACAATTAAATTTACCCCCAGACGCCCTTCCAAATAATCATCTTTTGAAAGTATTAAATATTGTATATAACGTATGCATGCTTATTATATTTCTTGGAATATATATATATACACACATATGATAAGATATATATTGTGTGTTGCTTGGAGATTAATATTGTGGAAGCAAATTAAATCAGTGATCAATTTATTTCATCAGTACTTCAAATACATGCGAGTATAAACTATAAACTGCACCCTCGCCAAAACAATGTTTTCGACATTGCAATTTTTTTTTTTTATTGTTTTCTTTTAATGTTGAGCACTATCACCAGCTATTTCTACTATTTTATTGAACATTCTGGTACTCTTCTGATTTTGCAACAGCCGAATATATGACTTGCGACCTAGTTACCAGCTATTCGATCATATGTATATAGACAGATTTTTTTTCTGCCGTATCGCTAAACTAGTGCAATGAAATAATTTTAATTTGTTTTGTTTATTGCACATTTCATTTACACGAAATGTGGTGCATCCTGACATTTCATTTACACGAAATGTGGTGCATCCTGATCGACCATATGTAAAATTTAGTATACTATTTGTTGGATAATATGGAAAGTTACGAATAATGTCACTTTTAGAAATTGTGAATATCCTACTTCTGTCAGAAATTCTGTTATTCTAATCTGTTCTATGCATGGTGCATAGGGCTGCACAAAAAATTCGAAGCTCGTAATTCGCTCGTATTCGATTCGATAAAAGTTCGTAATTAGCTCGCTCGATAGGAATTCGGTTTAGTTTCAAACCGAGCCCAGTTCGATTCGAATTGAGACGAATCGAACTCGAACTTCACCCAGTTCGATTCGAAACGGCTCGCGAATTTAATCCGGCTCGAATGTGAAACAATTTTCTACAACTGATCAGATAATAAATTATGTTTCTTTCTATTCTTGCCTCCCATTCAGCACAAAACCCAACAAATATAAAACCCAAATCACTTTTTTTTACTCCGGCCTCCCATTCTGCACAGAACCCAACAAAATTAAAACCCAAAATTCACATTTTTCTCACGTCTCCTCCACTCCTCCATCAATGGGCACCTCAAAAAAGTCCCAATAAGCAAATAGCTTTGGCCCTTTCCGTCGCTCCAGACACCAGAGTAGACACCTCACACCTCGTTTTTGTCTCTCCATCAAGTGATTTCAGGTCACCGTCTCACCGATCTCTACTAATATCGAATCGCCACGAACCGAATCGAACAGTTCGAGTTCCAACGAATCGAACTCGAACTTCACCTCTCAGCTCGAAATATCCATGCTATTTCGAATCGAGCCGATTCGATAACGGAGCGAACCGAATATCTCACGACCTTAGCTCGATTCGGTTCGATTCGTTTACACCCCTAATGGTGCATCATTGGTCGACAGGGTTAGCTCATGAAGACGTGAAGAGTATTATAAAATGGTGGTTAATTGGTTCAACAAGATGTTGTGGTGCTGTTTGCTCATATATACAGCACTTGTTTATATCTGAAGAAATGTGACAGTTTTGATTTGAGTTAATTAGGATGTTCTTGTTACGGTTTAGGGTTTATTTTGTTCTCTCGTTTTGTAGTTAAGGGCCATAGAAACATGTAAATTCCACCCTATAAAGTAAGTCACCTATCCATTCCTTTCACAGTTCTGACACACCACGTGCATTCATGTGCTTACTAAAAATCGTAGTATATTTGCTCACTGAAAAATTGCATGCAAACATGCCAGTATTCAGATCAGTTCACACTTCACACAATTCAACGTATAACCAGTATATCAACAATATAATTAAGCAATCACACAGAAACATTTCATAAGTAAAGTATTCAGTTCAATTCATAGATTTGATAAATAATCGAAGCCCGTACATGTTTTTGACGATTCTTAATTCGAGTCTGAATCCATTGTCTAACATTGCATCAAAGCTCGACTTGACCATCAATCGCTCACCGATCAACTTATTCAACTCTAGGATTCCAAATTTCCAATTATTTAGTCCTATCAGTATTTATGATCTTATCATTTCAGAAACAAGTAGCTTAAAAAGGATGTTTCATAGTCAAGACTTATTAACCGTCAGTTATTGCCCACCGACCCATTTCACATTTAATCTATTAACTAGAAAGAGGGATAGCTCTCCAAACACTCATTTCAGAAACAACTATGCTCCAATATTATCTACTTTGATGTAATGGTTTATATGTATTCTATCTCCTTATTTAATAAGATGATATGATATGTCTGTGACAAAATTTAACCCTTAAAATGGTCCAACATTTATGTGTTATTATTTATAAATTATTACGTCATCACCATCATCATTATTATTCACGTCCAAAAATTTAAAATTATGTTCATTTTTTTAAAATTAAATATTTTTAATTTATAAACTTTATTATTTATTTGTTATCATATTTCGGGGCGAAGCCCGACTTACAGCTCTAGTTAACTATAATCATCAATCGGTTTTATATGTAATGTGAAATGGTATTTTCATTTCATTTTTAGTCCAATAATTAATTAACGAGTCACACCCTGCACCTTAATTAATTAATCATGCTCCAATTAAAGTTCTGTACATCATGCATGTTTGATGTTTCATATCTTTTATTTCTATATATCCAGGTGCTACCTACCTAGTAATTAAGGACCTTTAATTATTGATTTCTTACTTTGACTAATATTTAAACAACCCATCAACCTATATAGCCAACTTATATACACATTTTACCTTTATCCCATGTATCTTAAACTATCACTTAATTAAACTGTATTTGACAAAGTGGGGTTATATTAGAAACTCTAAATTAATATAATTCCTCGTTATATATAAGGTTAGACCAATAATTACTATGGAATTATTAATTAAACACCTTCTTTAACTCCAGATTTTATACTCAAACAGTCAAACATCAAACTCGAGACTAGATCAGATATTCATGGTTCAACTTGCTGAAACCCTTGATTAATAGTCATAGTAATTAGTAACTTACTAATTATCAACTCAATTAAATTAAAGAAACAAAGGACGAGACGTACGTTCCAAGGGATCTTCAGAAATTCCCGGCCTGCCTTATCAATCTTTTTAAGAAATAATCATCCCCATCTACAAGCTATTAAATTTATGGAAATATTCATATATGACCCTACAAGCTATTAAATTTATGGAGAGACCATTTACCCTATCTAATATATATATATATATAGTTCCTTTATTTTAAATTTCAAGGATCATCTCTTTTTACGCTTTTCCAAAATAATATATATTATATTAATTTCAAGATTAACAAAGACTGGTTCCTTAAATTTGTACATAATTCTCATATTATTTAATTAGAAGCAAACCTATGATTCTATATATCTCAACTTAATCTATTTCCACATGGCATGTAAAATGCTCATATATACTTTGTATGTATACATATAAATATATATTATATATCAATTCACACATGTGGCACTCATGATCATCGTTCTAATAAATGAGGTTTGATAAATAAAAAGTATTACAAGTCAGAATAAAACATATCTTAATTTTTGTCTAAAATTTTTTAATCGGAAAGATATAAATGTTTACTAAAAAATGATATTTGTTTATTGAAAATACGGTGGACCGGTGGATAAATAAAAATGGTGGACGATACCTACTACTCTATAGCATTTAGTTAATTTGGATGATATAATAAGGTCACTTAGATTGTGGTGCTGGAGAGAGTAGTGTTGTGCTCCCCACCCGTCCCAGGTTGCCCGCCAGCGCCCGCCCGTGCTTGCCTGGGCCCACAATTCTCGCCCGCCCGGCAAGGGTCTGGATATTTGTTGTCGCCCCCGGAAACCCGCCCACCCGTTGTCACCCTTCCCGCCCGCGCCCTTCGCCCGCTCGTGCCTGCCTCCCGCGCTCACCCTTGCCCGCCCCGCGCGCCCGCGTTGCAAGTTTCTTAGTTTTTAAAATTATATTTACTTCATTTCTTTTAATATATCAAAATAGAAAAACATAAAACTTATTCAAAATTACAAAAGTTTGCAAAGAATGTGTAAGAAGTTTTGAATTTGTAGAAAAAATGAAACTTATTCAAATTTATAAAATAAAATTAATGGAAAACCGCCGGAATCCGCCATAACCCGCCGGAATCCGCTCTAACCCGCCGGAATCCGCCCTAACCGACCGGCAACCCGCCCCACCGCCGGCGCTCCGTGGCCCCCAACCAAACTCCTCGCCCGCCCGTCGCCCGCCCTTGCCCGCCAAGCCCGACGGGCAAAGGGGCGGGCAGGGTCTCCCCTCGGGACAAAACCTCCGGTAACCCGCCCGTCCGTGCCCACCGTTGCCCATCGCCCGCCGTAGCCCGTCGGCCGCCGGGGCCCGCCCGCCCTCGTTGGCATAACGGTGGGATGTATGTAACTCTCTGGTTTATTTGGGGCAATATATAATGAGGAGGGATCCAATAACCATAGGGATTTGTACCCGTAGTGACCATTTTTTTAGTTATGTATAATTTGAAAAATCTAAACCATTAGATGTATTCTATATTATCTTAATAACATGTACATAAAAAATGGTAAAGTTTTAACATTGTTTCGATTGTCATCAAGAAAGGAGAAAAAACTATAAAACTTGAACCGTTGATTCTTGTTAATGCTTGATGCACATGTATATACAATCAAAATGATATAATTTTTTGTATACGTATAAAATATGATATATACAACATATTCTATCAATTAGTTTTGTTATTTAAGAATTTTAAATGTAGTTATTTAAGATTTAATTTCACGGTCACCGATCGGTCACAAAAAATATGGTTATTTAATCCCTCCTGATTGTGGTTCATGCTGAGATTGTGCCCACCTGTTAATTTGGTGAGTTGTGGTAATGTGCATGGTAGGTAGTTTGATTTCTGATGATGGTGGCTTGAAGATCTTGTAGTTATTATAATTGATATGTAACTAACTCTATGTAAGTATTTGGTTTTCATAAATGAAAACGGACAAATATATATATATATATATATATATATATATATAAACACTACGTTCAGGTGGACAATCCCTACATTACATGAATGACAATAAGCTTATATTACCTTAATTAATTTTAGGGCACCTCAGTTTATTACTTTATTATACTCTCCTAATTCCCAAGCAATAACAGATTATGTTTTATAGAATCAATAAACGGATAGATGCCGCATCATTCAAAAAAAGAAGCGAGGGGAAATACTAGTTATATATTTCAAAAATTGTTAAGCAAATCCCGGCCGTTGCAAGATCAGAAAATTATATACTTATTAAAACAAGATTATATACTAGCATGCTTAGTTAATAAAATAAGAACCTAACATGCTTAATAAAATATTAGAGATAGCGGGCGATAATATTGGTGCTTAATTACATCTACAAATTAAAGGAAAAAAAAAAAAAGAATATCGGATGCATTGTTTTAGCGGGTGTTTAGTTTATACCCACATGCATATTACATATTAATTTTGTAATTAGGAGGGATCAATTGAAAATATTAATATATCTTGATAATGAGATTTTTGAAAATTTTAAAAAATTCATACATAAATGTTAAAATATAAAAAAAAATTATGGATGTATTCTTTACCTTATAGATTTATAGTATTTCAAATTTTAATCAATTTGAATATTATTTGATAGTTTATCAAAATTTTATGCACTTTTTAGTTGTAATTTAACGAATCTTCAAAGAGCTATCAAATATAGCTTAATTCAATATAATAACAAAAATAAATTTATAACAATACTCTTATAAACTTTTTTCTATATTAAAACCGTTTAGTGATATATTTTTAAAATTTTTAAAAATCCCATTGTCAAGATTGTCAATGATCCCTCTCTATCTTAAAGAATTGATCACTGATTTGCAATTTCCAGAATCTCGACACAACACAACAAACCTCTTAATGCTTATTTTTTAAATTAAAAAAAAAAATTCATGCATGCCTTACGTACAATATTTAACACTTTGCAAAAAATGCCTTATTTCATTAATTGAACATGCTCATTTTTGAATTAAAGCTGGCATATATCTTTCTGTACTATATAAGGACCCCTCAGAAGCAAGCTTCAACACAACAATCTTCAACATCATTGATCAAGTACATATCTATATATATATTCTCTAAAGCAAAGAAGCTCGATCTTAACTAAGAGCCTCTGTACTTCTCTGTTGCACACATTCCTCACCTTTCAGCTGAGAATTACTTCATAACAACAATGGAACAATTTGTACACCAGCAACGGGCTGACGGTCTTGCCACCGTTCTCGCCATAGGCACCGCGCTTCCGGCAGCCGTTGTTCCTTCCGACGAGTTCCCAGACATCTATTTTCGAATTACCAACTGCGAGCACCTCACTGAGATGAAGGAGAAAATGACCAGAATTTGTAAGTATATATATATCTGTGTGTTTCCCTAAGATTCTATCAAACATTGCATACATGCATTAATTTACCATGATTTCAATAATTGGAAATTATTTTGGGCAAACCTTTTGTTAAATAAATAATTGGAAAAAATATTTTCTTGCACATAATGTTGCATATATTGGAATTGTGGAGACAAAAATAATTGGAAACGTCATTTCTCAGAACTAACATTGTTCATTATGTACTAGAGCTGTAACTCGGGTTTCGCCCCGAAATATGATAACAAATAAATAATAAAGCTTATAAATTAAAAATATTTATTTTAGAAAAATTGAACATAATTTTAAAATATTCGATGTAAATAATAATAATGTTGCTGCTGCTGATGATGATGTAATAATTTATAAATAATGCACATAAATGTTAGACTAATTTAAGGGTTAAATTTTGTCTTAGACACATCATATCATCTTATTAAATGGGGAGATAATATACATATAAATAGGGAGATAAAATACATATAATGGGGATATAAAATACACATATAAATCATTGGATCAAAGTAGATGAAGAGATTTAAACAAAATCAATGGTTAATAATATTGATGATGTGGTATAGTTGAGGTGCTTGAAGAGTTACATCTCTTTCTAGTTTATAGATATATAAGTGTACAACATCAAGTTCAATAGTACTTAAATTTGATTTTGTTGCGTTTTTTAGTTAAATGAAACATTCTTTATTACATTGATTATTGTAGGTAAAAGCACTACTATTAAGCAGCGATACTGCGGTATATATACAAATGATGCGGAGATTTTAAAGAAGAACCCAAATATTACACGCCACTCAGAGCCATCTCTCGATGCTAGGTGGGAGATCGTAACAGAGGAAGTACCAAAGCTGGCCAAAGAGGCAGCAATGGAGGCCATTAAAGAGTGGGGACAACCTCTATCAAAAATTACCCATCTCATCTTTTGCACTAATAGTGGAGCAGCATGTCCCGGTGCTGATGTTCAACTAGTGCATCTTCTTGGCCTTCCTACTACAGTTAGACGCATCATGCTCTACTATCAAGGATGTCATGGTGGTGCAACAACCTTGCGTATAGCCAAAGATCTTGCCGAGAACAATCGTGGTGCGCGTATTCTTGTAGTTACTTGTGAGTATACCATCCATGGATTTCATGGCCCTTCCGAATCACATCCCGAGGAACTCGTTTCTAATGCCCTATTTGGTGATGGCTCTTCTGCCGTGATTGTCGGTGCAGATCCTGATTTAGGGAAAGAGCGTCCACTTTATGAGCCTGTCTTAGCTAGGGAAACGATGATCCTAAACACTATGGATTGTCTTGCCATGGTACCACGAGAGAGAGGAAACCTTATAACACTAGCTCCAGCTATACCAAAACATATAAGTGAGCATGTTAAAGGTTGTGTTGAGGAAGCATTGCAACCTTTAGGGATCACAGATTTGAATTCGTTGTTTTGGATTGTTCATCCAGGAGGTCCTAAAATTTTGAACATGGTGGAGCAGAAACTCGAGTTGGAGAAGAACAAATTCATGGTGACAAGAAAGATATTAACCGACGTTGGAAACTTATCGAGCCCTACCGTACATTTCATCATGGATGAGATGAGAAAGAAATCGTTCAAGGAAGGGAAGACAACCACCGGGGATGGTTCTGAGTTCGGGATGATGCTCGGATTTGGTCCTGGACTTTCAATTGAAGCTATTGTGATGCGTTCCATGTCCATTTAACCGATCAAGTGTTCCACATGAGCTGCAGTTCTCCGTTATGTTACGCCACAAAGTAGTATCTTTATTCAATAATATGGGATCTCCACTGAAGAAGGTTAATTATTGTGAGTGTCAAGGTTGTTTATTATGTTGTTTCAGTTTAATTTACAAATCAGTATTTATTGTTTATTTCGTACTTAAGTAAAATTTGTTCTTTGGATGTGCGATGTGTGGTTAATATATGTACGCACAAGTCAAGCATTTAAAATGTACATTGATTGAAATGAAGCAAATGTTCAAGTCCATTTTTTCTAATATATATTTGAGCTTTGTTGATAAGTTAAACTGTTAAAGTTATCCGAGTATTTGAAAAGGAGTTAATTTTTTGTTATGCCTTAACAGTAACTACAAAAAAAAAATTGTTGTCATGATTGTTTCAAACTTATATTTAATTAATTTCGTAGGTGCCTTTCTGTAACTATGAGAAATCGCAATAATATATATAAAGATTTTGCTTAAGGGTCCATAGTAGAATCTAAATTTTGTAGGTGCCTTTCTGTAACTAATAGAAATCGCAATAATATATATAAAGGTTTTGCTTATGGGTTCATAGTAGAATTCGCCTTACTTGTATCCAAAAAATACATCATGACCATCTAATTTAAAATAATGAATGGTTCATATTTCATCTTATCCATAATAGAATTCACTTTAATGAATAAGGCCTGCTTGGCTCAGAGGAAAACCTAGGGGCCAGGGAATGTATATATATTTACGTGGGAACAAAAAAATTTAGGGTAAATTTTCTAAAAGGTCACTGAACTTTACATGAAATCCAAATTTGGTCATTGAACTTTCAATTGTCCGTTTTTAGTCACCGAACTTTGATATATATCCAAAATTAGTCACTCTGTTTATTTTTTCATCCATATCACTAACGGAGGTTGACGTGGCACTTGTGTGGAGCTCATTTTGTACAATTGGACGATTATAAATGTTTTAGAGTGCAAACTGGGAGATACTTAGCAACTCCATATTGTCTTATTCATTTTTCCGTCGATTCTTTCTCTCTTTGCTTCAATATTGTTCCCAATTTTCTCACCAGGTGGGAAGCAATCATGGGTCATGGCTCATGGCATTGTCATCGGTTGAGACCATTTCATTTTCCATTTCCATTTTGAATTGTCTAAACCAACTGTGAAAGGCGAGAAGGCAGCCGTGAAGAAGGGGAAGGGGAGGGAGCATAGCTGACTTTGGTCGCGGTGGAAAGACATGACAGATGGTGGCAGCGGCTTTGGTCGCGCCGGAAAGACGGTACGGACTGCGGCAGAGGTGGACAGTTGACAGTAAAGGAGAGAAGGCAGTGCAGGCAAGGAGGAAAGCAGGTTGAGAAGAAAGAATATTAGATGGGAGAATTATTTTGAGACACCCAATTTACACTAAACATATATAATCGTCCAATTGTACAAAATGAGCTCCACACAAGCGCCATGTCAACCTCCGTTAGTAATATGGATGGAAAAATTAACAGAGTGACCAATTTTGGATAAATATCAAAGTTCAGTGACTAAAAGCGGATAATTGAGAGTTCAGTGACCAAATTTGAATTTCATGTAAAGTTCAGTGACCTTTCAAAAAATTTACCCAAAAATTTAGTGAGACGTAAAAAATTTTTTCCCCAGGGCAATAGCAACTGAAGTTTTTGGGGTACCAGGAGTTGCCATTGTGCTTATTCCATACACTTCATATGCTGCGGGAAAAAAATAGAGTCGTAGATAGCGACCACCCATTTTATCTATCCATCGGTCCACCGTATTTTTGATATAGAAATATCATTTTTCAGTAAACATTTATATCTTTCCGATCAGCATATAACATTTTCTAATAAACAGATACACTATAGTTTTCAATAAACATTTATGCAACTGTGACAAACATATAAGTGCACGTGGTGTGTCAGATTGTGAGAGGAGTAGATGAGTGGCTTACCTTATAGGTGGACTCTACATGTTTTCCAAAAAAAAAAATTAGAATGCACTTTGTACTTTTATTTTGCCATACACAGACTTTATATTTTCGTAAACATTTCGAATTAAATTTGGCAAGTAACCTTTCAAAAATCACAAACAACATGCAGAGTACTGTCATTAGAGGATTCGATATGCAATAGTATCAGTAGAAAAATTCTGCAGTTGACAGCTGATTTGAAAATTTGCCATGACTGGAATTAATTTGCAACTGGCAGCACAAAACCAAACTGTGCAACTCTCTGTTCTCTGACTTTTAACATAATAAAACCAAAATAATTCAAAGAGAAACTTGATCAGTCTTCAGACCAAATAGAGTTAAAAGTTTAACACACTAAAGTTGAAAGCTGAAACCAACAAACTAATTCGAGTCGAAAATAATATTACCAATGGCCTTTACGTATCTACCCAATAAGTTTACCAGTTTATCAGCCCATTCCTTCCTCGCACATATAATTTTCAAAGTCTCAAGGTACTCCAGCTGGAAGAGATCATCATCTCCATCTCCCTCTTGTCCAGGCACTTCATGATCATCTTGGCACTGTTAGTAATAACACGTCAACTGAGAATCGTGTTGTAATAAGTTATATTCAGATGAGCTTGGGCTACACTGTAATCTTATGAGAAACATCTTGTGTCCATTGAAAAAGCGTCCATATGTCTATAGACATGTACAGAATGTAACAGATACGTTCTGAAATGTAACAAGTACATTCCGAAATATAACATATGGACGTTATGGACGGTTTTTCTATGGACACTAGGTATTACTCTAATCTTATCTCTCCAATATGGTTTATAGAATTTAAACACTGTTTCCCATTAGGCACAATTCATTCAGCAGAATGGCCAAATAAAATATTTAACAAAACAATACAAGAACATTTATGTACATGCACCAGGCCACAATCATAATTAGTGTCATTTGAAAGTAGCGGCACATATATCACACTTGATCCGTAACCTATATATAGCTTATGAGTAGAGCTGTACCCTTCTATTATATTATTTTCTTCAAGTTATTAGCGAGGGTGAGAGAGAGAGAGAGGGAGAAGCAAGAGAAAGCGAGAGTACACTTATAAGTTGCAAAGTGAGCTCCTGGAGATTAGGCAAATTCTTGAGAAAACAAACTACCAAATCAATGCTATTTATCATGTCCCACCGTCCAATATCCAAGCTCTTCAGATTGTTGAAGATCTTACAGTCGGGAATATCCATCTCCAATTGTTTCTAATAATAACATAAGAAGGTAAAAGAAAACAAAAGGTCAATCAATTTGGCATGCATTGAATATTATATAGGATTTCAACCTATAAAAGGAACAAGTGTTTACCTCCCACCACACAGATCAAAAACCACAGACACAAATACAGAAAAAAAGTACTTGCATTACATGCAAATAAGTAACAACTCTCATTAAAAGATATTGCATTCAGCGCTGAATGTCATACAACATTGCTTTGCTGCATCCTCATTCCTCACAAGTACAATATATAAAGGGGATTGCTTAAATTATTGGTTTGTTTGAGCTAAGAGAGCAGCATACCTTCAATTCAGGACAAGGAATATAGAGCTTTATACTCATAGCATTTGAGAGGCCACTGAGCAGCTTCAGTGTTGGGAGAGGTAAGTATTCATCCGTATCCCTTGCTAAAATTCTGATGTACACATTTACCAGAGATACTAAATTTTCCAAAGAAATGCTTTGGCCTTGATAAAAGTTATCAATGGACAAAGACACAAGAGCAGGGCAAGAAATGTGCAATGGCCGATACTGCCTGCAATCTTCTATATCCAATTTCTTCAGAGAGTCAGAGGAAATGACAGATATATCCAATCCACAACTGCCAAATGTCGCACTTTCAAGGACAGGGCATCCCGAGAATAACTTTCGTGCAAAATTATCACTAAGCTCTAAACAAAGCAGCTCCAGGATTTTCAGAGAAGGAAGGTTTATAGATTTTGGCGCAACAAAAGCTCTATCTTCACTGTAAAGAGACATCCTGAATATTTCAAGGGATGCACAAGAGAATACTGAATCAGGTAGACGCAAAGTATAAGCTCTCTCAATGTAGACAATTATCACCCTTGGCATTAAGGGTATGACACGGTCAAGCCATTCCACTGACGGGTCATTGTCATAAGGAGATAGTACAGCTTCATGAGTCTCATATTTCCAAACATATATCACTTTGTCCACATGTGATGGCCCTCTATTGTCCAACACACCATCCACAAAACGTGCAAACTTATGCTCAGAAATTACCCATTCTTCGTCTTCGTCTTCATCTCCAACTCCATCACCATCACCATCACCATCATCGTCCCATGTGCCCTTCTTCTCCCAGAATTCATTCAGATAAAAATACAGAACTGGCATAGACTTCCACACATTTCTCCATCTTTTGGACAAAATGCACGTCTGCACAGCCTTTTTTGTACGCATGAACGAAAGGATGTGGGTTAAAACTTCATCAGGCAAGCCACTAATTCTGTCAATGGTTTTATTCATCTTAGAAATTCACCGAAAGCCAGATGCAGTTCCTTAAACACCTGCAATGTACCAATTCAGTGTAAAATGCATGGAAAATCAGCATGTTTTTACTAATCTCTATAACCCCTCTACTGAGCGCATTCCGTAACAGAATTTCTTAGTAACACTTCATATGCTTGTTAAAACAAAAGCAAAAAAGAACACAGGCGTTGGGAGTCAGTATCCTCTAAGTTAACTCAAAATTTGAGTTGACTCGTGGACAGATCTGAGCCGTTGGTTTTAGATCTTGGTCAGGACGGTCAAGACGGTCAGTGTTTAAAATTTATAGGGCCCTTTACAAAACCACTGTACGAGCAAACTCAATTTTTGAGTTAACTTAGAGGATCTCGATTCCAGGCGTCGGTACACGTGCTGCACCTGAGAAAAGAGGACTATACCCAGTAACTATAAATTTCTGCATTAAGGGAGAAAGTTCTGCATCAAGCGATATTCCCCAATTCATAATCAATTACCATAAAAAAACAGGTCGTTCTCAGTTCTCACAAGAGAAGTTACAAGGTCTGAAGACAAAAATTGTCAACAATGCGTGAAATAAGAGGCCCCAGTTTCAATCAAAATCTGGAAGAACTTGATCTTGCAGGGGCTTCAGTGTCGGAGGAAGGAAGTCAACAGGGCAGAATAATAACCAGAACTAAAGCTAAAGGAAAATCAACAAGAACCCTTGTTGCAATTGTGCCACCAGTAGTACATCATCATTTATACGATCAGCAAAACCCTAGTTTTATGTTCCATCCAAAATCTAGCCCCTGCAACTCAACCTAAACCATATTAACACGAAACAGAACCCAGGAAACCAATCTACAACAACAACAGTGTAAAATCATACGATCTTCATATTCACACACCACACAGCTAGCAAAATAATCAATATGAACACTATAAACACTTGAATCGATTACACATTCATCAACTGATTATGGGATTAACGAACACATAGATAACGAAGGTACCTACAGTACTTATGCCGAATTTCAAGCTCCTAATAAGTAAATCAGGCCGCCAGAAGATCTTCTCCGGCGCTAGCTAACGAACAGTGAAATGGGAAATGGGAAGAGAAAGGGGACTGCGATCGCGTTGTGACTTGGGAGGGTTTGTTTATGCACTGTTTAACACTCTACAGGATTTCATATCCTCTGTAGCGCTGCATTGCGTAGCGCGGAATGTGAACCGTTAGATCATCTCGAGATCTGTGCTGGATCGAATCTCGAGATGATCTAACGGTTCACGTTTCGCGCTACACAATGCAGCACTACAGAGGATGAGCACTCTACAGTGACAGTGAGTGACCGTCTCGGAAAGAAAACGTCTCCCGCGCTGGGAAGTTGTTGCGTGTATCCGATCCGTTGAATGGCTTCAAGATGCGTGCTAATTAAAAAGAGACATCGCTGGAAAATCTAAGGCGCCGATTCATTTCCTAGTGGGACGTTCCTGGAGTGCTTATCCTCTGCTGCGCAGTACTGTACTGCGCAGTGAATCAACGATGCGGATTATAGGGGGATTTTTTCAAGATAGAGTTGCGCGAATCTTTATGCAAATCCAACGGTCACGATACTGCGTAGTAATTTACTGCGCAGTAGAGGATATGAATTGCAGAAGGTTTTGTCTGGTAAGCTCTTCGTTGGACTCTGGAGAAAGACTTTTTGAGTCCAAATAAGGGACAGAAATAAAGGCCTATGAAGTTGGCCCAAAACATATAGTGGGTCTCTTTGTTGATCACAGGGGGGACATCCGGAATAAGTAGAAGAAATGACCCAATGAAAACTTGACAACTTATGGGAGACAACAAAAATGCAGGTGTTAAAATTCACAGCTTGAAATTGTGTTTGTTTTAAATCAAAAAAAAAAAAAAAAAATTGTGTTTGTTTTGATGTAACATCAAGTCTAGAAAGTAAAATTGGTACTGCCCTGTCTATTCTGTTTTTTCTAATTAGGATGAGAGTGCTTTTATTAACATTTTAGATACTACATTCATATCATATTTGTTGCTGCTGCTGCGTGTCAAGTGCCCATACATTAATACATATACTACACGAGTGATGGGTTGACGTTTTACGTTTATATATATCTTACTGTATATAAAAGCATATTAGAAAAAATAACATGAAAAGACTATCTTTCTCAAATAAGAAACTTGATCTGTTTATCATTTTTTTGGATAAACCAGAACCGTTGATTTACGTTAATGCCCGTTGACATTAATGTCTCAGTCCATTAAAATTTAAGGCCCAATCAATTTCCGCAATAAAAGGCTCATTACGTATTATCTTTAAAATGTATTATAATAAATAACAATTTTAGTCCAAAACAATTCTTTCAAATTAATACTAGTTAATACATCAAATTAATACTAGTTAATACATTAAAATGTCTCAGTCCAGAACATGCTCTTTACTAGTTAATACATTAAACATTCTTTCAAATCAATAATTTGCACAGTATTAATATTCTAAAGTACAACTTGAATTATAAAAAAGAGTGAAAATAATATATAAATATTCAGCACAAACCTGACAGCAATCATTTCTCTCTCTCAGAGTGAATTTCTAATTTTTATAAATTCTTCTTGAAATAATGCAAGTGGTGACTGACTTGTCACATATTCCAAAAGTTATAGAAAAATATCTCTGTGATTGCTACCCGGTTGCATAATAACATCCAAACATGTAACTAAAATCAGGCTAATGGCAATACATAGAGTCAATGCGACAATGCCCCTATACATAATTTTATATTAATGGTCCAGATTAAAGTTACAACAAGTCCTGATAATTTATTGGACGTAGGTTTAAAGTTTGGAGAGAGATCGGGTACCTAGAACTGAACAATAATAAATAAATGCTCATCTATATAGCCAAGCTAGTTTCGCTAATTAATTAATGAAAGATAGTGTTAGTGTTAGAAAGTGCTATTGCATCCAAATTTTTACTCTGCATGCAGCATAAACACACCAAATTTATTTATTTTTTAAAATAATTATTCTCCTTCGAATTTGGTAATCTAATTAATTACATCAAAATATGGCATATTGATATTTCAAAATTATTACGGCATGTTTTGATTTAATTGAAAGGGATATATTCGTTCAAAAAAATTAAGTTTGCTGTGCGCAACAAAAAAAATTTTGGTTAGATATATACTATTAATTAACATCTATTGAAGATGAGTGGGAACTGGGAAGTCGATGAATATGCATGTAGTTCATAAATCACGAGTATTATTATTATTATTAACATTTAATTGATACCTACCAAAGTTGTCAGTCCCCTTTACTATGCTATAGTATTATACGTACTATATATTATGTGATATCAGTGGAAACAGTAATTTATGAATCATTTCATTTTTTGTTTGTTTGGCCAAGTCAACAAGAGATGTTGATTATATTATTTGCATGATGACAAACTTTTTTTCAAAGAAAAAAAAATGTTAATTTTTGGAAATGTTATGAGATTTTCTTATTTACTGTTAATTTTGTTATTTATTGTTAGTGCAATATAATTTCATTGTATTTATTTAAAATGACGCATACTAATGATTGCTCAGGATTGATTAATTTATTCTAAACTCCTTCGTCAATCAGAGTATGCATCACGCGTTCAATATATAATTATATACACTAATTAAATGAGAAATTATTTTGTGATCGTGTGATTTTTATATACAGAAATTAATAATGCTTGTTGTCTACGTCTTTTTTTTTTGGCTTAAGTATATATTTAATGAGAAGGGAAGATACACACCGGAAGTAGTTGGACTTATTGTATATTCAATTGGAAAATATATATATTGAACTTGTAAATTAAAATATCATTTAGAAGAATAAATTCTGAAGCACTCGTACGTCACAACAATAACAAATTGACAACCAAATTTAATTATAAATTCTTAACCCAATAGAAGATTTGTAATTAATACACATGCTTATTATTATTATTATTATTATTATTATTATTATTATTATTATTATTATTATTATAATTATTATTACTACTATTATTATGATTTTTCTTTCTTTTTTTGGTATTTGAACTTCCAAAGGATAGATACAAAAAGTATCCCAGTTATACAATTAATATCCCCTAATAGCAACAGCCGTATGGATTATGTCTGTATAACATTGACCAAAAATTCAAATTAATCATGCCATTTTACAATAAATCCAAAAGTATATATGTTTTATATTAATTTACTGACGCAATCTTTTCAGGTTTGAATTAATACATACATACACACCAAACATATATACACCCAGATGAGATATATCATATCACCAACAACTACATGTAATGTATGATTTGGAAGCAAGGAGATGAGAAATAAGACAAGGAATTAAAATAGACGTCTCACCAACAATGCTTGTGGGAAGGAAGTCTTTGGGCGTTGTTTTAATGATGGTGGTGGCTAGAAAGTGGCCTTCATTCAAGCCCTTCACACACACACACACACACACACACACACATTGCTATGTATTTAACATTTAGATATAAGATATATTCGGTGAACAACTGACCATTAATTAATTAATTAATTTAACAAGCTAAATTAGAAATTAATATGTGCATGCTAGATCGTGTGCTACTATTATTAATTTATTAATTTATTATTATTATTATTATTGGCAAGTATATATATATATATATATATATATATATATATATGATTAATGTGCATCATTAACTAAATAGTGTTATATATACTAAGTGCAAATGACATAGTAGCTCAAGTGGTAGCTAACTATGATGACTTCAAGAGGTCATGGGTTCAATCCTCTATGGGTACAAAATAAAAGGTTTCAATAAAACTGGTGGAGTATTCCACTTTCTTCAAAATATATATATATATATATATACATATATACTAAGTAAAGAGTCTATACCTTGCTTTAGGCTGAAATTATTATATCTTATAATATAGCCTTAAGCTCATCCTTTGTGAGTAAATTGATATGGGCCTTAAATTTTAGTGGGCCGGGGCATTAATTTACGTCAACAGTGTTGATCAATCTAAGTAACAATCAACAGCTGAGATTTTTTCTTTAGGGAAGATAGAACTTTCATATCAAAAAATCCAGTCTCCTTTTATTGGTAGTAAGTATATATATATATAACCTGTCTAAACTCTAAAGCATAAAAAACAATAATGCTGCCTTTTTTAATATTTTTCCCCCTTAATTTGTGCATCTATGCGGCTTTACATCCGTTTTATATATTGAAAAGAACATTGGTTAGAACATCTGAGTCAGGTATATATTTGGTCGATACGTTTTATTTTATTTTATTTGAGATACATGACGGTAAAATTAGGACCCAAAAGATATATGACAAATATATACAAATGATTTTGCTTGTCCTGAATATATAATTTTCTTTCCACAATGGCCCAATATCCGTTATACAACACATATGAGATATTATATGATGCACCGCGGTGCAAACCGCTTATTTGCACCGCCATCAAATCACTATTTTTAAAACCCAAATAACCAAACCGATTTGACCAACACAATCTACATATTAAGATTATTCAAAGTACCAAATTTTACAATTTTTTGAACATTTTAACTATTTTTTCAGATTTTTCAAAGATGGATACTTTTTGATATTTCAAATGGCATTATTTTATTATTATTTTTTGTTCATCTTTCAAAAATCCAAAAAAATAGTTAAAAAATTCTAAATATTGTAAAATTTGGTATTCTACCATATTTCAATACGTAAAATGTGTTGGTTCAATTAGATTAGGCATTTGAAGTTTGGTTTGTGAGATTTTGAAAACGGTGGTGCAAAAACGCGGTTTGCACCGCGGTGCACCATATAATATCTCCACATAATATATATATATATATATAGAGAGTTATGCTACCGTTAGTCATGACTCACGGGCTGCTCCATAAGTCACGGTCCAAAAACATATCAAATCACCTCCAAATTTCGATTTATATGGCTCAATAAATTCTTCATATCAAAATCTCATAGCACGCAAAAAATTTTCATTTTTGGAGATTTCTAAGTACTTGTTCTAGATTTTTTAAAATGATACATAAAACATTGATTATTTTATTAATATTGCATAGTCACTTTTAAAAAATCTCAAACAAGTACTTAGAAATTTCCAAAAATGAAAATTTTTTGCGTGCTATAAGATTTTGATATGAAGAATTTATTGAGCCATATAAATCAAAATTTGGAGGTGATTTGACATGTTTTTGGATCATGACTCACGGAGCAGCCCGTGAGTCATGACTTACTGTAGCTAGACTATATATATATAATTTTAACAAAATATGAATTAGCTAGAATCACACATTAAAATTAAATGTTTATATATAGGACTCGTACGTTTAACGGAAAAAAGCATAACAGAAAAATAGTATCCCTAAATACATTTTTATTAAACTAGTAAAGAGCCCACGCTTGCTTTGGGGTGAAATTGTTATTTGTTATAATAAATTTTAAAAATAATATGTAATGGGTCTTAAATTGAGAAAATTGACATGTGTCTTAAGTTTTAATGGTTGAGACATTAAAATGCGTCAACAGTGGCAATCAATCTAAATAAACAATCAACGGCTGAGATTTATTTATTCGGAAAGATAGAACTTTCACGTCAAAAATCCAATTATTGATCGGTTGATAAAAAAATTTTCGTCCTCACTCGGAAAATATTTTATCAACTACTGCTCCAATAGATTGCAGTCTTGCATTGTCTGGCAAGGTAAGATTCAACAGGAAGAGCCGACACCTCTGTCATCTCACCTTACCATCTTTTTCAGTCCTTTTCTTATTTTGTGCATGTATTTGGGAAAACTTTTAGTTCAATACAAGCCGCTATTTCAGATTGTATTTCTATCAGCTTCAGATTTATGGTCTAATCATGTCAAAATATTGATTTACAAGTTGAAATTGAGTTTTCAAGTTAAACATCACTAATTGGTTATTTGGTTATATATAAACTAGTAAAGAGCCCACGCGTTGCTTTGAGCTGAAATTATTATTTCTTATAAGATAATATGTAATGGGTTTTATATTGAGGAAGTGGATATGGACCTTAAATTTTAATAGGCTGAGACATTAATGTTAATGGGCATTAACGTAAATCAACGGTTCTGATCTATCTAAGGAAGTGATCGACGGCTCAAGTTTCTTATTTGGGGAAGATAGTACTTTCATATCGTTTTTTCCAATATGCTTTTATATATAGTAAAGATATATAAGTAATAGGCATCAACCATAAAAAAAACAAAAAGAAAAAGAAAAAGAAGAGCAGTAATTTTGTAAATTAATTTCTTGTAATTAAATTGGATTCTCAAAGTTAACATTAATTGATTTTAATCATCTCTTTCTCAAAAAAAGAAAAGAGAAAAACATCAACTATAATTAATCATTACTTGATAGGTAGAATTTTGTTATCTATGTATATCTCAGATAATTTAATATTGTTAATGAAATTTGATGCCTCCAGGCTTAGATTTCTTCTGACCCAATTGAAATCCTGTCATTACATTTATGTGGTCACCCAACATGATTGCTCTTATTTAAATTTGGCGTTAAGATAATCAAATGTATTCATATATTCTCTGTTACACAGTTTGTAGCTTGCAGTGGAGACAATGTGCAAGCGAAGATGGAGAACGAGGGCGTAACCAACTCATAATTCCTCGTATTTTATAATTAATGACTAAATATTTTAATACGAAGATCTAAGTCTTACGTTGATATAAAAATCGTTCACTAATCCCTCATGATTAGTGAACAGAGCAAGCTAGAGCTAGCAACCCAGACCAAGAGTAAATAAATAGAAAACATATAAAGTCCACCCTATAAAGTAGGCTACCTATTCACTCACAGAGGGAGGGGGGTTTTGGGGGGCAGTTGACCCCCCTAACTCTACCCAAAATGCCATATACCATATACATGTTGCTCATGGCAACAATTTTTGCCCCTCTATGAATTTGATGATTTGTTTCTATCTTCTTAATTACAAACAATTGAAATGGGTTAATTTTACTTTTCATCAATACGGTTAATATTATTGTTAAAAGATACTTCGTTATGGTGTAAATTCCAAAAAGATATTATTACATCCCACTAATTAAGAATTAAATGCCTTGAAAATCGCAGCATAACCATATTGATTAAGAATAAAAAATCAGCAAATATTTTTATGAGCAAACAAAATTAATTAGAGATGGGTGAAAAATGTTTCTTTAATTATCATAAAAATTTTGTAACAGAAACTCAGGTCAATAATTTTTTTGTCTAATTTACATGTAATTTTAATGTAACTAATATGTTTTTTATTAGTTTATCTTGTTAACTTGATTATCTTTTGCACTCCCAACAAATACTCTCTGGCTTCGTCAGTGCACCTATCCACACCCCTCTCACAATCTAACACACTCACATACACCCATGTGCTGTGCTTGTCACATTTGCATAAATATTTATTGGAAATCGTAATGTATCTGTTTACTAGAAAATAATATATATTGATCGGAAAGTTATAAATGTTTACTGAAAAATAATATTCATTATGTATAAAATGGGTGGTCGCCAGCTGTTACTCTGAAATAAATAAGCAGGCTTGGTTCCTACCGACAAGGGTACTCGAACCCTTCTGCACGAACTGTCAGGGAAAGGGCCCCATTTTTCAGAGAATCTTCATCAGGGAACTGACCATGAAATCTTCAAATGATCCTATTTATTTATCTCAAAAAAACATTAAAATACTATCTCAAAAAAATTTATTAGGGAGATGCTTGGAATTAAATTATTGACAATTCAGAGTACAAATAAATTAAGAAATGGTATATGATGGAAATTAAAAATTTTTAGAAGACAAGTAATAATAATTGCTACTATACTAAACAGTTAATTAGTTCAGCAAATGAGCGATGTGTCTCTCTAGATGTAGTTTATCGAGACAAAATTTGTTAGATATATTGTAGAAAGTTTTGGTTGATATTTTGTGTCATTTGGATTTAGATTGAGAAACAAATTTTTTTTTTTTGGATGTAACTCTTCTAAGTTAATGAAATTAGTTGTCTACAGGTCTTTGATTTAAAAAAAAAAAAATAGTTTGTATACTTAATGACAATGTTCCCAAAAAAATTTAATCAATTACAGAAACAATATATATCCTACTAGTAAAGAGCTCACGCGTTGTTTTGGACTGAAATTGTTATTTCTTATAATAAATTTTTAGGATAATATGTAATGGGCCTTATATTGAGAAAATTAATATGGGCCTTAAATTTTAATGGACTGAGACATTAACGTCAACGGACATTAACGTAAATCAACGGTTTTGATCTATCCAAAAAAATGATCGACGGCTCAGGTTTCTTATTTAGGAGAATATAGCTCTTTCATGTCATTTTCTCCGATATGCTTTTGTATACAGTAAGGATAATGATAGAAGGGAGACCAATGGCCCCATGAGATATGCTTCCCGTGGGAATTCAATTCATTGTTAATTAATTAGCACCGATTCGCCAAACTAATTAAGAGCTCCCAAATTAAATTAAAGTGCGTGTTTAGCAATAAAAAGAAGAAAAGAAAAAGAAAAGTGCTCCTATAATTTCTGTAACACATCGTAGGGCTGCTGGTGTACCTACTTCTTGTGATCTTTGTAGTTGCATTCAATTCATTAATTATAACTAGGGCTGGAATTCCGGGCTTCGCGCGGACAAGTAGTAATATATGAAAATAAATATTTAAATTCCTGAATATGATTTTAAAAAATTAATTGTTTATTTTCATAGATAATTAAATATTTGTATTATGGTCCTACAATTTTTTTGCAAATTTATATCAATAAATCTTTAAAATAGAAAATCGATATATGGAACAACGTGATGTTGTGAACTTGTATTATATGTGACGGGATTAATTAATTTTATAGCTATTATTTGTGTAACTACTCAAGTTGATAAGAAAATAATCAAAATATACATAAGTGACAATTATTTGAAATCCTTACAGTACAAAATATGCTTATAAATTAATTATAATAATTAATGTGGAATTTTTTATTTGGTGCTAGAAAGTAAAAAAAAAAACTTGTAACACATAATTACATGAAAGTTTTATACAAGAGATCACCAATTATTTAGCACTTAATGTCTCTATGCCTTTTGGAATTTTAGTGAAGAAAGTAAAATAAATTTAGCCATTAGATTGATAGTTAACAATGAATCCAATGGCTAGGAAGATTGATGATGTGGCATGCCTTAGAAGCTTTGAAACCCACCCATCTTTCTAGTTTATAGATTATCGTACACACTGCCTGGTACTAGAATGACAATAAGACCCATTGTAATCTATATATGTCCATGTTAACGTTAAAGAGTCGTAGGTACCGACCACCCTTTTATTTATCTACCGGTCTACTGTATTTTGGATGAACAAATTAATATCATTTTTCAGTGAACATTTATATATCTTTCTGATCGACATATATCATTTTCTAGTAAACAAATACACTACGATCTTCAGTAAACATTTATGCAACTGTGGCAAGCACATGAGTACACATAGGTATGTCAGATTGTGAGAGAGGGATGGATGAGTGGCTTACTTTATAGGTGGACTCTACATGTTTTCCTAATGTTAATTCACTTGATTTTATCCTTCATTATTATGCTTGTAACATATTTATTATTTAAATTTCAGTATTGTAAATACAATCTTTCATTCTTTCTAATGCAATTCTTGATTGGTAAAATGACAAAGTTTTCTGCCTATTCTTGCCTGATTAAATAAACATCAAGTGTTCTCATTAATTTTTTTTTTTTTAATCAGCATTTTAAAATTTTATAGCTTTTGATGCATCACAATTCACAAAAGGATAGACTTTAAGGACATATCATTTGACATTAATATAAAATACTAAATAAGTTAATATAAATATCAATTCATTTAACATTAATACTAAATAAGTTTATATATTATACGAATAACTCGGATACTAAATAAGTTAATTAATATAAATATCGATTCCTTTACCAATTAACATTAATACTAACATAGTCAGTATATTTCTGACATCTTATTTTTTCTATGTATTGGTTCCTTCATTTTGAATCCCCTTTCCTCTTTGAAGTGAGAGAGACGTGCTAACGGAATCCATGGATCTCTCTAACTTCCTACATTTCTATATACAATCTCTGCGTGGTCCCTTTGTCCCTCTTGTTGTAGCAAATTTTGTTGGATATTTTCAAGAAAAGGAAAAGGCGTTTCAAGGTTGAAATTTGAGAATGCACATGTTTTATAGACGGACAATTTTTATGATTTTATCACATTTTGAATTTGTCCCCATCCCATGATGAAAATATTGTTTGATTTTTATTTTTATTTTCGTAATTGAATTTTGTGGACGTTCAAAGTATATCAAGTAACATGAATTTTAGTTACATGAAATTAAAAGTAATTGGTTGATCACTTGACCATATATAAGTCCATATAACATATATATATATTTTTAATTTTTATTTGACACTTTGTGAAATCCATTATCGAAATTGTCCAAATAACGCTGCTCAAATAATCTCTCCTCCTAAAGAATTAATATCAACATTTTATATCCTTACTCCTAAACATTTTATATCCTTAAGATTGGAATTTTTGACATGAAAATTATGTCTTCCCCAAAGAATAAATCACAGCCCTAGATTGTTTACTTAGATTAATCACACCGTTTGACGTACTTTAATGTCTCAACCCATTAAAACTTAAGGTCCATATCAATTTTCTCAATTTAAGAGCCATTAAATATTATCTTAAAAATTTATTATAAAAAATAATATTTTCAGTCCAAAACAAGGCGTAGGCTCTTTGTTTGCTTGCTAGTAAGATATAAATATGCCTTGCATACATATTTCATATTATGCTACTTCGTAAAGGTATGTACAATCGGGGGAGGATTTTCATAAATGGCCCAAGGCCAAAACTTAACTTTATCAATGGCCTTGGGCCAAACATATCTTCACGGATGGCCTTCCCAAGGGCGCCACTTGAAATCGCGCCCTTTAAACTGTATTTTCTCTGCCCAGACCTACCTGAAAATTTAAATCATTGAAGGGCGCAACTTGAAGTTGCGCCCTTCAATTTTTTCAATTTTTTATTATTTTTTTTCAAAAACACCATTCTGTAGATCTTTTCATGACATTTCCGGAATATGGTTGTACGTTTCGTGGGGAGCTTCCTATCAAAAGTTATGCATATTTAAAGTTTCATGTTCAATTATAAACTTTTTTATCATATTTTCTTGATATTATTATGCGTATTATTTATAGAGGTGGCAGAACTCGACCCGGCTAGACTAGAACCGGACCTGCCATTTTCAAAAAAGTCAAACTGACCCGACCCGATCCGACCCGACACGACCTGAAGTCAAATAGCATCCAATCCAACTCAAATCAACATACGATCCAAAAATGTTGATATTAAAATTGACCTGACCCGACCCATCCTGAGATATTCTAGAAATTCAAACTGACCCGACCCGACCCGAACCCGAACCCGACCTGCCCGCCCGACTTGTACATCGGGTCAGGTTTGGAAAATATCGAAAAATATGATAAAATGTTTATAATTGGACAGGAAACTCAAATATGCATAACTTTTGATAGGAAGCTCCCCACGAAACGTACAACCACATTCCGGAAAGGTCATGAAAAGATCTACAGGATGATGTTTTTTAAAAAATAATAAAAAATTGAAAAAGTTGCGCCCTTCAACGATTTAAATTTTCGGGTAGCATGGGGTAGAGAAAATACAGTTTAAAGGGCGCGATTTCAAGTGGCGCCCTTGGGAAGGCCATCCGTGAAGATATGTTTGGCCCAAGGCCATTGATGAAGCTAAGTTTGGGCCTTGGGCCATTTATGAAAATCGTCCACGATCGTATGATTAAAACTGGGATCGGTATCGGCTGCTTTTCTGAGAAGAAAAGCACACCCTGCCTTTTCAATCGGATGGTCAGGATCGGTTGTTACACCAATTTCAAAGTACTTTAATTTTTACTGCACAGATCTCAAAGTACTTTAATGTTTTTCAACCGTCGGATTTTAGAAAAGCAGGGTGTGCTTTTCTTTTTAGAAAAGCAGCGGATACCCGATCCTTAGAACTGTATAGAAGTTGGCTATTAATTGAAGAGGATCAATTTGATTGATCAGATGAGCGCACCTGCACCTGATGATCTAACGGACATCGACAGTGCACACCTCGCCGTACGTATTTTGATCGGTGGCCTACTTCACGAACAAAGTTAATCCACCATTAATGCACTAGCTCTGCCCTCTCCCTTGCAATTCAGATCTGAATAACGGTCCTTTCGTCGGTTTGGCAAAGCAAATTAGATTTTTTAACATAAAAGTTTTATCTTTTTCAAAGAAGAAACCTTAGCCGTTGATTGTTTACTTAGATTGATTACCACTATTGACGTACATCAATGTCCCGGCCCATTAAAATTTAAGGCTTATATCAGTTTCCTCACAATGGATGAGCTCTTGGCCCTTTATTATCAGGGGAGATTTATATTTGCCACCCAAAACATGGAAATGAGAAAAATGCCACCCCAAAGTTTGGGTTTAGAAAAATGCCATCTAAACTAGTGTAATTCATAAATTTGCTACTTTTTGTGTATAGATATGAATTTTCCCTATCAAAACACTACAAAAATTTTTATTGACCGAAATATCCACCACAAATATGAAATCTGACCCCGACCCTGATCCGCGTTTCAAGGAAAGTCAAACTGACCCGAACCCGACCCGAACCGAACCCAGATGACCCGAAACCCGAGATTACCCGGGAATAGAGTTGGCAATATCTGACCAGACCCGAAAAACCCGAGTCGGGTCGAGCGGTTTTTCGAGTCGGGTCAGATTTGAGATGGGTATTTCGGTCAGTAAAAAAAAATTGTTATGTTTTGATAGGAAAAATTTATGAATTACACTAGTTTGGGGTTAACATTTTTCTCATTTCCATGTTTTGGGGTGGCAAATTTATGAATTACACTAATTTGGGGTGGCATTTTTTTGAACCCAAACTTTGGAGTGGCATTTTTCTTATTTCCATGTTTGGGGTGGCAAATATATAATAATTTCAGTCCAAAATAAGACGTGAGCTCTTTACTAGTATTTAGTAAGTATGCTCTCAAGGATTGAACCTGATGCAGGTCTATTAAAAATATCATAAATAACGAAAATTGTATGATATCTATGTTAATACGATTTTGATGTGAATATTATGATATTAATTATGCTTGAATTACTCGCTCACTTTAACCTCTTATTGTGAAACTAAAGTAAAACAAATCCGACTTTAATTTTCAACAAAAAAACTACATTTTTTTATTTCTTTTAACTAAAGAACTGATATAAAATTTTAAAGATAAAGTTTTCCCTGCCAAAGCTTGCGTGATCCAACTTTAAAAAAAAAAAAAAAAAAACTCCACCATTTCTTTTCTTCAACACATATTTTTTGGAAAAAAAGAGAGACTAATGTAGGTTCCGTTTCTTTTTGGCTTTTTGCGACGCTTGCTGGTCAAGACTTGAGAAATAAACACTTCCTAACTGGTTGTTAAGCTCAGAATGGGCTTCTGACTTACTGCCTGCTTTCTACGCGTGGCTCACGTTCAACAAACGAGTCCGTATCTGCTGTTATTCTTAGGGATAACAGGGTCCTGTTATCCCAATCTGGACCGTCAGATCAAAATGAACAGTTCAGATTGATAACGAAGTACAGTTTTTGAAGGGATGAAAGATTTTTTAAATGTATCTGATCCGTTTATTTTGATCCAACAGTCACAATTAGGATAATAGGGTCCTGTTATCCAAAATTAGAGTAACAGGTGAATCGATTCCTTCAAGAAGCACCAATTTACTGATTTTCTTTTTAAAAAGCGTGTGTTAAAGAAGTTAAATAGAAAATCAATAAAAAAGATCTAAAATTTTGTTGTGTATCGTTAAAACAAAAGTGATGTCAAAATTGGAGTAAAATACCGTGAGTGCACCTTTGAAAATATATCAGATTACCTTCAATTTTTGATTTATATGGGTCAATAAATTATTTATATCAAAATCTTATGGGATCCAAAAAATTTTCATTTTTAAAATCTTTTTAAGTATTTGTTTGAATTTATTTTTAAAAATAATAAACAATATTTTATGTCTCACTTTTATAAATTCTCAAATAAATACTTAAAAATTTTTAAAAATAGAAACTTTTTGTATCCTTAAGATTTTGATATAAAGAATTTACTGATTCATATAAAGCAAAATTTGAAGTTGATTTAATATGTTGTTGGTGTGTTCACGAAAAGGTTCTGTGAGCTTAAACCCACAGTATCTTTACTCTCAAAATTGATATAATTGGGTTGGTATTCATATCATGAGTAAAACTACGGTACTCCTAGGAGCACGGAGGCCTCCTGTCCTCTTAACTCAAAAATCATACTCAACCATCTTAAAATTTTGATTTATGGGTCTCATTAAATTCTTTATATCAAAATATCATAGTATACAAAAATTTTTCATTTTTTGAGATTTTTAAGTACTTCTTTTAGATTTTTTTAGGATAGCTTAAAAAAAGAATAATAAAATAATGTATAAAACTATGTCATATTTACAAAATCCAAAACAAATACTAAAAAATTCAAAAAATGAAAATTTTTTGTATCCTATAATATTTTTATATAAAGAATTTAATGAGAACCATAAATCAAAATTTTCAGATGATTAAGTATGATTTTTGAGTTAAGAGTACGGGAGGCCTCTGTGCTCCTAGGAGCATCGTAGTTTTACTCTTCATATCATATAGCCTAGCTAGATATTTATTTAATAAATGATTGAGAAATACCTTGTGCCCATCTAATAGACTTTCCATCACACTCACAAAGAGTCACGTGGTGGGGCCCACCACATCACAAAGTGTGATGGACCGTCCATAAATGGACAGTAGGTCAAAATCTAGAACTGTAGCGCAATAGTAAAAATGTATAGGAATAGAGATATTAAAAATAAGTTGAATATTTTAATTTGACTTAAATATTGACAAACTTAACGTGAATACTCTATAATCTGTATTGATTTTCGTTATCATTCTTTTTTTTAATCTGTAAATCACTTCCTTGACAACAAATACCGCCCACATTATTATCATATCATAACTAAATGTATAAAACACATTCAAGCCTTCATAGGGATCACATCTTTTTATCATCATACCATCATACCAACAACAAATGCATTAATCAGAAAAAAACCATCGAGCGTATCACACCGCGCGGTGCATCCATCAATTCAACACCCTCCAGTATTCTTCACGTTCACAATCACAGCCCCCGCGCTGATCCGCTCCTCTAGACCTCTACGCACTCAGCCTCCGCTGCGCTCCATATAATTTCCTCCCTCCAACGGCCTCCACTTTTGTCCTCTTTCTCTCAACACAACACAAACACATGAGAAAAGAACAGAGCAAGTACTACTAGAAACAGAGCAGAACAGAGCAGAACAGAGCAGAACAGAGCAATTGAAATCAACCTTAATTAATCACAGCAGCGGGAGATGGACGGCGACGGAGCATCAGCACCTCCGCCGTCTCCCTCGATCTTCCTATCCAAGCCGCTATTCGGCATCAAGCTCTACTACCTCCTCGCATTACTGTCCCTCCTCTTCCTCCTCCTCCTCTCCCTCTCCCTCTTCCTACTCTTCCTCCTGCTCCGCCGCAGCCGCGCCGCATCACGCGGTAGGCATGTCATCGCGCCCCTCCAGGCGGTCGAGCACGCGGAGAAGGAGGAGCCGATGAAGAGGGCCGAGGAAGGATGCTGCTCTGTTGCTCCTTCCCCTACCACCATTGCCACCGCAACTACTACGACAACCACTACTGCCACCACGACACCGACCACGGCCTCGTGTTCGAGTTCCTCCGGCGCGAAGAGGGATGATGCAATAAGAGAGGAGCTGGGGTGGGGCAGATGGTACGCCATCGAGGAGCTCGAGATGGCCACCAACGGGTTCTGCGAGAACAGCGTGATCGGCAAGGGAGGGTACGGGATCGTGTACAGGGGAGTGCTGCCCGACTTCTCCGTCGTCGCCGTCAAGAATTTGCTCGATAATAAGTGAGTGTCAAAAAATGGAAAATGAAGCTTCATTTCTTTTTAGTTTGTTTGTTTTTCTTTTTTGTTGGATTTTTTTCTTGAGTTTCTTTCTTTCTTTGTTTTTTTTTTTTTTTTGATGTGACCTTCAAAATGATAGAATTATTATTATTATTATGGTCGCTACTTTTTTTTTTTCTTTCGGTTTTTTATTGGTCGGAATTTTTTTATTCAATTTCTTTTTTTTTTTTTTAAATTGTTCTTTTTTTTTTTTTTCTTTTGCTATTTCATTGTTTAAATTTTGTTTTTTCACAGTGAGAAATATTTCTCATGATAGGATAGATAAACTTCTGCAAGATGCAAATATACCTTCATCTTGCAGACTTGCAGAGTTAGTACTTGCATGATTTGCATCCATTTGATTAGTGTATACAATTATTTAATTTATTGGTATGTGCATAAAAATCAAATCCACTTTTATATATATAATATAAAAATTCCAGTTACCCAATGCATTGACGAAATTTATGATCATTTAGTACTTTTTCAATATTTTACTGTGACCATAATAACTATATGAGACCAGAACATGTGGTTTCAGACGATCCCATGATTCATCACGTACATTAAAAAAAAAAAAAAACCCAAAAAAAAAAATGATCCAATAATTAAGCCCATCGGCTTGAAATGAGTACTTGCATTAATTTGTGACCAGGTCCCCTTGAGTTATACTCATATAGTCGAATTCAAATCTGCTGTTATCTGTTATCCAACATTGGATAACAGGACCCAGTTATCAAATCTGGACCGTTGGATCAGAATCAACGGATGAAATTAATTACAAAAGGCCCTCATACAATCTTCACTGGGCGATCAGACCCGTCCATTTTGATCCAACGGTCCATGTTGGACAAATAGGGTCATGTAGTTACATGATAATCTGTTTAATTGATCTTGCTCTCATAAAATGGCACTGATCCTGATTCTGTAGGGGACAGGCGGAGAGGGAATTCAAAGTTGAGGTGGAGGCCATTGGAAAAGTCAGGCACAAGAACTTAGTAGGACTGATTGGCTACTGTGCTCAAGGCCCCAAGAGGTGACAATCTTATTCAATGAGATTAAATGCCTCCTGTCCTCTTTGTTTAATTTATAATCCTCCTGAAAGCATCTGTTATTTTTCTCCTGAACGCTGTAAATGGTTAAAGTCATCATCTTTTCCACTACAAGACATGGTAGAAAGAAGCTATAATTTCCCTAATTGGTTTCTCTACCTAACTTTGGTCAGTTCACCAACTTTCTGTCCATTGGTGTTTTACTGTTCTTTTGTTGACATTTTACCGCGTTCAGTAAAAAATAACAAAGAAACAGAATTACAGATACAGTACCAGTTCATTATTTTGTTGGAGTATGTTGAATTGCTCTCATTTTACAAAGGCTATTCTTTAAAAAAAAAAATGTTTTCATTATTAAAATTTTGGTCAAAAATTGAGTAACTTTTATGCCAACAACAGGATGCTCGTATATGAATATGTAGATAATGGGAGTTTGGAGCAGTGGCTTCATGGAGATATGAGCCGTACCAAGCCCCTTACATGGGACTTGAGGATGAAAATTGCAATTGGGACAGCTAAAGGGTTAGTTTGTTTCTATGTACACAATATTTCATTTGTTGTTTTTTTCTTCTTTACATACCTCTATTAACAGGAATCTAAACACTATTTCAAGTTTTCGTTGTGTACCTGAATTGTAACAATACCAGACTCCTATGACATGGATTACATGTTCCCAAATATTCCCACAAATCTCACTCATACAACAAATGAACTATGTTAAATTAAAAGGGACAAAATTCCTTTTCAGACTGGTAGAATTTGGCATGATGGACACACATTCAAATTACACAAAGACCCAATTTTAATGAACTTTTTTGATTAATTATATACGACATCAAGTGCTTATTTTAATTCACACATGTTCACAGGATAGCTTACTTACATGAAGGATTGGAGCCGAAAGTGGTCCATAGAGATATAAAGTCGAGCAATATACTCTTGGACAAGCAATGGAATGCCAAAGTATCCGACTTTGGCATGGCTAAGCTCTTAGGCTCGGGCTCCAGCTACGTCACCACTCGTGTCATGGGTACTTTTGGGTAAGTTGGGTCCTACTTGTACCAATTGAGCTTGATTTGTTTTTAATATAACAAATGATTATCAGTTTAGTACAAATCGCATAATCAGTACAAGTGGCATACTCCTAACTTCTTATGAGTGTATTAGTCTCAGACCTCAGCTATCGCTTACCTTTGAAGTACCGAGTCATATATATGTGTAGGTATGTGGCACCGGATTATGCATCAACTGGTATCCTCAGTGAAGGCAGTGATATTTATAGTTTTGGAGTTTTATTGATGGAACTTATATCTGGGAGGAGTCCAGTTGACTACAACAGACAACCTGGAGAGGTAAAATTTTTCTATCCAAAAACTACTAATTTCCTTCAGGATATAAGTTTCTGTATGTATTTAGATGCAAGGTATCGTACTTGATCTGAGATTCTGATCACAATGTTCAAATGTAGTCAAATTTAAGATACACTTGTGCAGGTGTGCAGCTCATTGGCACTGATTTCATGTTAAATTCTGACCTCATTTGTGCAGTTGAAGCAACAAATAAAATAGTAAAAAGAAAGGAAAAAGAAATAAACAAATAAAATATGGAATCTGTTCATTTGCTCTGACATGAGAATTTTCTCAGAAATAAGCTTTCTGTATGTAAATTTTTTACCAGCATAAATATAAACAAAACTTGGTCACATGAACAACCTGCTATTGCCTGTTAGAATGTGTTGGCTGATTTAGTCGCTTTCCACAAATTAAGGTAAATTTGGTGGAGTGGTTTAAAGGCATGGTGGGAAGCCGGCGAATAGAAGAGGTGCTTGACCCATTAATGCCAGAGCAACCATCTCCTAGAGCCTTAAAACGGATCCTTTTGGTGTGCCTAAGGTGCATTGATTCAGATGCTCAGAAGCGTCCCAAAATGGGTCAAGTCGTGCATATGCTCGAAGGCGATGAGTTTCCTTTCCGTGTGGTATAGATTTCCTCCTGCTAGCTATTAATTATTGTTAGACAATTACTTCAAAAAAAAAAAAATTATTGTTACACAATTCATAAACAACATGAGACGATTTGTGAAAAAAGTTGGCTTCGTATCCGTACTGAAACATGGGAATACCAACTGTATTGATTAATCAGATTTCCAAAGATCTTGATCACTACCATTGATTCGGTATCTTGCATAATTATATGAAGATAATTTTTAATGTGCTACTTCTAGCCTCTTCCGTTTCACCAATATTTCTTTTCTGTTCATGAATATTCAACAGGAGCACCGGTCTCCACGGGATTCAAGTTTAACTGCATCAGGGCTCACTCCGAAGCGGATTCAACTTGCATCAGAAAGAGTCGGTATAGTTGATCTGGAGAGATCAATGTGGCGATAAAAGTACATCGATTTATACAAGACAGTAGGTTCTTCTTTAGAATTCTTTTTTCTTGTAAATGTGTTGTTGTATTAACTATTAAGGTCCTAGATGTATCTTCTTCTTCTTCCCTACGATTTGTTCAATTCTCCTGCCCGAATGAATATACACAAGTTTTGTAAGTAGCAAGTACTATTGACTGTTCTGTAGGACTAATGAAAGCCTCTGTGTGCAGCTTAAGTTACAAAAATGAAAAAGAAAAAGAAAAAAAAAACTACAATGCTCTCTCTTGCTCCTTTGGTTGAGATACAGGCAGTGTGGCTTGCCAATTGATAATTTACTAGTATATTGCCCTGTGGCAACGCATGGCAATCACAAATAAAAATTGAACAATTTTTTTTTTTTTTCAAAAGTAGGGTAGTATTTAATTGAGTTGGAAGCATTTAATCCTGCGTGTTACCTGTTATTGCTTTAAGTTGGTCAATGTCAGGTCTGTGAAAATCGAAACATCACTATTGATCGATCAACGGTGATGATTAAACTAAAAGTAATCCATCCAATAGCTGAAAATTGATTTGGACAAATAGCTATTTCAATCTCGAAAGCAACTCTTCCTTTTACAAGGAGTAAGGATAAAGATAAGTAGCAGAAAAATGTTCACTGCAGTTGGCCCAAACACACCTGTGCCCATTATTCTTAATTTGTAGCAGGCCAGCAGCCGAGTAATTCCAGTGCAGAATTCAAAACAATAGCCCAATCTGTATATGTTGAAGCAATGCATGCAGGAGTCCAAGGATTTCTTTTGAACCAGCACCTACCTACTTGGGCTGTTTTTGTAGGAAAAGTTGCATGTGAAATCAACCCCATTGTGTCACTGTTAGCATCCCAAACGATGGAAGTGTCAATAAGGAAATGACAGTGGCTTTAGAGGCTTTAATGTATGGGCACTTGACACGCAGCAGCAACAATCACGCAGGATCTAAAATAAAAACACTCTCATCCTAATTAAAAAATCAGAACAGACAGGGCAATACCAATTTTACTTTCCAGACTTGATGTTACATCAAAACAGACACAATTTCAAGCAGTGAATTTACACACCTGCATTTTTGTTATCTTTCATAAGTTGTCAAGTTTTCATTGGGTCATTTCTTCTTTTTCTTTTTTTTGAGGAAATTGGGTCATTTCTTCTACTTCTTATTCCGGATCTCCCCCTGTAATCGACAAAGAGACCCACTATATATTTTGGGCCAACTAAATAGGCCTTTCTTTCTGTCCCTTATCTGGACTCTATATAATCTTCTTCAGAGTCCAAGGAAAGAACTTACCAGACAAAAGCAGTAGGAACGTACGTCGAGTGCTTATCCTCTGCTGCACAGTATTGTACTGCGCAGCGAATCAACGATGCGGATTATAGGGGGTTTCTTGAGATTGAGTTGCGCGAATCTTAAAGCGAATCCGATGGCCAGAGTACTGCGCAGTAGAGGATATGAATTCAGGAAGGTCCTAGTAGGAAATGAATCGGCGCCTTAATACTCTGTTTAAGAGTATTAAAATGAAGTGAAAAAAAAAGATGAGTTGATTTGGATGGAATAGAATAGAGAAGAAATGAATTCAAATGGTTTTGAATTGAAATTCATTGATTAGAATGAAATCCAGTTAAAATAGAAATCAAATTGAGAGTTTAACAAAAAGTCATAGAGTTGCATTTAATTACTAAATTACCAACAACTAGGATTTACAGTAGAAAAGTGTAGAAATCTTCAAAGCTAGAAGAAAAGACATCAACCAGCTCGTAAGAAGGAGGAGAACCAGTTTTTATTTTGACCGGAAGGTTTATCTCACATAAATCTTATTGATTGATAAATTTTAGCTCTTAGGAAGGGAAGAAACAACGAAGGGCAAGCTCGACTTATCTGTGCGTCGTTCTTTGTCCGTACCAAATACCACCCTTTGTCGTGCAATTTTGAAACGTGATTTGGGAGGAAAAAAGTCACGCCAAATGAAATCGTCCGCTCCCGTTTCTTTGCCTCTGAACAGAAACGCGAATCGAATTCGCTTTCCGATTCGCGTTTGAGCCTCTCGATTTGATATTGAACAAGGTATAAATTTCCAGCGGCATCTCTCTTTTTAATTAGCGCGGATCTTGAAGTCATCCAACGGATCAGATAGATACACGCAGGCACTTTCCAGCGCGGGAGACGGTTTCTTTCCAAGACGGTCACTCAACAGTCACAGACTCACAGTACCGCATAAAGAATAAGGATAAATATAACTGTAGAGTGTTAAAGAGTGCATAAATAAACCTTCCCAAATCAGAACGCGATTGCAGTCCCCTCTCTCTTCCCATTTCCCATTTCACTGTTTGTTGGCGCCGGAGAAGATCTTGTGGCGGCCTGAGTTACTTAAATTTGGCACAAATACTGTAGGTACCTTCATTATTTATGTGTTCATGCAACCTCCAATGATTAGTTACTGTGTAATCGATTTGAACTATTATAGTGTTCAAGATGATGATTCGTTTGCTGTCTGGTCTTGTGAAGATAAAGATCGTATGGTTTTACACTCTTGTTGTGGTAGATTGATTTCCTGGGTTCTGTTTCATATTAATAAGGTTTAGGTTGAGTTGCAGGGGCTAGATTTTGGATGGAACATAAAACTAGGGTTTTGGTGATCATATAAATGATGATATACTGGTGGCACAATTGCAACAAGGGTTCTTGTTGATTTTTCTTTTACTTTAGTTCTGGTTATTCTGCCCCCTTTTTGACTAACTTCCTCTGACACTAAAACTCTTTAACTTCCTCTGACACTAAAACTCCTGCAAAATCAAGTTCTTCGAAATTCTGATTGAAACTGGCCTCTTATTTCATGCATTGCTGGAATTTTTGTCTTCAGATCTTGTAATTTCTCTTGTGAAAACAGCCTGTTTTTTATGGTTGATCATGAATTGGGTAATAGTGCTAGCAAATTTCATTGCCCTTTCGGTTGTATGCAAGAAAGTCAGATACTCAATCAGAAATTCTGTTTATAACTTCCTCCCTTAGTGGAGAAATTCATAGTCATTGGGTTTGTAGTCCTCTTTTCTCAGGTGCAGCGTCACCTGTGTTCTTGTTTGCTTTTGTTTGAACAAGCATATAAAGTGTTACTGAGAATTTCTATTACGGGATGCTCTCAGTACAGGGGTTATTGAGATTAGTAAAAACATGCTGGTTGAATTATTTTTTGTTATTTTGTACAAGTTTTCCATATGTGCATTCCAATTATTCTTAATTTATGATGCATTGAGCAACATCTGATTTTCTGTGCATTTTACACTGGATTGGTACATTGCAGGTGCATAAGGAACTGCATCTGGCTTTCTGTGAATTTTGAAGATGAATAAAACCATTGACAGAATTAGTGGTTTGCCTGATGAAGTTTTGACCCACATCCTTACGTTCGTGAGTACAAAAGAGGCTGTGCAGACGTGCATTTTGTCCAAAAGATGGAGAAATGTGTGGAAGTCTGTGCCAGTTCTGTATTTTTTTCTGAATGAATTCTGGGAGAAGAAGGGCAAATGGGATGGTGATGGTGATGGTGATGGTGATGGAGATAGAGATGAAGACGAAGATGAAGACGAAGAATGTGTAATTTCAGAGGATAAGTTTGCAGATTTTGTGGATGGTGTGTTGGACAATAGAGGGCCATCACATGTGGACAAAGTGATATATGTTTGGAAATATGGGACTTATGAAGCTGTACTATCTCCTTATGAGTATGACCCGTCAGTGGAATGGCTCGACCGTGTAGTACCCTTAATGCCGAGGGTGATAATTGTCTACATTCAGAGAGCTTATACTTTGCGTCTACCCGATTCAGTATTCTCTTGTGCATCCCTTGAAACATTCAGGATGTCTCTTTACAGTGAAGATAGAGCTTTTGTTGCACTGAAATCTGTATACCTTCCTTCTCTGAGAACCCTGGATCTGGATCGTCTACAGCTTGGAGACGATTTTGCACGGAAGTTATTCTTGGGTTGCCCTGTCCTTGAAAGTGTGAAATTGAGCTTTTGTGGATTGGATATATCTCTCATTTCCTCTGACTTTATTAAAAAGCTGACTTTTGATGAATGCATCCAGTATCGACCATTGTGTATTTGTTGCCCCGCTCTTGTTTCTCTGACCATTGATAACTTTTATCAAGACGAAAGCATTTCATTGCAGAACTTGACATCACTAGTAAATGTGTATGTCAGACTTTTAGCAAGGGATGTGAATGAATACTCACCTCTCCCGACAATCAATCTGCTTAGTGGCCTCTCGAATGCTACGAGTTTTAAACTCTATGTTCCTTGTCCTGATTTCAAGGTATGATGCTTTATCAGTTCAAACAAATTAATAATTCAACAAATTCCTTTATCTTTTTTTTGTACTTGTTAAGGATGCAGCAATGCTACATGACATAACACATTCCGTGTATAACAAAAGCATATGTTTATACTTTATAGAATACACTGAATGACATCTCTTTCTTTCAACAAGTTTAATTTAGCATGTAATGCAAGTACTTGGAGTACTGTGTTTGTGCGTTGTGCCTTTTGGTTTGTGTGATGAGAGGTAACCACACTGACAGCTTTTGGCGTGTACTCCCCCACACCATAGGCCTATTTTCTACCCTTCCCAATAAACTCGATTCTAGTAGTGGGTAAAGATCCTAATAAATGCAAGCCAGATTAATTGACTTTTTGTAATTTAACTAGGATTGTTTTTTTCTTTTTTAAAAAAAAAAAACACTAGGTATTTATAATAAAAATGAAAATTTCTCTTTTGGCCCTAATTTTTGTTTCTTATGTCTTTTCCTATTTTATTATTAGAAACAATTGGAGATGGACATTCCCAACTGTAGGATCTTCACCAATTTGAAGAGCTTGGAGATTGGAGGGTGGGACATGATAAATAGCATTGATTTGGTAGTTTGTTTTCTCAAGAATTCTCCCAATCTTCAGGAGCTCATATTGCAACTTACAATTGTACTCTCTCTCTCTCTCTGAAAATAATAAAAGAGTACAGCTCTCTTCATGATCTATATTATTGGTTACGGATCAAGTACGATATGCCGCTACTTGCAAATTAATGACACTGTAGTTACGATTGTGGCCTGGTCTACTTAATGTGTTTGCCATGCCTTTGGATGAATTGTGTCTAATGGCAATTGATGTTTAAACTTCACTGTATTAATTGGATAGATGATTGCAGGATTGCCAGTTAACTTGTTATTACTTAATTAATACAGTACCGAGGTGATGCACACAAAGTGCCCAGAGAAGATGCAGTTAGAGACGATCTATTCCAGCTGGAGTATCTTGAGACTTTGAAAATTATATGTCCGAGGAAGGAATGGGCTGATAATCTGGTGGACTTATTGGATAGTTACATAAAGACCATTGGTAATGTTATTGTTGACTCAAATTAATTTGTTGGTTAACTGTTGTTTGTGAAACTCTTAGCTTTGTTTGGTGTGAAAATTGCTGAAGTACTCTTTATATTTTGGTTAATTTGTTTAGTATTATTTTCTTTGTGGGTGTCAAAGTTAGAGAACCAATTAAGCGTATTGTGAGACCTTGTGGTCTTTTTTCTGTTTGCCCCTCTTTTTATCAATATATATTTCTGTCATACTCTGCCACGTGTTTTTAGTCCGTAACTAGTTTAAAAGTGTAATCAATTTCTTGTGCTAATTGCAAATTTTAATTTTACCAATTTAGAATACAACTGTGAACTATAAAATATTCATACTGATATATTTTATAATACATTGCATACTGAATTTCTACTTGGCAAGAATTCATGTTTATGAACCAGCAACTTGACTTGACGAAGTACTCCGCCTGGCAAAAATACCAAGGCAATAATTGAAGTTCGTTTTATATACCAGCAACTTGAATTTATAAACGTAACTGGGCTTTATTGATCGAATAGAAAAGGGTTTTTTTCTGAGTTCTGATGCATTTCATCCGCCATATTCGGTACTTGTATTTGCATTGATCGGGAAATTGTTTTTGAGCTAGTTGATCATGCATGCTGTTTCATGTTTGTGATTTTTTGAATCGTTATGTGCAAAATTTTTTAAGTAATACCTAACTATTAGAAGCTCCCACACCCCCACCTGGACTTATGCATGGTAGACTGGTATATACTATACCAAATAAGAAAAGTACAAAAGGCTCTTATAATCAATTAGGTCGAGGCATACACTTCATATCTCTGACAATTATACTAGTAAGTAGCCCACTGTTGCTTTGGATAAAATTTTTTTTGTTATAATAATATGTTATTTTTTTATCTTAAGATTAAGATAATATGTAACTTCTTACTCCATAAATCGTAATTATATAATCAAATACTAACATTGTAAGAACAAAAATAATACAAAAACAATCTGATAAAGCAACGATGTCTTAATGTTAGAGTAACAAAAAAAAAAAAAAAAAAAACAAACATAGTTATAGATGATAAAATAAAAAAAAAGATATATAGGCAATAGCGTCGCTGGATCCAAGACAGTAAGAAGAAGAGAGTTCTGGATATCCTGTCATGTTAAAATAAAAATAAAGAGGTTGAGTTTCTCAAAAAATGAAATACATGAAGTTGTTGGTAACGTCATGATTCCTATAACTAACTAAACCAAGCAATGGCCTGCTGCTCTTCACGACAAACCATATCTTTTTTCAAGTACCAAACGGAAGGGATGAATCTTACACATGGGTCCAACTTCTCAATTAATGGAATTCATATCCTCGGCCGTGCTGCAAACCAAACCCGGCAGAGAGAAAAAGAGAGAGTGACTGAGGGTGGGACCCACCGAATCGAAATCCCACCTTGGTCACTCTCTCTCTCTCCGGGCTCGGTTGCAACCGGTCAGAGGATAATCATCCAATTAATGGAGGCTTTACGGATGGGCGTTTGTGGCCCATTATTACTTCAATTTATTATAAGATTTTACAATTTGCTACCTGCTTCGTTAACACAGCCAAACATGCTCGCAACAATTATATCTAACAGAGATCTTAATAATTATAGTTAAGAAATTAGTTTAATAAAACAAATAGTTTTGGAAACTTGAAGCAGTTTGAGTTCGAATAATTAAATTTAAATACCTAGTGTTTTTTTGAGAAGGTATTTCATGATATTCTCAGACAAGAGTACTATTCTTCATCCGATGAACCTTTGCTTCTGGAGCCTACAAGCCTAATAAGCTCTGTGTGTGATAGTAGCTATGAAAATTCAATTCCCGGTGTGGATAGAGAATTGGCAGAAAATGTTTCTGAACCTGATGTCAACTTAAATAAACTACCTGTAGCGAGGGATGATCGCATCTGGGCATTACCTAGCGAGATAGAGAGCATCACAGCCCAACAAATGCAGAGAGGAGCTGAAGAAGCAATGAAGTTCCTTCCAAACATTGGTGAGTTCTTTACTAATGGGGAGTCAAGTGGATCGATTAGTGGCAGAGACCGACAGTCGAGGAACAAAAAAAACCTTAGCTACGGTGATTTAGATGAGTTAGTGGGAAGGGCACGAAAGCAAATGGTTCCTCATTCTGATGAGCCCATTAGAACTGGAAACTTTCGACAAGGCTTTTCTACATGGGGGTCTGAAGTATATTGAAGATGATCCAATTTTATGTGAAATTATGCAAACTGAAACAAAGGATAAGTCTCGACAAATTCACGTTAGAACATTCAGCCATACAACAAAACAAGATAAGGATAAAAAAGTAGAAGAACCAGCGGATCTTAAATCTCTTCTTATCTATTGTTCTCAAGCGGTCTCATCAAATGATCATTACTTGGCGGATGAATTGATATGCAAAATAAGGAATTATTCATCCCCAAACAGAGATGGTTGGAAGCGGTTGGCACACTGCTTGGTAAATGGGCTCGAGGCTCGTTTGGCTGGCAATGGGAACGAGATATGCTGTGAAATGCTTTCAAAAAAGCCAAACATCATTGAAATTGCGAAATCATACCATGCGTACCTTACGTATTCTCCTTACATGAGAGCATTAGTATATTTCACCAACCAGTCAATACTGAACAACATTTCAAAGGATGCTAGAAGGTTCATATAATAAATTATGGCATTTTATATAGGTTTTAATGGCCACCATTATTCGAGCATTTCTCTAATTGCGAAAACATGCCGCCAAAGATGCGGATCACCATGATAGAAGTTCCGGAGCCAAGTTTTCGTCCCAGAAAGCGTGTTGAACTGATTGGGCAACGATTGGCAGACTATGCCAGAAGCTTTAATGTCCCTTTTGAGTATGAAGGTATAGCATCCAAATGGGAAGATATCACAGTCGAAGATCTAAAAATAGAAAATGACGAAGTTGTTATAGTAAATTGTGCTCTCCATTCTGAGCATTTATCTGACGAGCAGTGGCCGAACCATGATGGTTTTGAAGGGTACCGAGATTTAGGAGTCCTTGCAAGTTGTAATACACATATGTATACAATACATAGTCATTCAATTAAACTATCAAAATTCTAAATATTTATTGAAAGATCAGTATTGGAGTCATCCATCTCATTTCCAACACGAAGAGTTTATTTGGTACTTTATAATTTAATTGGCCTCATGACTTATTTATTTTGTCTTTTACTTGCTTCGTTTCATTTTATCTTGTCAAAAAATTTTCAACACAAGAAGGAAAGTACGAAAATTGTAACAAATATAATGGTCTATTGTATGAGCTAGGCCCCAGCTATAAATTCAATTATAACCATTAAAGAAGTTCGATTTTTCCATTATTTGTGTCATGCAATATGTTTTTAAATAAAATTTATAGTAAGTTGCTACGTAGATACCGAAAGGATGCTAAAATTGATACCGCATGGGTTAATATATATATATATATTAAATAAATTGATATTTGAATTAACTCATTTAATATACAATGTATTTTGTATAGTATATAAAACACGCTGCACAAAATAATTAGCATAATAAAACTATTAGTGTTAATAATTAACAACTTATTTAATATGAATAGTTGTACAGTTAGTGTCAATTTATAATATTTTTTCAATGTATAAAGGTCAAACTATCAAATCACTTCCGTCGATCAGCCTAAAATAGTTTTATAAACTTGGGGTTGTCAATATTTTTTCGGCCAAGGGTGTGCCCGGGCACCCGTTGGCACTACTGGTAGTTCCGCCCCTGCTGACGAGGGTATTGGCTCTAACAGTCCTCGAGATATTTTCTTAAACACCATTAGAAAGATCAAACCACGTGTCTTTGTTCATGCAATCAAGAACGGGTCATACAATTCGAATTCCCCCTTTTTCGGTCGTCGGTTTAGTTCTGCTTTGTTACATTTTTCTTCAATGTTTGAAATGTTGGATTTTAATTTCCCTCGTGATAGCCCGGAAGGCCTACTTATTGAGCGAGATGTGTTCATACCTGAAGCAACAAATGTAATTGCATGTGAAGGTCCTGAAAGGGTGGAAAGGCCTGAGGCTTATAAGCAGTGGCATGCAAGAAAGCTCCGTGCCGGATTGGTGCCATTATTGGTAGATCAAGTGATCAAGAAAAAGTGTGAAGGATTTTCTGCGACGATACTATCGCAAGGAGTTTGTTGTAGATGATGACAACGGATGGCTTCTAGTGAGCTGGAAGGGAAGAATTTTGTATGGTCTAACTACATGGAAGTCCAAATAAACTGTACATGTAAATGAAAAAAGAAAAAATAAAAATAAAAATAAGAAGAAAAAGATATTAATTTCCTTGTGTTTTTGATGTAAAAGAAAGTTATGTGAAATGTATGTGCTGTATTCTACCTTGATTTTCTTTTCGAATTAATTTGATAGAAAAACAAATGTTGCTTTATTATTTCCCTCCATTTTTGTTTATTCTCAAGACCCCTGTTGTTTGTGGCAAATGACTAGGAAAAGTTAAATGTTCAAATGCATAATGGTATAGAGGGTACCCATTATATTTAAATTGAAGATTCAAAAAGTATATATGTCATGATGCAATATTATTTGTTGAGAATATTAATGCTGGGTTTGTTTTCCAATCTTTTAATTTCTCTGCAGATTTTAGAATACGATTTTTATGTTGCAAGTATGATTCTGTCATAAAAGTTGCTCAGATCCATCTATAATTTTAGATTAATAATTTTTCTACCAACTCATACATAGATAATAGATAATAGTAATCCAAGATGGGGTCACAAATATAGTCATCCCAAAATATTTCGGTTTTTACTGCACAGATCTCAAAATACTTCGGTGTTTCTCAGCCGTCGGATCAAAGAAAAGCAGGGTCTGCTTTTCTTTTTAAGAAAAGCAACGGATATCAATCCTAGCACGTGGCCTACCTATTCTGGTATATATCACCACATCAACATTAGAGGATAAAGAGTCAAAGTTGAGGGCTAACGAGGTTTAACCTTTTCCTTTCTTTAAAATTGTGAAAGGCAACCTTTTGATGCTTAACTTGTGTTTAGGCCTTCTGTCTGAGTTGATTTCTCTACTAACTACTAAACACTTGATCCCCATCGTTTGCAGAGAGGTCCATAGAAGAAAAGAGGCCTTCCCATGAAGATAAAATTTTCTGTAATGGAAGGGAAACAGTGAGATCATGGAAAGGTATTGGCTTTATATGTGGCATCACATCTCTTAGTATCTTATTGTAAAATAAAAAATATATATATTCAAGGAGTTAGACTATTATACTAACGTTAGCATTTCAGACCGAAATGCTAACGCCCCAAAATTTTGTTTTATTGTGTTCGAAATCACAAATTTGTGGTGTTCAATAAATTCTTTATATAAAAATATTGGGGAATACAAATTTTTTTCATTTTTTAGAGTTTTCTATGTATTTGTTTTACATTTTTTAAAATAGCATGTACAAACATCAATATTTTATTAACATTTATGAGCTCTTTTTTAAAATTCAAAATAAATGCTTAAAAACTCTAAAAATGAAAATTTTTTGTATTCCCCAATATTTTCATATAAATAATTTATTGAGCACCATAAATCATGATTCAGACACGATAACATAAAATTGGGGCGTTAGCATTTCGGTCTGAAATGCTAACGTTAGTATAATATTCTAGCTCTATATTCAAGAATAGACCTTTATTTAATGAGGTTTATTATAAATTTGTTCAGAAATTGATTGTTCCAAAGTATCAGCAACCACTACACAGAATTAACATGGCCTTCTGTTCTCCCAAATTGGGATACCTGTTTCATTCATTTCATTCAAAATGTATATACGGTTGCATACTAGCCACTTAGGAATCATGCAAATATGTATAACAGTACCAAAACGATTTTTTTTTTTTTTTTTTTTTTACAGAAGCTGTCATCTGTACCAAAACGAAATTGTTATTCCCCCACATCTCAGATGATGTTCTTAATAAAGTATCCCCCAATAGTCCATTAAAAAACCTTTAATTATCGGTACCAGTCTTATCAACTTTAAATCTGGTATCAGTCCTTATTATATGATAGCCAGCTTTACCTGAAAAATCACAGAAATAAAAATATCAGTGCAGAAATTTATGAACCATACCAGTGATATATAGAGAACCAAAAAAGTAACTTTTTAGAATTTAGATTGTCATTGGCAAAGTTTTAAAGAATTCAATCATCTTATATTTCAACAATAGGAATTTTGGTTTTCTATTCTTTAACAATAAATTCTGCTATAACAAATCAAACAGTTAAATTTGGTGTAAATTGCAGTTACCAGGCAGTTTGCAATTTGGAGAGCACAATATTTCTACAGCTTCACATGGCTTTGAAAGGGTTTTGGAATCAAAACTTCCATAAAGATGGGAATAATGTCCCTGATACTGCTAGTATACACCAAGGATTCTCTAAATGTTGCCACCAGACAATACCCAAATCTTTCTCCAGCGACAACATAAACCAGAATACCACACCTTATCCTTTGATAAATAATGGAACATATTGTCAAGAGACCAGTGATCTCACATCTAATGCAGTAATCAACTACATAGGCCAAATCATGTTAGAAGAGGATATAGATGAAGATATAATCGTATATCAAGAAGAGGCAGCTCTTCGTGAAACTGAGAAATCATTCTATGATCTCATTGGAAAAAACTACCCTCCTTTGCCTTCCTTGATTGAAACCCAAACACCTCAAAATGATAATACAACAAAAAACAGTGATATCGGTGATGTTACACAGAGTGTTTCGGAAACTGATGGGCTATCTTACAGTAGATCTGAATCCCTCCTGACCAGTGCTGACCGAATACCTGCTTTATTTATGAAGAACCTTCCAGCCACACAAATTCAAAAGGGTGTTGAAGAAGCAATGAAGTTTCTACCAGCCCTTGGAAAGTTGTCTGTTAGTTCAGAGCAAAACAGGATCAATGTTCCAGAAGAATTTAACCCAAACTATGTCAGAGAGAGCAAGGCAATAGGTTACGAGACCGGTACCAAAAGGTAACAATATCCATTGGAGGGGCAAGCTCGCAAGCAACAAGCAGTTTTCTTAGATGAACCTGCAATAAATGAGAACTTGGATCGATTCCTCCATTCCTCTTTCAGAGATTTTGTGAAAGATATTATCACGGTACGTGAAAGTATGAAACAAAAAAATAGATAAAAAGTCATCGCAGCATCAGGCTGACAGAAGAAATGAGATGGCATATGGAAATAAAGAACCAGGAGAGGGTTTAGTGGATCTGATTTCTCTTCTACTGCGTTGTTCGGAAGCAGTATCAGCAGCGGACTACAGCAGGGCCTATGAACTCATATACCATATAAGGAGACACTCAAGCCCCAAGGGAGATTGCTCTCAACGTATGGCGCATTATCTTGTGGATTCACTTGAAGCACGCTTGGTTGGTACCGGAAGCGACATTTATAATAAACTATTGTCAAGGCAAGAATCTGTGGTCGATTATTTGAAAGCAAAACGCATTTATCATGCTATTTGCCCATTTATGAGAGCATCATATTTCTTCTATAGCCAAACAATTCTCAATGTCACAAAAAATGCCAGAAAGGTTCATATAGTTGACTTTGGAGTAGAAATGGGATTCATGTGGTCATCTTTCTTTGAACGTCTCTCGAGATTAGATGGTACTCCACCTAAAATCCGTATAACTGGAATAGACATTCCACAGAAGGGACTCCGTCCAAGCAAATTAGTTGATGAGATAGGAAGGCGGTTGTCAGAATATGCTCAGAGATATAATATCCGTCTCAAGTATCAAGGTATTGCATTGAAATGGGAGAGTATTACGAAAGAAGAACTTAAGATTGAAAATGATGAGGTTTTAGTAGTTAGTTGCATGTATCAGCTCAGACGTGTTGCTGATGAGATGGCTGACATGAGCTGCCCTCGAGATAAAGTTCTTAGATTAATAAGGGAGATCAAACCACGGGTTTTTGTTCATGGAATTCTCAATGGCTCTTACAATAGGCCATTCTTTACAACCCGATTCAAGGAAGTGGTATCCAAGTTATTTTCAATCTTTGATGTTCTCGAGTCAAATCTGCCTCGAGATAGTGAGGCGAGGCTCCATCTAGAAAGTCATCTTGTAAGTCCAAAGATAACTAACGCTGTAGCTTGTGAGGGTTCGGAGAGAGTGGAGAGACCAGAGACGTACAAGCAATGGCATGCTAGGAATCTTCGTGCTGGTTTTGCGCAGCTACCTGCAGACCCCATGATCAAGAAAAAGATAAGGAATTTTGTGAGGGAGCTGTACCATAAAGAGTTTGTTGTTGATGAAGACAGAAAATGGCTTCTATTGGGATGGAAAGGAGCGGTTTTGTTTGGGTTGTCGACATGGATACCGAATTATGACCATGACTGCAAGACAAACTAGTACCAGCATGATATACTTGGTTTCCTTTTTCTTTGAGAATAGTTTATTTGGATGTACCATTGTCAGTGTTTTCTTTATTATTGACAAATAAATTGCTGAACGGATTCTGTATTATTGTACAATTGGACAAGAAATGGTTGTTACAAACTTAATCTGCTATTAGAATTTCAAATTATATCCTTGTATTCTCTATTTATTTCAGTTTTGTTTCATGGGTATTACATCAAACACCTAATGTGCACAACATAAAATTCATAAACTTACCGAGTCTTTAGCACTCATTGGTACCACCAGCATGCTGCATCCTAAACAAGTATGGAAATGATATAGAGTTCAACTGGCAAGGAAAGGTTCGAACACAAGATCAGACCCAACGCTGAGATTCCATCCAAAATTTCCTACTTCCCCTGCATTGTTAGTTTGTTACCGTTATCAGTTAGGAAAATAGAGTCCACCTATAAAGTAAGCCACACATTCACCTCTTTCTCACAATCTGACACACTCACATACACCCATGTGCTTGTCACAGTTGCATAAATGTTTACTGGAAACCGTAGTGTATTTGTTTACAAAAAAATGATATATGTTAATCGGAAAGATATAAATGTTCACTGAAAAACGATATTTGTTTGGATTGGTGGATAGATAAAGGGGTGGTCATTAGCTATTACTCTATCAGTTATCACTCTCTGACTCTGTGTCTCTCCCCTTGCTCCGTCATCGTCAACAATGGATGTAACAAAGCCCAAATTGGAATGGGCTTAGTAGGAGACTGGGCTGCGCTGCTCCTACTGAAGTCGGTAAAAGAGCGATTCCACTCACCGAAAGGCACTGCGGGATCGATTCCAGGGATATATGATATACATGGAGTAAATCTGCCGTGCTCCTAACACAAAAATCATATTAAACTATCATAAAATTTTGATTTATCATTCTCATTAAATTCTTTATATGAAAATCTCTTAGGATACAAAAATTTTCCCTTTTTTGAGTTTCTTAAGTATATGTTTTGAAATTTTTTAGAATGACTTCAAAATAATAATAAAATAATGTATAAAACTATGTCATCTTTAAAAAAAATACAAAACAAATACTTACAAATCTCAAAAAATGGAAAATTTTTGTATCCTATGGCTATGATATTTTGATATAAAGAATTTAATAAAACCCATAAATCGAAATTTCGAGATAGTTTAGTATGATTTTTGAGTTAGGAGCACGGGAGGCCTCCGTGCTCCTAGGAGCACCATAGTTTTACTCGATATACATGATATGAGTAAAGCAGCACGGAGATTCTAACTCAAATATCATACTTTAACTATCATAAAATTTTGATTTATGGGTTTCATTAAATTCTTTATATCAAAATATCGTAGTATATTCCATTTTTTGAGATTTTTAAGTACTTTTAGATTTTTTAGGATAGCTTAAAAATAATAATAAAATAATGTATAAAACTATGTCATCTTTACAAAATCCAAAACAAATACTTAAAAAACTCAGAAAAGGAAAAATTTTTGTATCCTATAATATATATAAAGAATTTAATGAGAAACATAAATCAAAATTTTGAGATGTTTAAGTATAATTTCTTAAGTTAGAAGTACGGGAGGCCTCCGTACTCCTAAGAGCACCGTAATTTTACTCGATATATGATGTATGAAGGGGATAGATAAATTGATGATGGTTATGTTAATTAATAATCTTGATACTAATAATTTGAAAAAAAAATTGTATAAAATATTAAAAATCTTGAAAATGAAAAACTTTTTATGTAGATGTTATGAACCATGTTGATTGATTATGTTTTATATTTCAAGCGGTTTTAGTCATATTCAATATTCCATCGAAGATTGTTAATTTAGAACACCACTTTTATTTGCTTTATTTCTTTTCATTAGGAAAATTATAAATTCACCCCAAAAACTCAAAAAGAACCCAAGTTTAGGAGATAAGTCAAATCTAGTCCGGTTTTGCTAATTATATCTGTAGATTCGAGCTCATACTATACTACAATCAAGTCGTACGCTTACGACCAAATTGTCGTTTAGTTGATATTTAAAAGTAGTGCACTCTTGAGTGAACAAGCTCTTTGGCCTAACTTGTGTGTTCATGTCTAATTTAATCGGGTGTTCATATATGTTGCACCAGTGTGTTCATGCCTAATGTACTGAGGGTATGCTGGCAGGTTACGTTTTCAGGATGATTTTGGTTGGGTACAGTTAGCTTGTCTCTTTTATAATAGGTGTTTATATCTTTGTGTCAAGTGCTTATATTTGTTTAACCAAATATTCATATATTTTAAGTGTGTTCACAAAAAAATGGAGGTACTTGTAGAGGCAAGAAGTGGCCTCGAAAGTTGATATGAAGGAGAAGATAGCGGAAAGGTAGATCATCTCTTGCCGTGGTAGAGCGGAGAAGGTAGAGCGCCTCGAAAATTGAGATTGAAGGTAGAGCGGAGAAGCATGTGGGAGAGGTGTGAGATAATTTACAAATCACTGAGAAAGATCTTGAATGAAGAAAAGAGAGATCTCGAATGGAGGATGGTTAAGCCGA